>JAJJKD010000073.1:0-196355 GCA_022376535.1 Xylariaceae sp. FL0662B
TATTATATTTATATAGCGCTAATATTTATTATAAAATTAATAAAATTAAATTTACTAAAATAAATAGCTTTATTATTAATTATAATTTAATTTAATTATTTAAGTAGTATTATATATATAAAAAGTTATTAATAAATAGGAAATTAATTTATATTCGGGAAATATAATATATATTTAAACGGACTATAAATTATTATTTATAAATCGCAATTTTTATTTTATAGCTATATATAATATTATATTAAATATAATTATAAAAGTTAAAACTTTAAATATTCTATTTATAAAAAACCTTATTATTAAATTAATTATTATTATAAAAAGCGCTAAATTTAGTACTATTAAAGAAAACTTATATAATGAATATTTTATTAATTTATAAAATAGAACTATAAAAGTTTTAACCTTTATAATAGCGGTAATATTAGCCGTAAATATAGTAGCGTTAGGATTAAATATATTTATTTTAGCCGCTTTATTTATTACTAAAAGCTTTTTTATAGTATTAATTTTAATTTTTAAAATTTATATATTTATATTAATAAATATTAAATTTAATTTAACCCCTATAATTATTATAACTATAGTAAAGATTTTTATATCCAGATTTAATAAGTTATCTTTTAATTTTACCGTATTAATATTTATAACCCCTATTTTAATAAAACGTAATACGCTATTTATAGATATAATTTTTAATATAATTAAATAAATATAACTTAATATAGGTATAGGAAAATTACCGCTATACGTACCTAAAAGTAAATTATTACTTAATATTTTTAAAAAAAAAACCGAAATTTTATATATTTTAAATATATTTTACCTTTAAACTTAAAAAGCCTATAAATATATTTAAAAAAATTACTAATAAAGGTATTTATATATACTATAAAAACGTTACGTTTATAAATTAAATATACCAATTTATTTTCGACTTTTTCGAACTATAAACCGATTAAAATATAGTAGATATTTTAAAAAATAAATAATTTAAAGTTCTTTTTATCGAAAAATAGGAAAAATAAAAGCTTAATATATAAAAATACCTATTAAAACGTAAAAATAAAAAAATTATAAATAATATATATAATAATTTATATAAATAGCGTTATATAAAATAAGTAAACGAACTAATACTTTTTATATATTTAATATTTATAATATAATAAACCGTTAAAGATATTTAAAAAAAACGCATTATTATCGATTTATATATTTTAAATAAAGTTATAGTTTTAAATAATTATTTATTTTTATTATAATCCGAAATTATCGTATTATTAAAAGAAAAATATTATATAATAGTAATCGATATAATAGTATTTTTCTATTAATTTTTTATTTATAAAAATTATCGGAATTATTTTATAATAATTAGCTATAAGGGATTAAAAAAATCTACTATAGCTATAATAAGTTTCCGGAATTTACCTATATATATTTAATAATATATAAATAAATTATTATATAATTACGTTTATTTTTATTACGTATTTATTAATAATATTATTATATTTTTAAATATTAAAAAAAACTATTTTAATTATTTATATATTATTTTTAAGCTTTTTTTTTATAAAGGTTTATTTATATTTCCGAAAAAGTTATTTATCGAATATTCCTCTATAAAACTATTAAAATTTCGTATAAATACGCTTAAATTATTTATTATAATAAAATATTTAGCGGCATTTTATAATTTAATTTTTTTAAAATAATTACGTACATTAAAATAATATTTTAAGGTTAGTAGATTTTTACGACTTTTATTATTTTATTATTTTTAATTAATTAAGTTATTATAAAATAAAAAAACGGCATTATTAATAAAAAATCGAAATTTAAAACGTTTTAAAAAAAATAATTAAAAAAAACGATAAATATATATATATTCGATTTATTATAACCTTATAAAAGCGGAAATAACTTTATTCGAAATACTTTAAAATATAATTTATAAAAATATAACTTTATATTATTAAGATCTTATAAAAATATTTTTCTTTTAAATTAATAGTTTTTTTAAAAAAAAATTTAAAATTATAATTTTCTATTTAAAATTAAGCTATATATAATATCCTAATAATATAATTTTATTAATTTAGATTTTACCCGTTATATTTTTTAACAAATTATTATTTAAAGCTAAAATATAATACGGCCTTTTCGAATTAAAAATCGCCTATTTAATATAAATAATAAAAAAGCTTTATATTATTATTTAATTATTTATATATTTAATTATTATATTAACTAATTATTTTATTATAAAAGGTATTATTAATTAAATAATTTTTAATACGACAGCTATAAATTATAATAATCGATATTTTATTAATTTATTAATTTACTTTTTTTAATACGGATTTTAAATATACTATTTTATAGATAAATTAAATTTTATACCGGATATATTTAGCCGGTTCCGAATTTTATAAAACGTTAAAAATAAATTAAGCGTTATATAATATATAAATAAGCTTATAATATTAAATTAAATATAATTAATTATAACATTAAAAATATTAATAAATAAAGACCTATATAAATAGTTTTTAAAAATATATAAAAAAAATATACGTTTTAATAGAATTATATAGAATATCCGAAGAAAAAATAATAGCCTAATATAAAATATTTCATACTTAAAATACCTTTTTAAAATTATAAAAAGTTTCCTTTATAACGTTATATAAAACAATATTAGGCAATTATATATACCGTATTTTTTTATTAAAAATATCTTTAAAATAATATATAATAATAAATATTATTTCGGTATTAATTATATATTAAAAAAATTGGAATTATTTTTAATTTAATAAAAAACCTATTTTATTAAAAAGTACGTTTTATATTATCCTATATATAAAGTTTATTAAATAAACCGGAATAAACCTTTAAAAAATTATTAATTTATATAACCCGATAATTTTTTTTTAATAAAAATTATTACTATTAATTTTATTATTAATTACTTAAAAATTAAATTAACGGGTACCTTATAGTAATTTATCGGATTTAATAAAAACTATTATAATATATTAATAATAGTAAATTATTTTATATTAAAATAAATAGTACTATTTTTAAATAATAAAAAATATAGCGTTAAAAATTAAGCTATAATTTTTACAAGATTTCTATTTTTAATAAATTAAAATATCCTTATCGGTATTATTTCCGATTAGGATTTTAAATTTATTTTTAATATTTAAAAAAATATATAAAAAACGTTCGGTATATAATTATATATAATTATAATATAATATATTTAAGCTAACAGATTATCGGAACGTAAAAATTAAATAGTAAAAATAGCTATCCGATTTTACTATTTTTAAAATTCCGAATTTAATTAAATAAATATATTACCTATATTATAATAAAACCTAAATAATACGTATTTAAATATAATTAAAATATTACCCTATAAATTATTTTTCGGCTTTAAGCTTTTTAAATTATTAAATATTATTATTAATATTAATTTAAAATTATTTAATAATATTTATTTTATTAAAAAATATTTATATAAAAATACCGAATTAGCTATAAACTTTATATTAATATAAATAAAATATCGCTATAATAATAAATATAAGGTTTTAAAATTTACTATTAAAAATAGCGTATATTTATAACTATATTAAAGGTATTATTTACCTAATAATTTATCGAAAAAGATTTCGTAATTATATACCGGATTATAGGAAATTAAAAAATATATAAAACGCTTTACATATAAATTAAATTTTTTATATAATTTTCCGATTTATCCCGTTATATTAGTAGTTTATTTTTTCCCGAATCCCGATAATAAGGATATTTTCTATAAATATATTCCCTTTTCCGGACCTATTAAAACTGATAAAGAATTAAAGATGTGTATAAAAAGATAATGTATTAATTAATGAAAAAGATGGAGAGAAATCTCCACCTTACAGCTTCTTAAGGAAGCTGCATGCTTATTTAATCTATTAGTATTACCCACACAACCCAGTGTGGTCCGTGCACGGTGGTCCGTGCACATCCCCATGTAACAATGTATTAAAAACGAAATAAAATAATAATATCCCTAATAAATTTATTTATAAAATAAAGATTATTATAAAATATCGTATTAATTATATAAAAATAGGCTTCGATTATTTTATAAAATAAAAAAAATAATTATATTATAATAATATATAGTAATTAAAAAAAGTATAAAGGATTAAAAAAACTTATTAATAAATATTAGAAAAAAAAAAGGTTGATTTATAATTATACCGTAATTTAAAAGATCCCGAAAATTAGGTTATTTCCGAAAAAATAACGTACCTAAAAAAAAAGGTCGACTATATAGAAATAAATAAGAAGTTATTAAAGGTAATAACGGTTTTTTCCTCCCCCGGCAATTTAATGCGTATTATTTAAGGTGGTATATATAGACTATATATATATACCTACTATAGTAACATATAGTTAGGTAGCTATTATATATTTAATACTTAATTAATTAGATTAGGAAAGAGTTCCTTTTTTCTTTCCTTAATTAAGTATAATTATATATATACCTATATATATATGCATCATATATTATATATATTATAAAAAAAGACTAACTATAAAAATGTTAATATATAACCTTTATTTATTAATAATTTATAAAAATGCTAAAGATTTTACTATTATAGAACTATAAATTAATAATACTTTTAATATTACTATAAAAAGTTCTTTAAAACTAAAAAAAAATAAACTTAAAAAGGCCGGATTTTATATAAAACTAAAAACGAACCTTATTACTATATAAAAAATTAAATTTAATAATAGCCGAATTTAATTTATAAAAAAAGATATAATATTTATTTAATATAGTTAAAGTTAATAACTATAAAAAATCGATAAATTAATAACCGATATATTATAATAGTACGTTATTTAATATATAAAAGGAATATATATAGCTTTAATTTATTAACCGGAAATATTATTTAACTTATTAATAGCAATATAAATTATATAGCTAATAAAAAAAATATTAACGCCTTTAACAAATAAATAAAGTAATAAATAAATAACTTAAAAAAAATTAAAATATATACCTTTAAATTTTAATAATATTAAATTATTTATTTTTATAAATAAATCGTTTATAAATAATAAAGATTTTAACTTTTAATTAAGGTTTATTATTATATTAATAATTAAAATTCGGTTAAATATAAATTTCGCGATTTACGGTAATATATTTTATTAAAATTTAACTAAATATAAAAAAATTATTAAAAATATATTAACGAGTAAATTATATAGGATAATTTTAAGTTTTAATAATATTATTATATTTAATACGATAATTAACCAAATTACTAATACCCTTAAATTACTATAAATATTTATAATCGTTTATATAAATTCGAAATTACTATATAAATATTTAATTAAATTAAAAATAATATTAAAAAAAAGGCTAATAATCGATATAATATTATTTCGAAAATTATATAAACGATAAGAAATATTAAAAATTAAATAAATAAATGGTAAAAATAATCTATTAAACGCATTTATAAAGAAAACCCCGAATTTAGCCCTTAAAAAGCTGATTTTAACAAATCGATTTACCGTATAAATCGAAGCCTTTATTAATAGGACTACTATATTATAAGGTAAGATAAGGTAACGTTACGGGGATAATATAACGTTATATAAATTATATATAAAAATTACGTATAAAAAAAACGGGATATTTATATAAAAAGGAAATAAATAGATTTAAAGCCGTAAAACGCGTTTTTTAATAATAAAACAAAAAATACCTAATATTAAACTATTACTATTAAACTATTATAGTTAAATTACTATAGTTAAATTTATAATAGGCTAATTTAAATTAGGTTTAATATAATTACATAACTACATTATATAACTTATAGAACCTTAATAATAATAATTAAATCCCCACTACTATAGCCTATAACTTTTACCTTTTAATTAAATAATAACAGATTATTACTATAAATCGCGATTTTATCGTAATTCGTACGTATATATAACAGAGGCCATTTAACATTAACTATATTAATTAATTATATTAAAAGTCTAAAAGCTTTATATTCCTTAATTAAACATAGTTATCGTGATAGCTAACGAGTTAATTTAAGTTAAGTTAAGCAATAAACTTATTAAACTTATTCCATTAACTTATGGCTATTTATAAATTAATTTAATGAGTTAAGCGTAAAAATACCCCTATATCTGCAATTACTACTACCCTTAAACTTACCCCTGAATTTTCTCCTAAATCTGCTGTTAGTACTGAATATAGGTTATTATAACGAAAAGATCCTCGTCATTTAATAGTTAAACGTAGTAAAACTATTACAGAAGGGTTATAAAAGCGATAATATTCAATCTTTAAAGATAGCAAGATAGGGAGTTAGGCGGTTAACAACCACTAAAGAACATAAGGAATTCATCGTCATGAGTTACTAATATACTTTAAAATACTTAACACGTTATATACCCTGCCTTATATGTATACTTTTAACTAATAATTAATCCTGTTTATAGGCAAGCTGTCTGTTATCAATAAAGGTATTTGGCTGTAATTTATTTGAATCAACACAAGAAACATAATACCCTATTAAGCATACCCTATTAATCATGTGTAACCTTAGGTAGTCAAAAAGAACGTATTGAACATATCGCGGTAGTTGTATAATTTGTTCTCCTATAGAGTAACATATGTTTGGTTACCCGAGACCCAGTTATATCATTTTAGCGAACGATTCTAGACTACAAATAGAAATGAACACAACCATATAACACGATAAGCTTTTCCATCTTTTCTATATTAAGGTGTAACTACCTGGGGCACTAGAAGGCAAGGATAGAAAGAGGGAACAAGCATTGATTTAGATGGTGCCCTCATTTTGACCCTGAGGGTTGAACCCAACCATAAAGCTATTTGCAATGGCCATGAGAGCCCCCTGGCTGTCATCATCCTTCATACAGTTTAAGTTCATGAGCTGGTCGAGTGCCAGGTCACAAAAAGCCTGAGTCGGCTTGACATCCAAGTTGATGACGCCGCTGAGAGACAACATCGTTAGCGGTTTTCTCTCCGCGCCGGAAATCTAGAGATGTTGGGTGATAGTACTTACAGGAGGAACTGTACATACCCAGAGTTTCCTTTCTCGTCCTTCAGGCCCCATTTGTTTAGAACGATCCACCCGTTGTCCGCCAGCGTTGCGCCTGGCACTTTGTTGACGAGGAGCCGGCACGCGTTACCGGCGTTGGCCCGGATCACTTCACCCACTATGACGTCCCAAGTCAGCATTTACTTTCTGGCGCTTGGGTACTACTCGCGTCCCAAGGCACATTCCATGTATAAGTATTCCTCATAAGATGATATAGGTACACACCGAGAGAGTAATACTTTGAAAAATACTTACCGAAAACAGCGCCGCCTTCCATGCAAATCTGTCGGGAGTTGTAACCACCTACATTCACATCGACACCCCAGTTCTTCCAGTGATCGTTAAACCAATCCTTAGGACTCGTGTAAGTACGCTTCGCGATTAGGCCGCCCCGCTTAGCTTGGTCACTCGAAATTGTCGTCATCTTCCAGCCATCGCCAAGATCCTGCCACTCAAGCTTGCCTTGCTTGTCAAGGGTGGCGACATCGCCATGAACGGGGTTGGATATAGCTCTACTGGCGTTTACTGCTGGTGATGGAGTTTCACTGGACCCGGCGGGCAGAATGGCAAGCGATGCCGCAAGGATGGCGAATAGTTTATCTGTGTCGTGTTAGAGTAAAAAGATGCCTTAGCCCTAGCATGTTCAGCATGAACGTACATTACATTTTCAATTATAGATTGTTAGGGCAATCAACAGTCAAAGAAACGTCAAGGAACTAAGCAAGTGTTCAAATAGGGGTTTGTTGAAGTCGTCAACCTGTTGTTAAATGTATTGCTGATATCGAATCCAAGTTCATGACATGAAAGCTCTCGCCCCCGTACTTATACTCTTGCGAGATCTGATCTTCTCGATGCTCAAAGTTTGCCGACGATCGAGTGCGTCATTCAATGGTTTCTACAGCGCTCGTATCTCGCCGTGAATGACCTCATACCTAAATATACCATACCTAGGCATTTTTTGATCGACTCTTTAGAGTAACCCCATCCTTCTCTGATCACACTTCTGATGACTTCCGTCATCGATGACAACTGTGAAGCGGCGTAATTTGAAGTTGGTGGCAACATAACGATATGCCTGGCACAGGCTTTCCGGTGTTGGTGCAACGCGACGGCGCAGTTGCGACTATGTTTCAGGCACAGAACAACTCAGCGGTGATGGCGTGTTTGACTTAGAAGCGATATGAGGCAATAGGCTGAAGGTAAATTAATTTGCGTAAAGATCCACTGGGATGAGTCTACACTCTGGGGGCTCCTTAGCCTCCCAGAAGCGACATTATTTGCTAACAAGACCGTGCCGCACTCGTGTGTTGAAGCCTTCCAAGCCTCCATGTAGAGCACACTGCATTGTCTATCGATATAAATAGTAAAAGCAGAAAACCACTTCAAGTCCGTGACAATGATCCTATCCAGACTGAATAGACCCCAGGTTACTTGATCCCTTTGACTTGGTAATGTCTATTTGAGTAAACTGCACCGCAAACATAGTGTGTTGGTGGCGATGACGATACCATTGTCTTCAATTCCCTTCAACGTAGAGTTAGAGAAAAGCAATGGATCAAGAACTGTTGATCATCTATCCTAGAGAACATTGTGATTATTCAGGAGATTGTTCGATGCCAATTATTCCAAGACTCCAGTGAGTAGATATGGGTAACCCCTATAACAGCTCATAGAAAGCTTAGAAGGTAGATGCCGACAGAATTGAATATAGACACTGCACCCTACTTATTTGGCTCATTAGGTTGTACACTAGAGACGTGCTTCAAGAATTATGAAAAGATATAGTACCATTCGCTATAGATAAAACAGCGCAAGCTTCGGCGGGTAGTTAGACAAGTTGAAGGCATGTCTACACCGTCGTTGATAATTATGCTCAGGGACCGCACCGAACGCATCGGAGGGGAGTAACCAAAAGCCTGCAGCATCGGTAACATCCTTGGCCACGTATTCTTCCTCATGGTAGGGCACAAACTTCAATAACTCCTCGAAAAACCTTGCCCAGGACGTTAGTTCGTCCACTAATAACTTCTTCATAGATTGGCGGTGATAGACTTGTGTATGATATCGGTCGCGGACCGCAAGAGCATATGAAAACTGATATCCGCTTGATCTGACTATGTTACCACCGCGGCACCCAAAAGATCTTTCAAGCTGCTCCCACGCAAATCGGAGTTCTTTCGGGTCCCCAAAGCTGGTCACTTCTGTCAAGTCAGCTTCAATTGGGCGAGGGTCGGCATCAAACAACTGGAACCGCTCAGCAGTTGCAAACACGGGGACTGAGTGATTGAAGTAGAATCTGCGGCGGCCAGCCACGGCAAACGGCCCAGGCACTGTGCGTGTCTCGCGATCGAGAGGCATAACAGCTATAAAGTGATCCAGTGTGAGTAACGTCTGCTTGAAGGCTGATACGGCGACGGATGGGAGATGAACAGGGTCTATATCAGAGAGTCCTTCCACTATATCTTGTCTGTCCACCATAGCTAACTGGAGGACACCCACGGATTTCGGGTCATATGCCCTAACGTCGTTGAGAAAGTCCACAAAATATCCCCCGGGGACATCTCTGTCATCTCTTTGAACGCAAAGAATGTCATATTCGGGATTGAAATATAAGACTCTGTCACTAATACCGTATCGGAGGGGTATTTGAACGCGATAAAATTGCTGGGCAGCCTGCCTCGATTCATGCGTTGTCCATAGCAATGGGCTATCTTCATGGTGGTCAAAGAGCTTTAATTCATAAAGACTTCCGCTGATACGGTTTCCTAGTTTATTTTGCGTTGTATAAGGAGGTGCTGTTGGGGTAACTCGATCTTCTCGTTGAAGTGCAAGCGTAACAGTGAGCAGTCGGCCTTGGCATAGAGATTCCTGCCAGATTTTCAGTCGGAGTTCTGGGGCAAGACTAGAAAATATGGGAAAACTGTGGTCAGCGCCCGCTTTGTTGCTTTCGAGAACATCATTGAAGATGTCAAAATGCCTCGGTGCGTTGCCCATGATCGTAGGTATACAGTAGACTGTACAAGTGAGAGGAGCTCATTGAACAATTTGGTTATGTTGATGGATCTTAAAGGATTAGAAATATTGCTTCTGGCGTTATCAGATGTTTCTCAAGAGTGCATTCCAGGAAGAAAGGGATGTTGGAATACCCAGGGCCCTGCAAGCAAATGGTAAGGCATTCGGGTGCGGGGATTAAGCATGCAGCTCACAACCAACAGCCAATTGGTAACTAACCAACAGCTGACTTGTAACCAACATTCACATCCTCTTGAAGTCATTGTCTTAGATTCGCCGTGTAATCACAGAGATCTCCGTTAATATATGGATGTTTCAATAACCTCGTCCGCTGCACTTTCAGGGGTTTGGCTCCTCCCAATAACATCTTTGAAACACCTTTGCAGGTTTTGACATTTCTATGTTCAAAAATATACTATGTACTCTCTCAGGTTTATATTGGTTCTGCTTAACGCCGCATCCGCAGCCACGATCAGAAGGATATCTCGCTGTATGCTCAAGGAGACACACAGCAGTAGTTGTTTTCATTATCTCAATGACATTTTAATGCGGCGCTGTGTGAACTATAGATAATCATTTCCTGGATGATATGTACACCAACGGCTGGAAAACAAGGCAGCATTTGTGAAGTCTGGCTTCTATCTTCCTCTCTTAAAATAGGACAGCTTATCAAAGACCTGGCCATGTTTATGATATGACGTTGACTGATTCAGGGGATTGGCGAAGCTTTAATATGTGAACAACACGTTATACTCTACATAAAACCTTCAAGCCCATAGATATCTCTGGATATTTATAAGACTGACGTGAAGCCCAAGAGCATAGATATTGATTCTTTCCGTCTCAACAAGCATTCTAGTGATAATACGTCTCACGCTTTTCGACCTAACAGACATAATCTGCCGTATTGGACTCTTGAATCATCAGCACTTAAACACAATCATGAACTTCATCAAGTCTCTGTTTTTCCTCCTCGCTTACGGCCTTTGGGCCCTGGGCGCGGTCATCGAACAACGGACAGATTTTTCTGTTAGCATGAATGAGATCGGAACTGCAGGTAATAACGACGGCTTGAAAACAGATAGTGTCTCAAGCTGCATTACCATATGTGCTGCGGGCAAAACTAGAAATGGGTGGGAGAAAATCCGTGAGTGGCATCTAGAGTCATTCTTCTCTAACCCTTTTCTCCTCGTCCGCAAACATATATTCTCTGTTATGTCATCCATAGACGCGTGGAACAGCCAGAAACTCCCTCTAAGCTTCTCAGCACTCTTTACATCTCTATGTAGCGCAACTGCTAACGCCCTACCTGTAGTTGCGCATATGGGGGCCTCTAAGCATGCCGATCTTCTCGAGGACTTCCAGCATAAGGTCGAGCAAAAGCATTTCGATCGCGGAACTCTATACATTTCCATTGGCTATCCAGGACAGAACTACGTAGCGGCCCAAATGCAATCTGATCCGGAATTCGCAGCCCAAGCGGCTGTCTTGGGCGGTGCTGATAGTCTCCAGGGAGCTTTGGATCATCTCAGCACGGTCACTTACAATGCCGCGGAAAATATGGTCAACTCCAATGGGGGCAATGCTGAGCATCATATAGGCTCTTATCAACGTGCCGATTCAGAAGGTACTAACCATAGGTGGGGAACACATCGTGTTTCCGCCAATGGTGAAGTGAAGGTTGACGGAAGCATTGTGTTTGAGAGAATTCGATGAGCGGGTCGGTTTGGAGCATTTTAGGTTCCTTGTACTTCAGTAAGGTCTGTGGGACTCCTTGGCTGAAGTAAAGGGGAAAAGGGGCACACTCGTTCGAAGTCAGCTCAAGCTTGTTATAGCGGAACTATCTATCTATCGCTTGCTCTCTTTTTAACTCTAACAGCTGTAGTTTATAGATTCACTTAATCTATGACTAAGTCTTATGTGGTAAACAAACTTCTACAGAGCGGTACTACCAGCTATTGGGGCGTACCCCTCCGGCATAGCCATCACAGCAGCACCGCACTCCTATCCCCAAGGGACAAAAGACCAGATTCACTAGCTGCTAAATACGCTGTGCAACCGACAGAGATATAACCAAGAACAATGATTAGAAGTCAGTAGGAATCAGGATATAAGGATACTAACTGAGATAAGAGAAAATTCTTACCCTGCAGCTAACCTTAACCTAACCCTTGCTATTCCCTTGGTTTTAAGCCACTCATGTCACGGGCTAGGTACTGGTGCGCAACTGTAAATACAGGGGCTTGATACGAGATCTCTTAGAAGACAAAAAAATTCACAGATTATATTATAAGTATATTTCAAACTAAACAAGGGGCCCTATTATGAGTATGGCACTACTTGAGTAACGATTCTCCTCTACAAAAGGACTTCGGGGCCATGTTGCGCCTCGGACCAGGCCATCTCATTCTACAGCTTCGTTGTCGCCATTGTCCAATCTCATTGTCAGCTTATCCTCTAGCTTGACGATTCAACTCTAAACCGTCGTAACTATTGAAGTGCCACTTTGGGGAAGAGGAGGGGGTCTCAATGGAGGCCAGGGTCGCTCCAAAGCCTCGTGTTTAAAGTGTTTTTCAGCCCATACCGCTCCTCAACAAAGCTTTGAGCACTGTTTTCCTAGCAAAATATCGTGCAGGCAGCCGGTGGGAGTCAACTGTGAATACCTACCCAGTTATATAGCTGCTCAGACTCCCGCGCTGGGATCTCTGACTTTTTTTTCCCTATTACCGCTGGCCAGCGTCCGATAGATTCAAAAGCTAGGTATCGCCATGCAAGCGTCAAGCGAATTTCGAAGAACAAGACGGAGAACAGGAGAAGAAATAAGGGCAGTGGAAACAGCAACGGGACGCATGTGGACGATAGAAGATGCTGCTTACTCTGCGTATAGTGACCTTCCAATATGATGCAGACCTCCCACACCTCACCCGGGCTTTTTTTCTTATATAATCTCCTAAAATGGCTGATGTGCTTACTATTAAAGAGAAAACACCAACGATTTTTAAAATATATTTTATTTTATATTTAACCTAATAGCTGTTATAATAGGCACTATTAAAGGTAGGTGGGAAAAGGGGGGATTAGTGGGAGTTAACATGGCGGTCCGCTTTATGTCTTATAAAGCAGATAGAAGATATTATATTTTGTATTGATCCTGGCTAGGTTAATCCTGTTATGTAGTAAGTCAATACATCAGTGGCGAGATCTTCCCGAGTCGTCTCTTATCTGAAGGAGCGTAGGGCGAACAAGCTTTCCTTCGTGCTTCTGCTTCTTCTCTGCAAGCTTTTCAAGGGAGTCTGCCTCCGCCTTACGAGATTCCTCTAAGTTTGCCTCTACAGTTGTAAGGGGCTTTTTAGTGGTTATCTCCTGCTCAGGGGTTTCTTTCAACTAGACTGCATGTCTATCAGGTTCCTCTACTCGAAAGGGCTGTATTCTTGATCACCTCGGCTACCGCCCGACACGAATGACTCATTCCCATGTATCTCTCGGCCTTGCGGACGCTCCAGCTCCAGGCCGCAGCCAGCCTCGGCCGGAACCACCGAAACACACCTCATATAAGCTATCGCCTGAGCAAACTACAGGGATAGGCTGGGGCGGACATGGTGCTCGATTGCTTCGAGAACGGTAACAAGTCTTCCAAGGATCTGGTTACACTGTTCCTAGGCCGGGGTGGTGTTGGTTTGTTCCGCCGAGGGTGGCACCAGGCCGGAACTGACTAACAAGACAAACAGAGCAAGCAGGACGGTTTCTGTCACCGTAAGCGTTATCAGTCATCGTCATTATCAGGGTTCTTACGTGTTGGTTTTAGTTTAATCTGTCGGTGTACGTATATGTGTAGGTATGTAAATCTGTGCGTGAATGTGTTCACTTCCGTATGTGCTGGCGAGCCCTATCACGTCCAGCTTACTTATCCATGCCGCGGACGATCACGTAGTACCTTATTCTCACTGCGACTACTTTTTCAGACACGCATTCCATGCTACGGTCAGATGGGCTGGCGTTGGACTTTGAGAGAAAGAGAGTGAGTGAGAGGAAAGCTAAGGTGGTAGAGACGGGGGAAGGAGGTTCGGTGGTGGAGTGGCCGGCTTCGAAAGGCCTTGTCAAGCGGGAAATACCTCAACAAGGCGTGCGTGATAGGATTTTTCCTACCCGGTACTTGGGATGGCTGTTGTGGGAGCATTCCAAAGCATGGATCCGGGTTTCACAGGATAACCGTGCTGTACAAGTTCCTTTTGTATGATGACCTCAAGGCTCCCATAGTTGTACCGTAAAATCTGTGAAAGGTAGTTTTGAGCTAAGCCCCCTTTGAACGTGATCTTATCATCGCTTTCATTGATGGGACCAGATGAGGGATGGGTAATGATGGTATTGAACATAGCGAGATACTCTCTAGAGACGAAACCAACTAGGGGGGTTTGTTGTTGGTTGTTGGTTGCCGCCCGTTTGCTGTTGGCTCGCTGTTTGTTGGGTGGCCATAGGCCATGCCTATGACTCAAAATCAATATGACTCAAAATAATTCCGAGTAATATCTAAGATCAAGATATATATATACCCCCTCAACGCTCTCATATGTGTGATATCCACTATGCACTTTATCGAACTCCGTCACGGTTGACAGTATTGCATCTTGCCCTTCTTATCTAAGCTATCAACTGCAGTGCTTAATCTCTTTGCGTTCTTTCTCATGGCGAGCCAAAACAGTGTTGTCGCGCCTCTTAGCGACATCCAAGCATTATCGGACCTTACTGGATACGCGGAGATGAGCCGGGGAGACTCCCCGGGCCGGTACACCATATACTGGAAGGTGTATGGGAACGGCGAAGTCTTCTTGGCTCGGATATCCAAGGGGAAGCTAGAACGTGACATACAGAAGGTGAAATCACAACTACGGTGGATTCCGGACGAGAAAATCTATCCTCAGGTACCTGCAGGCACCAGTCTCACGACGGTACCGTCGAGACCAGATGCCGAGTTATATATCAAGCGTCCGTCGTTCATGTATTATTACGGCAAGACCGATTGGATCCCTGCAATATTCCTCGCGCAGGCGCAGATCATGGAGCGCATCTCGAAGACACCCCACGATAACATCGCGCAGTACTACGGCTGCTTTATGAAAGGCAGCCGGTTGATGGCAATCGTGTTGAAGCGATACAAGTGTAATCTACAGGAACACATCGAAAAAGGGGAGATGGTAGATACGGAGAGATTCATGGCGAAACTGGAATCAGCGGTGTACCATCTGCATTCACTCGGGTTGGCGCATAATAATCTGAACCCGGGGAACATTATGTTGGACGCGGACAATATGCCTGTCTTGATTGACTTTTCAATCTGCCAGCCGTTTGGGGCGGAGCTGATGCGAAGCGGTGCGGTTGGCTGGGTCGTCGAGGAGTTCTTGCGCTCGCAAAAAGAGCATGATATCTTTGGGTTGGATCGGATGCGGAGGTGGTTGGCGGACCCTGATCAGAAGGCATGTATGCATCTTGTCGCAAACGTGGAAGACACGACTTGAAAACGGCTGGAGGTTTCTCTGATTAGGTAATTCCTATAGAGGTTGTCAAAGATCTTAAACCATTACGCAGTATTTATCGTGTATATATGTAACATACCTTGCAAAGCAGTAAGTGAAGAATATACATCTAGGATAACTAGGTTCGGAATGCTGTTGCGATAGGTGGGCGAGAAAAAAACATCCATTAAATCATAGTGTCCTAGAAAACAAAACAGAAACAATATCGCGGCAAGTGTCATTAACTATTTGACAAATCCGGGCCATGCACATCGGTCCTGTTGAGACACTAATAAAAAACAACAGGTTAATAAGTGAAGTATCACTATATACAGAAGAGAACGTTAAATGGATCGCATGTCTTGTCTGCAAGCCAGAGGTACGTACCGACTGGTTGGTAGGCCAACACGTGGGGCTGGAGCTCAAAGGTAGGAGGAGCTATGACCAAGTAAACATAAACATGGAAAACAAATGACCTTGGTACCTGGCTACTTCCTAACCTAGCAGACCGTGACTTTCCATTAACCTTTAAACCTTGACCCTCTTAAACAATACAAACAGTACAAACAACACAAACAACATCTGTCTGCTCGATGTTGGCTCATATTTATCCAATCCATTCAAGTAGGTAACTTCTTTTTTTCATATTTGTTTTCATAATGGAAGTCTCGAGTCCACCGAAGCGCATGACGCGTGCAAGAGCTGCTGCTGCCACCAAATCCACCAATTCAGCACCCGCTCCGGCCAAACCTGCGACCAGCACACGTACCACTGCAACCAAGCGCAAGACTCGTTCTGACGAGGCCGACGATGAGGATCAACTCCAGACCGATGTTGAGGAACAGAACACCATGAATAAGCCCCCCAAAACGCGAGGAAGACCAAAGAGGGTTGCCGGATCTGAGCCTGAACCGGAGCCTCAGGTTGACGATGCACCTACTATCACAACTAGAGCTACGCGTGGCCGAGCGAAGAAGCCTGCCACATCATCAGCATCGTCATCGGCCACAGCTCCGAAACAAGAACCAGCAAAAACTACACGTACGCGAACGCGGAAGACAGCCACCCCGGATAACGAAGCCAACGCGCCGGCTGAGCCAGCCAAGAAGACGACTCGTCGTCGTGCTGCATCAAGCGCCAAGGAGACAGCCGGTGTCATCACTACGACCGTCTCTACCGAACCTACGCCGGGCTTGAAGTCTGCTGTCTCCAGACCTGCGTCGAGGATCGGTGGCGTCGTTAAGAAGACGGTGACGTTCCAGGAACCAGAGAAGGAGAACATGGTACCCAACCCCGCCGCAAAGCCCAAGCGCAAAACGACAGAGACTGCCACTGGCATGCGAGCGAAGCCTGTTCGTAAGCCTGCCGCTGCTGGAAGGACCACGCGCGCCAGTGCGAAGGCGACAACCACATCAACCGAGGATAAGAAGGAAAAGTCACCTTTGAGCCCCAAGAAGGATGTACAGAACCGCCCCATGTCCAGAGATGCCGGTTCAGATGATGAGCTTGCAACTGTAGAGAAGACTCCTCTCAAGCCAATGATGAAGAGCCCAGTGAAGCCGCCCTCCAGCATGAGAACACTTGACCCTCAACCGCATGACCCAGACGAAGACCATGATACACAGCAAACCGCAGAGCCAGCTGGGTCGTCCGTATTTGGCAGCCCGGCTCGCAGACCTCCTTCTTCTCCGTGGAAAGATACTATGAAGTCGCCAGCGAAGAAGGTGGATGCATTCCCGCCATTAATATTCTCATCAGCGGCGAATGATGGCCAGGCAGCTCACTCACCGGCCAAGTCATCAATCCTCCAATCCCCAGCCAAACGACCTCATATGCCAATCAAGGCACTTCAACCACCTGCTCAGGAATCCTCTCAAAACTCTCGCTCGCCGGTGAAAGCGTCTCTTTTGCAGTCGCCCGCGAAGCGTCCTCTGATGTCCTTGAAGGTACTTGGGTCACCCGTCCGGCCTACTGAAGACGATCCTGACAAGCTGTTTGGTACCAAGACTTCTCCAACCGAAGAAATATCGCCAATTCAAGACGTACAATCAACAGCGCCCGAATTCTCAGAGATGGTAAAGACTGAGGATGTGGCGGCAATGGATGATAAAGGCCATGAAGATGAAGACCATGAAGATGAGGTAGAGTTTGAATATCCTTCTCAGCTCAGTTTTCCAGGACGCTTGTCTGCTGTTCTGCCTCGACATGCCGACCCTGCTCTCAAAGATAATCCTCTACCAGTTGAAGTACCAGTTGCTCAACAGTCGGAGTCCCATGCTACCGAACCAGCTGCGACTCTTGAGACACCGAATATCGAAGCTGACGAGCTTGCTGGCGACCCAATGGAGGTGGATGAGGTTGAAACAGTAGAGCGAGATGCTCCTATTGCAGCTCGTACCACTACTCCGCAATCTCCGCCTAAGCGAGCAATCAACCCAGCTTTTGGGCTTCGGGCCAAAGATCTTGACGATCATTACATGTCAGAATCTGAGGATGAACTGGCTTCCAGCGGCAAGATGACCTCGAAATACCAAGATGACACAACTTTGACCTCGGGGGCTCTTCCATCGACACCCACACCTGCCGCTTCCAAAAACCCTCGAAATGGCTTGCCATCAAGTGCGGTCAAGGCGGCAACCCGTGCGATTAGATCAGTTTCAAAGGGCTCCAGGCTTGGCTTTACTCCTTTGGCTATGCAACTCAGCGAGTGGAAGGCCTCGAGCCCATCGAAGCTTAGCAATAATGAACTAGCGCCAACCGGCACAGAGTCAAAAGAAGAGGGTTTCTCGTTGCTCAGTGACCAGGGCGGTCAGGTCAATGACGGTTCGCCGTCGAGAGGATTCTTCGACGATGAAATGAGAATCCGCGCTGAGATGGAAAACCAAGCTGCCATGGAGGCCGCGCTTGAAGCGGACATCGCAGCTGCATATGATGAGCCGGAGTTTGATGATATTGAAATTACGGATGAAGACATCGAGCTTGCCGCTGAGGCCAACGAGAGATCTCTCGTAGAACCCGCTCGAGTTGATGAGATGGCAGAAAATCAGGCACACGATGACTCCATTTCTGACGCCAGTCAAGAGTACGGTGATGAGAATGCTGTGCCTATCGATCCTTCGCTTCTAGGTGCCCGTGCTAGCGCCGGTCAAGTCGCGCCGGTCACGCCAATGCGTCCATCTGCCCCTAGGACCTGCCACACCGTGTCTAAGGTCCCGTTGAAGCCAGCAGATGATTCTCCCCCTCGAAGTATCAAAAAACGCAGCGCGAGTGCATCAAAGCTTCCGGTCAAGCGCCCGTCCGGTCTCTCTAGGAACGCCACCGTCATCTCATACTCGCCAACTCGAGATTCGTCCAAGATGGATATTGATGAAGACGACGACGGATCTAAACAATCTCCAGTCACCCCTTCAAAGTCTGACATCTGGTCTACAATGGGTACACTGGCTCGTACTCCTCGTCGAGATCTTAACCCCTCCCTACTACGCGGTGCGGTCGTCTTCGTTGACGTACATACTACCGAGGGTGCGGATGCTAGCACAGTCTTCCTCGACCTTCTGTCGCAAATGGGTGCTCGCTGTGTTAAGAGTTGGCCTTGGAACCCTACTAATTCCGCCGACGGCGAATCTTCGATATCTAAGGTGGGCATCACGCACGTGGTATACAAGGACGGGGGCAAGCGGACACTGGAAAAGGTCAGAGAGAGTGGCGGCGTCGTGCAATGTGTTGGCGTAGGTTGGGTCCTGGAGTAAGTCGACTACTGGTCTGAATGTTATGATGGTGTACTAACTAATTGTAGTTGTGAACGGGAGAATGAGTGGCTCGACGAAGCGCCCTACTATATTGACACTTCCATGGTGCCTCGCGGCGGCCGTAACCGTCGGAAGAGCATGGAGCCAAAGGCTCTCACCAATGTAAACGGCACCCTAGTGACCCCGATGAAGAACAACACAGCACCGGGTCGCGAATGCCAAACGGTACCCAATAACCATATCAGCCGACGAGATAGCACCATCTGGATGCGCTCGCCCCCTGATCACGGTGACGATGAGAACGGGCGTACCGATCGGGACGACGACTTTGACATGCTGACCCCTGTCCCAAAGACGCCGGCACCCGAAGTCGTTGCCCGGTTCGCCATGGATGTCACCCCAGAGACGCCTTCGGCTAGCTATTATGAGGAAAACTCGCCCGAAAAGGCCGAGCTCCTCATGCGGACGTGTCCGCCCAAGCAGAACATGTTTGCCGACCTCGGCGGCGGCGTGCTGCGCCAGGAGAAGGACCAGAGCGTCATGATGCGCCTGATGGCCGCGCGACGCAAGAGCTTGCAGTTCGCGCCCAAGATCGCGAGTCCGCTCTCCAAGGCGTGGAATTAGATGGATTTGTGTTCTTTAGAGACAGAGCCAAGAAGAGAGCCAGAGACAGAGAGAGAAAGCATATATTGGAGTTTCGCGTCGGGTTCTTTTCAATACCCCTCGGAAATTGGACCTGTGTTTGCCTATTGTAGTCCTACCTACCTACCAGTTGCCGAGGATGGGATGCCGCTCGTTGTTGTACAGTTGTTCACGGAGTAAAACTACCTACTTACCTAGAGAGGATACGGGGATAGGGGAGAGGAGAAAGGCGGCAGGAGTGGAAGGGGAACTAGAACTACTGGAACTGGAACTGGAACGAGAGAGTATTTGCTTTAATGCATCCATCCATTCACCCGTTCATCAATCATTCCATCAATCGATAGTGAGGAACGGGCGTTCGTGCGGAATCAAATACAATGCATTCTAATCAGCTTTATGTACACCGTGTTCGCGTAGGTGTGAGATGCGTAAGGCCTTGCGCTGCTGGTGATCGTATTTGTAACATGGATGCTTTCATTTGTTCGTATTGTTGAGTTGATCTATTTAGTCTGGCTTAGTGGGGTGGGCGTGAAATCACGACGTACATGGTAGGTTAGTGTAGAAGGGGAATCAATCACAGCAGGGAAGGGGGTTGGTGATGGTGCGTAACGGGTATGTGTATAGTATATACATAACCTATTTGTAAGTTCCTCAGGTAGTTTTCTCTATGTTTTGGTCTGTTGTAGGCATGTAAGGGAGGCGCATTATAAAGTACCTAGTCACTTGAGCGCCTGGTTATGCTATGTGATTAGAGAAATGTATTTCACCTGACTGGGTCGACTGTGTAAAGCTACTACGTGTGCAACAGTCTATACAGTTGAAATACCTACAGGATTAATAACGAGACCTGGTTAGCTTCAGGCTCCGTTATGTATCTATGTGCACATGGAGGGAAGGCCTTATATATATACACAATGCTCACGAGATGCCTCGTACTGGACCGGTCCTTGACCTAAGAATCAAGATATATAGGATATAGAAGTATAGGTAGGTATGAAAGCCGACGATTATTTAGTTAAGTTAGTAAGCTGATTATTTACCTAACTTGCTTATATATAGTAATGGAAGGTTAGCCGTCTTTATATAATAAAGTAGGATGTCGTTGATGTCGTTAATGGTGGTATTATGGATGTGATTGGCTGTCTATCGTTGGACTGGGTCTTATGAGTACCTATGGCGCTTTGATATCAGACCTACTACTGTTGTTGCTAGAGAATTTGTTAGTCGTTTGTCGGTCATGAAGTCTTGTCTTTGGGGGTCCACGGGTTGATTTATGTCATTACTAAGAATTGTCGACCAAGCGGTATAGCAAAGGGGGACGATGTTATTAAGGAGTGAAGGTGCCACGGTCGAGCACACTGCCAAGGCTGTAGGATTACGTAATTTCGCCCCGCAGAATAAACTCACGGATCCTTCATCCATCATTGTCAACCTTCTTTGAACTTAAGGTCCCAACTTCCCGATACCTATCATAATTGCCTACCTACTTAAGTAGGTACGAATCAGATCTTGCTGGATATTGTGAGATCACGTGTGCTGGGCATTAGATTCACCATTTGCCAAATTAGTGGATTTAGAATCTCTATCTATACTACAACTTCTTTGTGCCCTCCACCACCATCTCTCATTCTCCCAAGTAGTTCAATACTTATACTTCTCTCTCTTGAACGATAAAATATCTACCGCTCAGCCAGCTTTCAAATCAATTATCTAGCTTCATGGGTAACTCTTGACGATGTGCTAGTCCGGTTTTGATATAATTGTGCTCTGAAACCTCCGCCAAGACGGCAACGGGCGGCCAAGCGCGCGAACGCCCCCCCTGATAAAATAAAGACGGACTGTCTGGCTTCTAGATCGCCCAACCAGGGCCTCTTTCATTACTACTCTACTCTCCTGCTCCTGGAAAGTCGGTATTGAATAGGTATTCTGCCATGTTCATTCCTACATAGCAGAGAGAACCCCTCAGTGGTCGCAAATGCGCCGTCAATTTTCCGGGCGGCTGGCTGCGTCGGCACTTGATGGCTGATCTCGGATTTTTGATTTAGTTGCCTGCTACATCTTATTCATCCTGCAGGAAGATAATGAAGGGGAGGCATCACTCCGCAGATACAAAAGTCTCGCGCTTCGGGGTTTCATTTTTCTTTTGCTATCGTCTCCAAGGACGAGTTCAGAGTGGTCATCTCGCTCGAACATAGCCTCAAACACTCCTTGTCGGGGGTTGTGTCAACCCTAGCTGCCATCAAACCCGACCCCGGTCACGATCCCCAAACTTTAATGCAAGCATGTTTGAGCCTCAATCAACAACATGGGGTCTTAGCTATGACCAGCACCTCGACGCCCTAGGCTCCATGGTAGCTACTACGTACTACGTAGTAGGGCAGCGGGATGGACAGGCAAGCGCCCCAACCTGCTTCAGCCTGCATCATCCTCCGCTGTAGCGTAATTCTTTGAAGAGATTAGCCCTGGTCGAAACGATCTCTAAACGTGCATTATTGCTACCGCCTTCCGATCTAGCCATATGCTAGTGTTACAATCAGCCACATATCGTGCTTTTCTTCCCCTGGTGTCCTCGTCTCCTGCTCCATAGTAGTACCATTCTACGCGTTCTTTTCTCTGAGTCGATGTTTCTTCTCGATGGCTTCATTCCCTAAGCGCCACCTAGTTACCCCGTGATGCTTGAATTCAGGCTGTCGTTCGTTTTCCCTTCTTCCTAGAATGCTTGCCTACCTTACCTAATGTTTTTGCGGACTTACCTGATCTATCAAATTCCATAATATTCAAGGCCAACAGGTCAGAGCAACGAGCTTCCGCCACATTCTCTTCTCGGGTTGATCCCATATTATCAAAACGGCTGGTCTGTTCACGTCACTCCTTTATCCAAATTATATTCAACGTCATCACGAGACGGTCATACCATATCGCAAGGGAGAGGTCGCCCGAGATCTCATCTCAGGATGAGGGCGCAACTCCAAGTGTTACTACCGTTGTTGCTGGGCTGCCTCTCGTTCGTTCAGGTGCGTGTGTTCCTCCGAACGTAAACAGACTGTACTTACTAGTCACAGGCGGGCACCTATCATTACTATGACGAACCTGTAAAGAGAGGCCTGTTGGATCAGCTGCTCGGCGCTATTGGTGCGAACGATGGTGGTGATAAGGGTGATGGACAAGGAAAGAAAGGACAAGATGGCGGCGCAAAGGCCACCGAGACAGTTACGCAGAAGATCACTGTAGGAGGCGGAGCATTTGCCGGATTCAATGGCACTGCCGCGGTCACCCAGACCGTGACGGTTACCGAAGCTGCTGCTGCACCCGAGAATGGATCGTACGCCGCTACTGCGATTTGGGGTTTGGACTTACGCTAACACGATACGACAGAGGAGCAGCCCAGTTATCGTTCGTAACAACAACGGTCTATGCGTCGGGCCAAGCGCCGACGGTGACGGAAACCGCTCTTGCCTCGACCGTTACCCAAGCCATGACTGTTATGCAAGTTTCCACCGTGACTATGATGCAGATGATCGCTTGTGGAACCACCGCTAGCACTGCCGTCCCGGCTGATCAAGCTTCGGTCATCGCATCGTCCGCTGCTCAGGCCGCTTCCTCCGCCGCAACCGACGTAACGTCAGCACTAGCATCATCTTCAGCGGCAGCGGTAGAAACAAGCTCAGCAGCCGCCGCTTCTTCGGCCGTAGCATCAGCTCCGGCAGCATCTTCTGCGCCGCCCGCCGCGTCCGCACCAGCAAATATCGCTTCCTCGGTAGCATCGAGTGCCGCCGCATCAAGTTCCGGTAAGGCTCTGCAGCCCTTCTATTCATAAGTATGAGCACTCGGCTAACGGTTTCGTCGAGGTCTTGCGGCTGTTCGTCTGCCCGACGGCGTGGTCATGGGAACCGGGTTCATGAACGAGTTGGGAGCATGTGTTTGCCAAGCGACTTGTGATTCCTCCACCTTTGGCCAGGCCGTCGGGCAGGACGCAGCCCCGTCCGACCTCGCGTCTTCTACAGCTGCAGCACCTCCAGCAGAAAATACCTCGGCACCCCCGGAAACCACGGCGGAAGCCGCAACGTCATCATCAGCACCGCCGGCCGCCGTCGAAACTACATCGCAAGCCCCACCACCGCCAGCAGAGACGACAGCGGTCGCCGAAACAGAGGCCACGACTCCCGCCGCGGCCCAGTCCTCTCTGGCCCTACCCGTTCAGGCCACGCCGGAACCCGCCGGGAACGCCAACACAACCCCGGCCGCCCCCGCCGTGACCGCTACCACCTTCAACGGCGCGAACCAGGGCCCCTCGCTCGACCTCAGCGGCGTATCACTGAACAGCAAACTCACGCTTGGCGCCCTCAGTCCGGCGTAAGGCCAACAGAACGGACGGATGAAGCGGTTCGGTTGGTGTAGAGCAAGAGTCGGCAACGGTAATTAGAGTACGGAAGGAAGAAAGGAAAGCAAGGGGGGACTTGGCGATATATACCTAAGGCAGGCAAAGGGCCAACAAGAAACAAGTAAAATTTAAGGAATATTATATACCCCTGGTGGGGGCCCGGTTTGGGCTGTATTTTACGCTATAATCGATGCATTTCTTTCTCTTCTCTTCGTGGACATCTATATATATCTACTTGTATATGTATATGTATATGTGAGCTTTTTTTTGAGCTTTAAGTAGTTCTGGGGCCGCTTCTCCCGGTTTTGGGTTTAGGTAGTTTCTTCCCCCTCTAGAGTATTACGCAGGGGATGATATATATAGATATATATAACGGTTATATATATATATATATATATATATACCTTTCATTTCTCGTCAGTCAGCCACTCTGTCTGTCGATCATGGACAATGCCACTTTCGTGAGTGAGTGAGAGTGAATCGAGACCATCCTCTCCTTTCCTTTCCTTACCGGCAGGTAGACAGCCTGGCACAAAACGAAAACTAATGACAGATATTGTGACATATATCCGGCCTACTTCAGTAGGTTGGGGGGTCTGTAATATGTAAGTGAATGACCGCTCTTCGTTAGGAAAGGCGACGGGGTAGGTATTTCGTAGGATATATATATAGGTGGAAACCGGCACGTATGCATGTATAAGTGAATGGGAGACCAAGAAATCAGGCAAGCAAGTAAGCAGGCAAGTAAAGAAGCTGTTGTATTCCGGGGTATCTCGACTAGTTCTATGTGTATGTATATATGTGTATGTATGAGCAAATAAGTAAACGCCGTGTCTTCATGCATGCGTAATTACAGATTACAGGTAAAATTGGCATGTTAGGTATGTAGGTACCGACCAACCGAACAACGGCCCACCTACAGGTACTACGTCTTTTCCTCGCCCGCGCCGGCTTGCTGTTTCTCCCTCAGCACGGCAGCCTTCCTCAGCTTCTTGGCCTGCCGCTTGCTCATGGGGGGTTGTTGTTGTTGTTGATCGCCCTCCTCCTCGCTCTTCCTCTTCTTGCTGCCACCGTTGCCGCCATCATTATTATCATTACCATCTCGTTGTTGCTGTTGTTGTTGTCCGCCCTTCTTCTTAACCGCCCCCTGTTGTTTTGTCTCATCGCCTCCCTCCTTTCGCCCCTCGGCGACCCCGACGATATCGATGACACCCCGGAACCCACTGCGCCGAATCCCCTCGTTGACGACGACGGCGCGGGGGTTGGCGCGCATGGCCTCGACGGCGCGGTCGGCGGGGAGCCCCCAGACAGCGAGCAGATTGACGACGTCGGCGGGGGCGCGCAGAGCCATCACCGCCTCAGCGCCCCCGCCACCCCCATCCCCACCACTACTGACGACGAGGCCGCGGCCGCGGGTGGCGCGCACGAGCTGGACGAGGTTGCCGAGGAAGGCGGCGCGGGCGCGGGGGTCGGAGCCCGCGTCGTTGGGCGACAGGACCTGCGCGTAGCAGACCTCGAAGCGCACGCCGCGCTTGACGGCGGCCATGCAGGCCTTGGGCCGCAGGTAGAAGGGCAGGCGCGCGCGCAGGTCCAGGCTGATGAGGGACGCCTCGGCGATGCTCACGCACGCCGCCTGGAAGGCCTTCTCGGTCGTCGGGCGCACCGCCAGCAGGTCGTACGCCTGCGCGAGCTGCGGCAGGCGGTGGTGCGTCGACGGGTCCGAGAGCGTCAGGGTTGCGCGGTGCAGGATCGCGGGGAGGGGGGACCGCTGTGGTGGTTGTTGGGTGGACGAGGACGAGGGGGAAGGGGGGATACGAGGGAGAGGGTTCACGATGGGCCCTGTGATGGGCGGGTGTATGGTGTGGTTCAGGGCGACTGTGTTGTAGCCCAGCGAGGCGCTGAACTTCAGGGTGCGCTCGAGGTCGGCGGAGCTGGTCGTCGGCGACCAGGCGATGTTGAGGTCGTAGAGCATCGTAGTCGTGGATGCGTGATCATGGCGAGCTGGTGGTGGTGCTCATGAGCTATTCTTAGAGCCTCGGATGGGCGGCGGTTTTTCTGGTTAGATATCAAGGAGTCGTTCAGTAAGTTAAGTTGCTCCGACTTGATTGGGATGTTGATGGAAGCTCTGTAAATTTTATTACAGATCTGTTAGAAGAGCCTCGAGTCATCGCATTTGATAAGGTTAGCGAGATAAGGCTTACGGGACCTCGGGGCCCCAATCGCAGCGGTTATTCGCTAAAGCTACAGTGAGCACCTACACACCCTAGCAGCCTTAGGTAGGTACATGTATGTACATAAGTACTTATGTAGGTACCGAGTGTCACTACGTCAGTGGTTAGGCGACCTAAGCTGGCGACCTGTCTTCCAGTGTCTTGGCCCGTCACAAAGCACAGCCCCATTGACGCGCATCCTATTTCACCAACATCCTACATAACCGTATGTAGTTATGCGCCGCATCTATTTTCTACATCTACATAAACCTGTCTACCGTTAAAAAAAAAAAAAGGGAATCCCCAACAGCTCTCGATCCATAGGCCCGAAGCCATCATTGTCACTGCGAACCCCAACCTACACTTCGAAATCAAAACAGACGCCTACGCCCACGCGCATCTATCACATAAAGACAGACAGACAGACAGGCAGCCAACCAATCTAGCTATTCTTCGCTATGTGTCTGATATTTACCTGCGGCGAGCACACCTTCCGCAAACAAGTCGAGGGCTACGAGAACGTCACCTGCCAATGCCATAACTGCGGCAACTACTCCGGCCATGTCATCAAGAGCAATCCGTGGTTTACCTTCTGCTTCGTCGTGAGTCCAGTCCAGTCCCTTCCCCTCCATCTATTTCCTCCCACTATATATGCCATATCTACATATATACCGCACAAGAAAGAAGCTCTCACTAACGACAACCCCGAACATCTGTATAGCCCGTCCTCCCGCTCTCCATCCACGGCTACCAAGACGTCTCCTGCCACATCTGCAACTTCGCCCAGCCTCTGGAATCCCGGCCCGATGTGCAGGGCATGAAGCATGGCGGCGGCGGCGACAACGTACCCATGAACTATCCCCCGCCCCAGCAGGGAGGAGGCCCGCCTCCCGGATTAGGACAGGGCGGGCCGCCGCAGGCACAGGCGCCCATGAGGTACGGGTGAAGAAGAGGCAGAGGCAGTGGCAGAGAGGCGACATTTCGTGATCGATCGATCGGCGTTGCCCCTTTTGAATGGCCGGAAATGAGTGACGACGGGCTTAGTGCGGCCAGATGGGATGAGACGAGACGAGGAAAGATTTGACGTGTACCTACGTATATATGTGTACGATGGATCCTACGTACGGGATGAGGACCTTCATGTCATTCGGCGTTGGGGCGGGTGTGGCTTGTTACTAGCATGGCGGCGTGACTTTTTTTCTGATTTCTTTCTTGAAACGCTTATTTTACTTTGGCATATGTCCGCTCTAATTGAGTACATACCTCGAGAGCAGGACAGGACACTGTGTTGGTCGGTTGGATGGTTCTACCGGCTGCGGGTTCGATCATCAGTACCAAGTACCTACCTTGTTGACTCGATCTGTCTGTTCCGTCTTCTGTATTATCACTGTACATATCGGATTCCTTCCCGCCCGTTGACGACAAGCGGCTCCCATGTATTTATGATACCTACCTACTTCTTTATACACAGCACCCCGTGCTCAGTTCGCATACCCATACATATACCCATGCGCATTCGTCCTGCCCCTATCTCTCCTCCCCTTACCCTCAATCCAGCACAGGCCGCCACCCCCTCCGTCCTATAAACCCGACGACGCCCTCGTCCGCAAGGACATCGGCCCCGCGACGCCCCGTGACGACGCTCCGCTCGACCGGGGGCCCGCGGACGCAGAACGGGAACGCGAGCCGATTCCCATGCCCCTCCCCATCCCCATCCCTATCCCCATCCCCGTCCCCGTCCCCGGGATCCGCCGCGGACTCCCAAATCATGCGACCGCGCCCCCGCCGCCTTGCGGAAAGCCCGCTCCCCGCCCGGTCCAGCGACGCGTACCACCGCCGCTGGTGCACGCTGCCGATCGAGTTGGCGGCGCCCGCGTACGCGTTCCTCTGGCGCACATGAGCGTCCTCCTCGTCCTCTTCCTCCTCCTTGAGCTCGCACTCCGTGGCTGAGGGGCGTGCTTCTTTCTCCCCTTTCTTCTTCCCCCCCTGCCCCTCCTGGGGTGGTGGCGGTGGTAGCGGTGGTGGTGGTGGTACAATTCCCGCGTCTGAGTCCACGCCCGAGTCCGAGTCCGAGTCCGTCGTCTGGTAGGCGGTGGCGGAGGAGGAGGGGAAGGAGGGGCCGCTGCGCCTCCTCCTCTTCCGGTTCCGGCGCGGCAGCGGTGCGCGTTCCTTCGCCGTGGCCTCGGCGTGCGGTAGGCGTAGGTTCAGCACGTAGGGGTTGGGCAGACGGGTGCCGGCGAGGCGGACGCGGATCTTGCGCGCCTGGAAAGCGGCGTGGAGTTTCTGTTGCTCGGTTTGCGCGTCTACTGCTGCTGCTGGGTCGTGTTCTTCCGATGATGGGGAGGATGAGGATTGCGAGTCCGGTTCTTGCTGGTGGTGATGGGGATGCGGGAGCACGGTGTATGTCCCCGCGTCCCAGATGAGCAGGGAGCCCGTGGCGGCGGAGGCGGTTTCGATGAGGTGGTTCTGCGACGGTTTTAGTTGGGGTTGAGGGCGGTCATGTATGTATATACGTAGTTATATATTTATATACATATATGATTCCATACTTATGAAAATGAAACCAAGCCTTAGATAGATAGACATCACGCCCGTCTAAGTCAGACAAATAAGAAATAAAAACAGACTCACCCACAAGCAATGGACTCTCGTCTCAGTGGCGTTGCGGTTCAGACGCCTGCTATTCGGGTTGCCCGGGAGCCCGTACATGATGGCCCACGAGGCGCTGCTCGTCTCGTTGATCTGCAGCCGGAGGTCGTAGTGAGTGCCCGCGACGGGGTGGTCGTGTTGGTGGATGACGAAGTGGGCGCCCCTCGGACTGCCCGCGTGAGCCTCGTACAGCCGTCGGTACGCCTCAATGGACAGGCGAGTCGTGTCCGGGGGAAACGGCGACAGCGTCGCTTGCGCCAGACGCGAACTGAAATAGCTTAGGTGGTCGTCGATCTTGGCCTTTCCCGCCTCTACGGCCGCTGTTGTGGGTAAGCCAGCTTCGTCGGATCCAGGTGTCTGGTGCTCGGCCGGCTCTCGAGAGCTGCTACTGCTGCTGCTGCTGCTGCTCTCATTGTGCGTAGAGCCAGATAGCTCGAAGCTCCATTCTAGGTTTCTTTTCTTGATGAACGGGTTCGAGACTAGCTCGGGGCTATGTCTTCGCTTTGTTGCCATGTTGCTAAAATAGGCAGTAGATGATTTGCCGTTGATATCTGGAACGCGTGTTTGTAGCTTCAGATATGACTACCGACGACTAACCATAGTTTCAGGTGGCAGTCTCGTAACTCGTCTCAGATAATAGATATCAGGCTTTACTTAATAAACCGCTATCCTTTTTGAATAGCTAGGATGCTTAACTGGCCCATCGTACCCTAATTGATTCTTAGATCAGTTGACAATTAGATGAAAATTGACGTCGGGATGGCGATACCTTTGAATTATACTATCTTTAGTGCTTAGCCATTTAAGGGACAATCTTAATCACCATTATTCCATAACATAGCTTCTCAATCATTTAAACAACTACAATTATCGAAGTAGAGTCGAATATAAAGATCGGTATACATATGTCCTGAGAAAAAGTAAAAGGAGATGGGTGAAGAATTACAAAATTATCAATCATTTCGCATGGCGTCGAAATGGATAGATGTATATAATATCAGATAAGGTTACGTGCTTAGCGGGGGAAATATAAAGTCGGGTATGGAATCGGGGACATATAAAGACCAAAATAATACAATTCTCATTAACATCAACCATACGAGCCTAGATGCCTCCGTCATTGCAATTTTTTCCCAGACACAGACACATACACACAACAAACAAAAAGTCGAAAACAACCCCCCTTTACACTCTCAAAGAGAGATTCTCAACAGCAAAAGCAAAGACAAAAGTAAATAAAGACTGATGAGAGTGGGACTCGAACCCACGCGGATTGCTCCACTGCGAAACTTTAATCAAGTTAGATTTTCAGGTGTACCTGAACGCAGCGCCATAACCACTCGGCCATCTCACCGTGGTTTCTTCGTCGCTTCTTGACTATTATCTAGACTCTGCGTGACCGACCACGTGATTTCTCGCCCTAGCGGCATCACACTCGCTCTCATCAGTACATGTATCTACCTAACTGAGTGAAGCTGGCTCTAGCAAGATTGCTACAGTACATCTAGGGAGGTATCTATCTCTTTGACATGACAACCGACCTCTGATTTTTAACGACATCTTACACGAGTGCTAAAGGTTAAAATGATTCACGGACGGACTCGGTAGCTACCTAGTAGTATTCCTTTCTCCAAAGCTCACATGAATACCTATACCTACCATCAAGGAGCTAAACATCATTTATTAAAATCATCATTCCTTGCATTACCTAGTGCCACATTTCACAGCCGTTTCGTATAGGTATACCTAATCAAATTGTATTCAGAATAGCTTTGCATTTACCTAGTCACTGTTGTAGTAGATAGGTAAGGTCTAGCTACGTAACCCTCTGGCACCTGCAATTTTGAATATACTATTCAGCTGGTTGCTGTCTAGACAGAGCATTTAGATACGGTTCGCCTGGCCAAACTGCCACAGTCCTAGTGAATCATGAACATAGCGTGCCTTGTACCGGCACCGATGAACGATCTCTGGGGGCTACGGAGGCAGCGATCTACCTATCCACTGCGATGGCTTCGGAAGTAGAGTAATGTCTGTCTTCACAATGCTGAAGCCTCCCCATTCCCCCAACTCAGTTGAATAATCCTCCTGTCGCATTCGTTGCTGTTATCGGAGAGCTACCCCGAAATTTAGGCGCCGTCGGTAATCAGCTTCGTGATTTTCCCTATCGCAATCGTTTGGCCCTTTATTAAGTCGCAAATTAGCAGATGCCTCTTTGAAACCATCCAGAGTTGACATTTACCTGGTTCCGTAACGTGAATCTGCCCATCTGTGGATAGTCCTCAAACTTCTCGACACACACAGAGCCTACCCCGCTGGTTACTTGCAGCCGAGCGATGATGCTGTCGCCCCTTTTGGCATGGGTTGGTGGACGCTTGCTCTTCCGGCCGGTTCCCTTCTGCAGGGTGTGTAATAACGCTGCAAACGTGACTTCTTCAACCGCGGCATGGACGTGCAGAACGCAGTTGAAGCCGGCCGTGAGGATGTTAGGTATTTCGAGAATTCGAACTTGAGCTTCGAAGGACGAAACCCTGTGAACGAGTCGTTTCGGAGAACAGAGAACAAATCCCGGTAGAATATCATCCTCTTCTATGCCACGGAGACGTAGCCGAACTTGACTGCCACACTGAGCAATGCTAACCTCTTCTTCGGTTTCCGTATACACAGCAGCAACTTCAACTTGATGTTTATTTGGCATCATGATGAGATCCATGGACTTTTTTACAACACCAGCCTCTGTGAACGGATCAGTAGAGCATTCGTAGCGGTGTCATGAGAGAGGTATACCAATCTTGCCCTCGACCATTGTGCCCAAGTCACGATACTTTCCGGCGACTGCCATCATGAAACTACAGTCAAAACGTCAGCAGAGGTTCTGTCATAGAAAGCGAAGAAACCTACGGTGCTGCCAGCTTGCGTTCAATTGCTTGCATCTGCCAGGTTGCGTCAGTTAGTTTATTCATTCCAACATATCGATAGAAATCGCGAAGACATGAAAAGGAGTGTACCTACCGAATCCAGATATTCGAGAAGAGAAGGCCCATCATACCATCTGTCAAAACCAGCATTAGTTATTATCAGTTACGAAGGTTGACGGCTGTAGCCTTACGGGCAAAGATCCTTAGGAACGCGCTCTTTGATTCCAATCGCTGACTGTGCGGCGATGGGCATGAAGAATACATCCCTTTTCAAATCGTAACCGACACCCTTTAGGAACTGCCCGAGCTTGGTGGTGCATTCCTTAAAACGCTCCTCCGACCACTGAGCAGTAGGGTCGTCCATCTTGTTGACTGCCACGACTAATTTGTTGACACCTTGGGTCTTGGCCAACATAGCATCTATGATGGCGGAAGTCAGTCACGATCCGAACCACAAGGGCTCAGACACTCACGCTCTCTAGTCTGGCCACCTCTTTCGAATCCGGTTTCATACTCTCCTTTTCTCGCAGAAATAACGAGGATGCCTACATCAGCTTGGGAGGCACCACCGATCATGTTGGGGACGTAATTCTTATGGCCGGGTGCATCAAGGATGGCATATCTTCGCTTCTCTGTCTCGAAATAGCCTCGACCAACTTCGACAGTCTTTCCTTTCGATCTCTCTTCGTTTGTCAGGTCCAGCGCCCATGAGAGGTACCAGGTTTCACGTCCCATTTCCTTGGCCTCTCGCTTATACTTGTCCAGAGTTCGTTGGTCGACCATTCCCGTGGTATACAAAACGGCACCACCGAGGGTCGACTTTCCAGCATCTACATGGCCAAGGAAGATCTTGAATGAGACGGTTAGCAAACCCTGAAGCATTTAGAAAAACGGAACATACAATATTGAGACTCTCTTTGCCGTAGAGTTCCTTGAGGGTGTCATCGTCGACATCGGCAGTTTGCTCTTTCTCGACGGCATCGGCTTCTCGAGCAGCAGCACTTTTAGAACTTCGACTTGGGCTAGAACGGCCGGACGATGGTGTTGGAGAAGTCTTTCCACTCTTCCCAGTCCCACTTTGCTTCACGGCCTTGTTGGCTACCGCTTTGGATCCGGCTTCGCTTTTGCCCTCGTCCTTGGCTTCCTCCTTGATGGGAGCATTAGCTGCGGCATCACTCTTGCTCTCGGTCTTGCCTTCGTCCTTGGTCGGAGCAATGGACAAGACCTTCGTTTTCGGTTTGGCAGCCGATGAGACGTTGTCGGGCGTCTGCTTCTCGGCCGGGTTGCCTATAGACAGAACCTTGGCTTTCGGCTGAGTAGTCGATGATGAGGGAGCAGGAGCAGCAGCAGCCTGGGGCTGCTCGTTAGTCGGGTTAGCATTGAATGCTTGGGGCTGGTTCGTCGGGACGGCTTGTTGCGGTTGTTGGTACTGCTGGTAGTTTTGATACTGGGGGTATTGGTTCGGCACATATGGTTGGTTGTATTGCATGCCATACGGGTAGCCATAGGCCTGAGGAGCCTGAGGAGTGAATTGCTGACCCGGTTGGAAAGACATGGCGCCGGGCCTGAAGGTCGAAGCACCCGGGCGAAAGGCATTTTGCTGATTTTGAGGATTGTTGCCTAAGTTCATCTGCTGAGTCTGTTGGGTAAGGTTCCCGTAGGCTTGGCCATAGCCTTGAGAATATCCTTGCCCTTGATCTTCCTGGGCGGCAGGATCGTCTTCCCACGAGTTGAGATTCGACATTGTTATATGAGTTGCAGAAATGGTCTGAGGAAATGAAAAGCCGCGAGAATGCGACAGGGAGTATGAAGGAGGATGCGATCAATACGTAGAGTCGGATTGGTGGGGGAGGGGCAAAATTTAAGACTCGCCAGATTAACAAGTAATAAGTCGGCTGCTGACTACATGACCAAGTACTTAAGTACATACGGCGTTCTAATTATAAGCTAAAATGCATCCACAGAGCGGTCAGTGCCTTCTCTCATTGTCTTGGCCTTTCTAAGGGTGAATCGATTCCTCTTTTGCTAGTAACATCAATTATTTTATATATTGTGGGACTGTGGGTTGTAACAATGACCAAGGACATAACTACTTACTTAGTGAAGCAATTCCTGAATTTGATGTGCTGCGCACGGATCATCTCTCATAATATTATTACTATCACAGTATCGTCAAGAAAACCAATTCCTTTTTATGAAAAAAATTTGACATTACTAGGGGATATTAAGCTGAATCCATGCTGAGTCTACTCTTATTCTCCGGAGTCCGGAGCCGAAGAAGGAAAAGGGGGCAGTCACTTGAATATTGCCAAAGCCATACAACATCATTCACTCATTGCACATTGTTCAACATGCCCAAGACTGACAAAAGGATATCTCAATTCCATCAGAAGGACCCTCGATCTGTAAGAGCCTTAGATTGGGTATGTGAAAAGTAGCAAATATGTATATATATATAAGGGAAAAAAATTCATTTAGGATGTCTGAATGTGGAAACCTAACTCAGGGCGAAAATGAGTATAATAAACTGAGCTACCCCCCCTTCCGCCAAAGAGAAGAGGACTAAAGATCAATAGAAATGCGGGAGTGTTGGCATTGCAGGCGGTTACAACCAAGGTGACGGTCGTTCTCTGCTGGGTACAGCGTATGGCATGGGGCGCTGACCGAGTCTTTGGGTGGTGAATAGTGATAGTAGATTGTGACCACCTCACTGCGACCCCTGAGCAGAACTTCGATCTATATTCTGCCCCTATCGATGGCGGAAACACCTATGGTGTGGTGTTGAGTATGACTATTAGGAGGTATCCAGATTGAATAGTTGCTAGTGGTTAAGAAAATACATCAGAGCATTCATCCACCTGTACAAAGCTGGAAAATGGCCCAAGACAGTCTTTTGCATTGAGGCTATTTTATACCTTGACTTGACTACTTAGTTAGGCACCAAAGCACCCTTTAACTCTGCCGTCCCAACTTACTCTTAAACCCATCCCTGAACTTGCTGCTATTTCTAAATCTGCTACTATTGCTAAACCCTTTATCGATGGCATTGAAAAGGTAAACTAGGTAACTACCGAAATTCATCATAATAACAAGTTCTCGTCAGCGAAATTGTTGAATGGTGCTCACAGATGTAATAATAATCAATGTTTAATAAAGGTAACAGCATAAGGCATTAATTAGGTGGCTAACGTGAGCTAAGCTTAACCACTAGGGATCAACAGGAAATTGTTAAGACGTATAGCTAATATTTCTGACGATGACCTCAGAAACGTTAATGTGTATCAAATCAAGGCAAACCGTAACCTTAACTTGAGTCAAGGCTTAAACAAGAGCCTGAGGTCAAATCAAGTCAAGGAATTCCTTGACTTGTTGCATGCGCTGCAAGATGTCATGTACTGTGCCTGATACCATTCTTTTGATTACCAAATCTAGCACCAGTGTTGAATTGGGTGTCCAAACGGTATGCTTCTGATTCGGTTGGTATATTTCGCCCCGGCTGGACTGCCTGAGCTGCCTGAGACTCTCCAGGGGCTTGCAGCGTCTGGAGCTGTTGTCTAAGTCGCCAGATGTTCTGATATTCTACAAAGCAAACTCGAAAGCATACCGAGTAGGTAATTCGCCTTCTAAGTCCTTCCTATCTTCTGGGTCCAATCTCCTCCCACGGTGAAGATGCTAGGGAAAGAGAGAGATAGCCCTGGAGGTAACTCAGAGTGTAAAGTGAAAGACGGTGGACAGAGGCTAGCTAGCGGATAGCTGGTAGTATAGGTGGTGACTGGACTAACCATTGACGCATGCCTCTTTCCAAGATCCTAGGAACCTCTAATCCCCTATCTAAGCATCCACAGAGGTCTAGCTAGTAGGTGGTCTCCATTCTTACCCCTGACAGAAGAAAGCCAACCCGTATATCCGTCCGCCCCGCCTGCTGGTGCGGTATATTTAAGTAAAATCACTATTTCGCCGAGGCAACTGGCTTGCTCGAAATCCCTTCGTACTTCAGATAAGAGTAACAGCCCATCTTATGCCTAGCCATGCCCGTCAGGATCGCTATATCGTATGCACGTGCTACCGGATGCATTGCCGCAGTATTCAACGACATCACTCTCCAAAGTTCCCTTCACGCCGTCGTGGACCTTGAACGCGAACAAACCATCCCCAGCGTGCAGAACTCCTTTCAGGGTATGTCTCAGGCGCTGGGTGTCGCTGGGCTGAAATCTTTCATCAGGGGCAACACATGGATGTGAATCTCCAAGGTAGCTTTGCCAAGAGCGGCGTGGAAGCCTGTGTACTGCTAATCTCCTGTTACCTAGTTATCTGGGACTTTCTTATACTGCATATAACTGTTTCAAATTGTAGGTCAACCCATGGAAAGTTGATGGATGTTGCAACAAAATCTCTCCGTTGTATAGCCTGGTTGACATCACGGGTTGCCAATACAGTTCAGGCACCTCTTCAATGAGAACGCTCGAGCTTCAAGCTTTATTATATCCTCAACGCACAAACCAGTTTCATGGACTTCAAGTTTATCTCTGCTTCCAGGGTCTCGGGTGGGAGTGCCTCAATCTTCACCATAAAGTGTCATTCGTTTGTTACGATGCCCGTCCCGAAGCCAGTTCCGATATAAGAGCTCGTCTGGCAGATGAAATAACGGGGATAAACGGAAATGGGGCCCTGTGTTCTGTGAGCCCCTTTCCGGATCGAAGGCTAATTAGTTCTATCTGATACAACCGAGTCCAACGGCAGTAACGTAGTCACCACAAAGACGTATCTCAACTTAAGCCCACACTGTATATCAATGACGACGTGTATGATAGACAACAACCGACTAAATGGCAGAAGTTAATTGTATATTCATGAATTAAATACTCTATATATCCAATTTTAGATATTCATCTTCATGATATAAATTACTGCCGACGCGTGTTAGACATATCTCAACATCCACGGACACGGTTTAGCGCACGAAACTTACACATGACAGTTCGTAAGACGGCTCGAGAGAATTGAGGTCGCCAGCAGGGTAGATGCCAAAGTCGGGGTCAGCCTGGCCGTATTGCGACTCCTGGAGGTTGTACCACCAGAGGTTGACGCCGCTCGCGATGAGGGTGCATGCGATATCCTGCCAGTAGATGCGGGCGTTCTCGGGGCTGGCCACGGCCAGGTTCTGCTGCTTGCCAGACACGGGCCACCCGGTCTCGGTGACGTAGACGGGCTTGTTGCCGGCGAGGGCGACGGTCTTGTTGAAGCCGTCGTAGAAGCGCTCGTGGGCGTCGCCGATGCTGTTGGCCTTGGTGAGCTCCCAGTAGGGGTAGCCGTCGAAGCCGAGCCAGTCGATCTTGTCGATGACGGCGGAGTTGGACGCGTTCAGGAACGAGTCGTACGTGTCGACGTGGCCGACGGGGACGCCCGCCAGTGTGGTGCCGGAGATGGCGTTCCGGACCTTGTCGATGCAGTTGATGAGCGTCTGGGCGTTGGTGCCAATCTCGCCGCTGGCGTCCCGGTAGAGATCCTCACTTCCGACCGAGATGCCGACGACGAGATCGGTGAAGGCAGTGCCGTATTGGTTGATGGCGGCCTGGAGAGCTGCCACCTCGTTGGTAATTGCCTGGTCGCTGCCTGAGATCCAGAGGCCCAGGAGAAGGGTAGTTTGAGTCTCGATAGCCGCCGGGATGGCTTGGATAACATCACTAGCAGTTCCCCATTGAACTAGAGAGATGAGTTAGCTTTTGACGAGTTTTATGATGATTTTAACAGTTGAGTAATATCAGCCACGGAGTTGATTCAGCGAGCACCTCGATTACCAGATATGATGGGAGTAAACAACGAGTACCAACTTACTCATGGAGTATAAGCGAGCACTGTTCCATCCGCTGGTGCCGGGGAGATTCTTAGCACGGTTGAACTCGTAAGCAAAATCATTTTGTGTCAAGGCTTGCTGGTTAAGGAAGAAGGCACCATAGTTGAAGCCTTTGATCCCAGAGTTGGCGGCGCCGACAGCAGCAGCAGTTCCGGCGGTAACCGCAAGACCAATGACCGAGGAAGAGAAACGCATTTTGAAGGTATTAATAAAGATTACCGAGAATGAAGGCAAATAGCAAGCGAGTGACAGCGGCGACTAGTAAGGAGATGAACGAGTGTCTGTAATTACTTCTTGGGTAAAAGGAAAAAGAAAAAGAAGAGTTGAAGATGATAGAAAAGGATCAGCAGTTCTAGAAGCAGTAGAAAAACAAAAATTGGGTAACGGATCTGACCTTGATCTGACCGTACAGTCGTATCATAACTCCCCCTGTTGCCGTATTGTCACCTGCATAACCCAGCAGGGCGTTTAGGGGTGGATCGATTTGTCCAAGAATAACTGAGTGGATATGCCGGCACGGATATCAGACTGCAACCTCGTATTGGCGGCCCGCTCTGCGGCTCAGCCTCAGTGGTGAAAAACTAGGCGTCGACTAAAGACCGACTAATTCCCGATTCATTGCAAGCACAGATTACTGTATGTGTACGCGTACACGTACCCCAGTGCCCAGCCTGATGAATTGGCGGTGGGTGTTAGCAATCTCGTCTCCTTTTCCGGTGGCTTGCCTAGTTTTCGCTTGACGTTGCCTATTGTTATTAATGGCTTTATATGCTATGCAATGAGCCACTCATGTAATAACATCATCCTATCCTATTGTCTAGCGGACCAAGGTCTGTAACCTCCGGCTTTACAGATTCCAGGGATCGCGAAACAGCGAACTAAGTTAATCGGATAGGTTAAACGAAAGCCTAGCTTAGCTATGCCATCCACTCATAAGATCCTTTCAATAAGGCCCTAGTACCTCGGACTTTAGACTTTGTGTTGCTCAAGAATATTAATATACATTGTTCCCTTTACTTGAATCTTGCTTCTTATAATCCTGAAATCAATTAAGCGAATAGCTGACCTAGTCCAGTCGCTTCAGTATATGACTACGATGTGTCACTTTCATTGGTAACCGAGGAATTATCGTAAAGGTCGGTTCCCTACATCTAGTGTACGTGCGGAAGACATCTGCACGACTCAAGAGCAGGCAGAGATTAGCGAAAGTCATGATTCAGTTCCTGGAGCTATATCTTAGTGTAAACTTAAGCTAATGTTCCGATCAAGTGGATAATAGTTGCCGTTAGTGCGAGATGGCGCCTTGTTTGTTTCGCGGGCATCTAGGCAGCATAAGAGGCCCGAGATCACGATCACCACAAGGAATAAAATGTTATTATTAATTCTAAAACCCGTATGGGTTAAGACTCAGGAACACAAAAGAACCAGTTTCTAACCATGACAAAGATAGCCCAGATTAATGTAAATCGATCAAACTAAAGTTAATAGGAGTTCAGCCAGCACTTCATGTGTGAGCCTGATTAAGTCATGCAAATTATGTTCTATATGATAGCATCGAAATGGCAACATATCTTGCACCCATTGCGGTCTATTAGGCTGAAGTTACGCTAGCTAATAGTTTACTCAGAACTTGTCCCATACGTAAAGAGTATATATAGTGTATTAACTTCGCAGCCTAGGCAAACTTCCTTTAGGACTATGTAAGGATATTAGTGTTGATAGTGAATCATATTACCTATTTATAGGAATTCAGACAACCTATAACTGCCATATTAAGTGGTTATCTTTAACTACTAACTAGTCAAGTTGCATCAAGCAAAAGCACTAAGGGGTGATTTTGGGATAAGGCTGAGTAATGAGGAGCATGATGGCTCACCGAGTTGCAAGGTGAAGCCAAAAGGACTTCGCTCCTTATAATTATATATGGATTGATGATAGCCATGTAGAGGCTTCAGTTGACGAGTCAGTCCTTGAAGTACCACGTATTATCTTTACAAGAGTACAGTCTACACATTAATAGCTAGTCATGACATTGAGATGAAATTTCAGAAGTAAACATCATCCTATCTCTTTTCTAACAATGAAAAAATAACGATGTCTAGCCTTTTAAACGACCGCGATCCCAATGATACTCGAAGGGAATGACGGGCATCGATACATAGCAGCGGTAGTTTGGTCATAGTATAATATCTTAAGAAACTTGGGCTGGTCAAGACCAAGACATCTCCTTTGCGAGTTATTAGTCATATGACAATGCATCGTGTCTCTAATTGCCTCTGTGCTAGAGAAATCGTGAATATTCCGGAGCTACACCACGAGACCCACCCGTGTCTAAAAAATTCAGGTATATGGCTGGATGCCTTGCTGCGTGGCCGGATTTCTTTAGATACTTAGCATAGGCATTCCAAAATCAGCATAAGAACCTGCTTGACGTTTTGAGGGCTAAGGTATGGCTAGGCTGTCTTAAGGCCGAAATTTATTATATGGTGAGCAAAGACTATAATACATTCGCACAGCTTCGAATATGTCATCAAAATCACACAAACCCTCAAGTCTTTCCGCACATCTTAGATACCTGAGACTAAAACTTGTGGCTATCTGGTTCATTCTTCGATGTCCAATGTATTATCGGTAAACCGGGGCGAGAAGTTCCCTAGATACAATGGGCCGTTACCACGCAGCATTGGACTTAAACCCCGGGCTTATGGTGCTCATGAATTACTTTCCGGAACTCTGGATCTAATTCATCGGGATAAGGAAGATCTCAGCAACTTACAGCATATGGCGAGGTGGTCATTTCATCGTTTCCACGATCAATGTCTGGAAGGCTTTCCCGAGAACTCGCGCGACCTTGAGTGGACTAGAACCTGTCTGCACTGGTACATGGTTCTCATAGATGAGTTTTTCTTCTGTGGAGTGTTGACAGATAAATTATCGCCTCGTATCAACAATTTCTACCTCTTCAAGAAAAGAATGGATGCCCCCCCGGAATGGCAATGGGGGGCAGGGAAAAGTTGGAGAGGCCAGCATCGAACTTCCCGGGAAGACAACGAAATTTTCTCTAATATTGCCTTGGTATTGCTTGAAAATGGGAAAGTTAGAAGTCTAAAGGGGCTGTTATCCACATTAATCCACGAAATGGTTCATGCATACATTTCTCAGTTTTGTGCCGTATATGCTTGCGACGCCGGACTCCGCGGTCATGACGGGCATGGTCCCATTTGGAACAATTTATTTGGACAGATCGTCAAAATCATGCGCGATTGACATTGGGAGTTGTTTGATCTTGGCGAAACCGATTCTCGATGGGAAGGCCGTGGCCCACGCCCAAGTAAATCACGACAACTAGGGGTTCGACAGCCATTTAAACACGACTCTTCTAAACAACGAAAGCGGGGACTTGCTCGCCCAGAACCGAAGCCAAGAGCACGTAACTCAAGGTTCAGGTCTCCAAAGGGTAAACACCTAGGGTATGATGACATTTACCGTGGACGAGTGAGTTGAGCTGAAATAGGGCAGCATCTAATTACCATGAGGCGATTCTTAACTCCCAAGTAGGTTAGGTTAGATATTAGCTTTCAATACCTAATACCCCAACCTCAGAAGTTCATGTTGTTAATCTAAAACCCATTCGTTAATGATAGACTATATTATTATGGTCTCTAGTTCCACTAAGTAGATAGAACTTCGAGTCTGCTTCGGTTTTCTTACCTATTTGTTGTCCTAACAGGCCATGGCTAGACTCTAGACAGCTCCCTGTTCATTATTCAAGCTCTCTCTGGCTTGATATATATATATATACAACTAGCTACGAAGCCAGTATATTCAAGAACAACACTTTTCTTCTTACGTACACTCATTTATACACGTGTGTTATTCACGAGGAAAAGAGTGGCCTCAACATAGTCAATTACATACTAGGGGTTACTTACAGCGATGCAATACTGTATAGAGGACTCAATATACCTACATTGGCATCCAATATCAAGACTCACTGAAAACCATCAAGTATATCTGCTTGTAGTAATAGCTTGTAGGATAGAATGACTAATTTATAGCATGTGGCGTATGGACGAACTTCAAGGATTATAAATAAAGTACGAGAAGATCTATACCGAAGTTACGAAGATCCTATACATCCATCCCACGCTCCTGTTTAAAGACCCGGGCATCAAGGCACGCGTCAGTCGATCCTGGGCCTGCCAGGCAGCATCACGCGTCTTCTTCCGCTTGGCGATGGGGAACTCCCGCAGGACGCCGTACAGCTCCAGGCAGGACTCCTGTTCTCTCCGGGATTCCCAGGCGGCGAGGATGTGGTTGCACCCCGAGACCGTATCTGCCGCTGACTTGATGAATTCCTTCAGCTTCGCCCACTCGCCCGGGCCTAGACACATATCGGGCGACGTCCCACACGCACTCTGTCGTGACGCCCGCCATGTGCAGCGTAAGCCATATCTGGTCCCAGAGTCTCATACACAGACACATGTGGGACATCTTCCCGATCGTGTCTGCCGTCCGGCGAACTGCCTCGTGGAGGGCTGCTAGGTCTTGCAACATGTTGCGATACTCGAGACCCTGATTGCCTTTGACTGTGTTAACATGCGCATTTAACGCCACGTATTGTCAGCCCTCAGTATGTTTTAGTAGGGATTAGAATGGACTCTTGCATAAATTAGAAACATAGTCTATTGTATGCAAGAAATCATATCTACACCAAGTTTGGCTTCCACTTAGTGCCGGTCTTAAAAGGCTTCATTTAGACGGGCAGAAGGAAGTATTCCAGGCCTATAAATCGCCAATCGTGTCACTTCGACCACGCACTTTGCGTCTATAATATCGAAAAAAAAGTGCTTGCAAAGTCCTAAGAGCGACGATGCGCAGCGAATACAACAAGCCAGGACAGGTTAAGGTATTTGTTTTTTATCTTAGCTTGATAAGTTATGCCTTTAACGTTATTTATACCTTGCTCTGAAGAGCCAGGTATTAATATACCACTTGAATCTACAGCTCCAGAACTTGCCTCGGGATTACGCCTACATTTGTTGCTCTTGCTGGGTCTCCTACTACGCCTTCTGATAACAATAGATTCAAGGGGCCATGATAGGTTCTGAAAGGATAAGTCAATTGTCTAAATTCAAGAAAATCCTCGTTAGCAAATAGTGTAAGCTAGGCACCAATCTAACATAAGGAAATTTTGACACTAAGAAAGCTTTAAAGTATATGTTAACGTTGAGAACCTTAATACATATCAAGGCAAACCTGTACAAAAAATAATAATAAAGAGGAGATAGAGAGAGAGAGCTTGACTTATTACATCTGCCGGCTTGGTATTGGATGAAGCCTAACTGCTGTGAGTGGATTGAGGGTTACGTCTAGTTACCTATAGTACCCTATAGTACGAAGGGAAGGCGTATTAGATGAACTGCGTCGATATGGGACGATATGATGAGGAGCGTAGTGCTTGTTGTATTAACAGTGCGAGGAGAAGCTAGAGGAGGCAGAGCCTCATTGTATACAGGTGGCTTCGATCACTCTGAATAGCTTCATCACCCTTACAGTCCGGAATTCTATCATTGAAATTGTTAGTAAGGGCCTCGGCCATTCAGTTGCTTTACATATCATTCTTAAACCCTTCTCGTACCAAAGGAACGTTTTAAGATCCCAAACTATACTATGAGATTCGCAGTAGAAGTTCCAAAGCCTCTTCCGTGAGTTACGTAAGCAGTCTATACGCCCAAATCAAGAAGAGAGAAGTCTATACTACGCCTTTAGTCTTCTAGATCTCTTTTCAACCATACACTCACGTCCTATTATGCGTAGAGTCGAGACATAATCATCCCGATCAACATTGTAAATGTCCTCTATAGTCATGAGTTGCAAACTAGCGAGTTTAACCGTGAGATTTTTTTTTTTTTTTTTTTTTTTTTTTTTTTTTTTTTTTTTTGTAATCTCTATATAAATTTAACAAGCCAGTCTAAAATTGTTACAAGTGAGAAATTTATAGGCGCCCACAGAATGCTGGCCTATCACAAAGTCGGGAACTATATTCGTAGAGAGTATGGTATGTCTATATATTAAGACAACTCTCGGCTATGTCCAAGCTTGTGGTCCTTTGGGACCTGTATCAAGTGGGCATTATAAATGCACTCCTCAGTACTAATGTAAATAGCGAGTTACCGACGTAGTTTTTATTCTGTGTTTTGTCTAGTTACTGAAGTGAAAACCAATGACGCTGTTAAGGATCGAACCTCTTTAATTTAACTTGCACGCGTACATAGATAGACATTTATCAAACAGAAGTCTGAAGACAAGTGTGAAACCCTGGGTGAGTACGTATGTACGAAGTACAGCGTTGGTGTAGAATCTCTTCGAAGTGTCCCGGCAGTCCGGCATTAGCACTTCGGGATCTAAAATTAGTCGACCCCATTGCCCATTGATATCGCCCTATCGCCCCACTTAGAAATGCTAGGCGGTACCTTGGTATGCACGTATGTACATATACGAAAGTTGCATGTGTAACTGGAGAAAACATGCGACTACCGCCACAGCAACGGAGGCGCAGCAACAAGCTTGCGTGATGTTTGTTTCAGCTTACAGAGGACAGAGCCAAAAACACGACACGCCAGCCCCTCTGTCCACGTCATCCAGCCATCGCCGTCACAAGCCCTGATTTAAACGCCAGCCTTCCGTGTGCTGGCCGCTTGTTTTTCTTGTAACACCTGAATTACAAATACACACATTCGTTTTTTCTTTCGTTTAAAAAAAGGAAACTTGCGAACATGGCTCCCATAAACGAGCGCCGCGGTGCTTATCTCGTAACCGAACATCTGGTCCGGAGCGCCAGGGCCGCCGTAGTCGCCGCCGGCCCGGAGGTCGCCAGGCTGGCGGCTCGCCGAGACGCCGTATCGCGCCGCGACCTGACCGTGACCAGCGACTCGCAGAAGGTGACGCTGGGCATCATCGCCGTGTACATCGTCGTGATCGCGATCCTGTGGAACGTGCCCTACGTGCGGTGGTCCCTGTGGCCGTTCAAGATGCTGGTGATCGCCTTCCACGAGTTCGGGCACGCGATCGCGGCGTGCTGCACCGGCGGCCGCGTCAAGTCCATCTCGCTCGACCCGCGCGAGGGCGGCGTCACCCACATGGTCGGCGGCAAGAGCGCCGTCACACTGCCCGCGGGCTACCTCGGATCCTCCCTCATCGGCGCCCTGCTCATCTTCTGCGGCTTCGACATCGTCGCGAGCAAGATCGCCAGTCTGGTCTTGGCCGTGTGCTTCCTGCTCACGCTCTGGTGGGGCAAGCGCGACTGGCTCACCATCGTGACCATCCTGCTCGCCGTCGGACTGCTGGTCGCGTGCTGGTTCATCGTCCATGCCGAGGCGCTGCGATTCGTGGTGCTGTTCATTGGCGTGATGAGCTCGCTGTACAGCGTCTGGGATATTGTTCGTTTTACCCCCAAGTCGCCTTAAATGGCGTCTGTGTCTGCTAACGAATTTCTAAAGTGCGACGATCTCATCCTGCGCAAAGTCAACAGCTCAGATGCAAGCGTATTCGCTCAGCGCTACGGCGGCTCCTCGCAGTGTTGGGGTGTCATTTGGTCTATCATCTCGGTTATCTTCATGGCCGCCGGAATCGTCGCTGGCATTGCTGCATTCCCACAGTCTTTTGCACAGCAGGAGGAGGATTCGAAGAATTTCCTTCCCACTCGTTGAGGAATTATTACAGCTATAGGTTGGGTCTTGGAAGTAATAAACATCGACGGAATCTCTAGATTCATCACGGAATACGGCGTACCGGGACAAATGAATTTTCGATTTGGCAGATACCCTATATGCATACAGACGGCACGAGAATTATGGAAGTTTATTTTAGTTCCTAATACATCAACTCCTAAGTTAGAGTACTTCATGTGGCATACGTGCAAATTCTCTCCAGTGCCTGAGTTTTCCTATCCACCTAAGCAGCTTTTCCAGCCTCAGTTTCAAACCATACATTACTCCTAGATGGAGACAAACGTTAGTTACTACCTAGGTCTATTCGCCTTGTTGCCATTGTTCAGACAGTCAGTGTAGGCAGATCTGATATCCTGTAGCATTAGCGTCAAATTCTTAATGTATACTCAATATATCAAACTTGATTATACTTGATCCAACATTCAGCCCCTCTAGTCTCGCGAAGAATATCATCAATTAGTGAGTATTTGGCTACATAGAGATAATAGCAAAAGAAAGGCATGAGCTTTGAAAAAGGGTATGTATATTGGTTTTCGTGAAGCTGAATATATCAAGCCATAGGTATAATGGGGAAATACACGGCTTCAGCGACATCACTCCCTGCTACGTGATCTCACTAGCCAACTAGCGGTCTTTGAGACCTGTTTTAACTTTGAGCCTCCGGGCTGTGTATCCGGAGGCGGCCAATCATGACTTTAGCGATGTATCAGCTCTTCCATCGCCCCCCACCCCCGGCCGATATCAACCGCCCTTCCGTCATTACGCATGAATAGGTATTTCAAGATTAAAACCCTGCCTGACGTTCACTATGAGTTCATACCTCGTTCTCTACTGTTTATCGCAGCAGTCTTTGAAATTGTTGTTTGGTAGATAAACTCGAGAGGAAGCTTCCCAACACTCACCTTACCGCAACACTCAGCCGGTAGTCGCATCTATTAACTACCAGTCATACGGTCAACAACGTCACATTATCTATATTCTCTTCTCGCTCATTGTTAGAAATATGGGTGTGCGCAAACTTGTATCGCGCCTGAACAGCACGAGAAGGCCTAAAGACGAAAAGGAGACCCCCGATAATAATGATGGCGGCGCTGTAAACGAGGACGATCCTCCGTCTCCATCACAGCGAAGGGTGTCCAGTGGTGATAATATGCCTGAGTTAGCACCATACATAGCGAAACCAGCGAAAGGGTTACGGAAAGCGGCCATCTCGAATAGACACCCGTCAAGCCGAGAGCATCACACCAAGCCCGAGGAACCGAGGCCGACTGATTATCTGTACTTCGGCGAGGGAACGTCTTCCGCGAATATATCCCGGTCTCTATCGACCCAAGCGAGAACTAGCAGCGCCACTGATCGGTCCCAGACGTCCAGCAGAGCACATTACGTCCCAAACCCGACCGGAAAGGACACCAGTGGTTTTCCTGCCGCCGGATTAGATCAGCATACAAGTCAGATGGGCTACTCGAGCGTAACTTACGGCGGATCATTGCAGTACGATTACGCAGGGACTCAGCAGAATGCCGGTCCGGGACTTTGAACAACCCCTTTATCCGTCACTGTGGAAGCTCAACCATGTATTCTTGGTGAAACGTCCATCGTACACTCTAACTCGACCCGCTTACCGCAAATATCAGCGGGATATAGGATATCCTTGTTTCGAAACCAAGACGCTATTTAACATTGGGCGTTCCTATATTTACATTGTTTTATACCACATGGAACACTAAACTCGCGTGTTCAGACTACGTATGCTGCAAGCGTTCACCATGGAGCCCCCTACCAGAAATACCAGAACCCAAGTTAAGGTCATTCTAAAGTAATCCAGCACCATCGAATCTGAAACCCATCTATGAACCGGCAGCCATACCCGCCTATTTGGGATGTGGAAACAGAATATGATTACGATATTAAGTGTTAAGGCTGTACCCTGCTTAGCTAGCATAAGGATGTGTCCAGTCGTGCGAAGTTCAATCACGATGACATATGCGCCTAACGGGGCCCACAGCCAGTTACAGCTATGTATCTTTGAAAACATTATAGAAAACATCAACACTTGTTTCTCAAGGGAGGTAATTCCCAAGATGATAGCACTTAGGCAAGATGGACCGGCTTGGCATGTATACGGGAGATACCAAGAAAGTGCATTGCTTGATAGCAACCTGATTAGTTTCAGCCATGCACAGCCGTTCCATACTAAAGAATTATTAGAGGCCATAGGCTTGATTATTTCACGGTTTCTATATTTTCGACAAGAGAACCAATAGTTGGAATAGAGATCATTCCACCCCTTCCCCTTTCCCCGGGGCGTGTGGGTATGAATGAAGCTCTGGGAGACAAATCGGCTTCTATAATGCAAGGGACATTTATTCGAGTATCAAGGATCGCCTTAGTAGTCAGTCGCGATTGTCAGCAGTACTTCGAAATATCACTCCCTAGATAAGAGGCACTGGAGGAAAAAAAAGTCGATAATGCCAGAACTTCAAGAATCTGAAAAACTTGACAGTCGATGCTGAACTATGGCGTGGGAATCAGCCCGTGGCGAGTTTCATGGAGAGCAAATATAGTTCTAAAATTACCAAATATAAAAATAACAACGTAGAATAAGTATTGTATAGTTAAAAGGTTTGATATTAGTATATTTTGAAGCTGATAAGAGAGACTGTCACGACGTTTGTGTCTCTCGAGGCTACATCTATCTACGGGACAAATTTTAGTGAAAACTAAGAATGAAGCCACTCAATGAACAGATAAATTGAACAACGTGCTCTCTTCGCCAGGTTCACAACCTTATAGTACAAGCTAGTTAGTGAATTCGTTAGTAAATATGACTTTTATAAATGTAAGATCCGGGTACGTTCTTAGAATTTGTTCAAGGCCCAGTCATAACTGACTTCCTCCAAGTAACTCTACAAGAAACTCCAAGTCAAAAATTCCGGATTTATTTAAATATTGTACCTATGAACTTTCGAACTTAAGTACCTAAACCTAAAGCCAGGCGCTTTCAAGTCCCGTCAGCGGCTTCTGGAGTTGCATCTACTCCGTAAACCTTATGATTATGCAATTAAGGGGGGACTCTCAGTTAGTCCTGACGTCAGGCCGAGGTATCAATCTTACATGGCTGCATGGCAACATACATGTACTACACGAAACTGTATGAATTGGTTCTTGCAAGTCTTCATCTACTTATATATACTCGAATGACTTTCCCAATAAGAACACATTCGCTAGGTATACCCATTGGTCCATCCACCCGCTTTAGGTAGTCAGCAGTCATGTACGTGCACCGCCAGATCTAGCCCACGCACATGTAAACCAAAAAATGGGTAGATCCTGTAGACATATATTTAATTTACTAATAGTTACCACCAGGCCAGCCACGACAGCAACCTTCCCCTCCGTCGACGAGGTGGCCAAGCACCCCGCCTTCCCCACGGCGCTATGGCAGCTGGAGCCTCACCAGAGCGGCCTCCTGCCCGTGGCAGCTAGCCGGGACGGTCCGCTGGACATCAGCTGGGAAGTGCACGGCGAAGGGCCGATAAAGCTCGTAGTAAGCCCCCCTCCTCCTCTCAAAAACCAGGTGCCGCGTCAATGCGGTCCGTAGACACATTTTCTTCTCCTCTCTTGTCCCCTGGATAGCACGAGTGTATGTACACCAAAAGCTCACCATCCCACGCATGCGCAGCTCATCTGCGGCCTCGGCTTCTTCAAGACCGCGTGGCAGCGGCAGACGGCGTACTTCGGGCACGTGCACGGGACGCGGTACTCGGTGCTTCTGGTCGACAACCGGGGGATGGGGGGCTCGTCGAAGCCGCTGACGCGGTACAGCACGTCGGGGATGGCTCTGGACCTCTTGGAGGTGGCGGACCACGTCGGGTGGACGGCGGCGCGGCAGCTACACGTGTGCGGCGCCAGCATGGGCGGGATGATCGCGCAGGAGGTCGCGCTGCTGGCCCCGGACCGCGTCGCCAGCCTGAGCCTCGTGTCGACCGCCGCCGCCATCGAGAATACTACTTCGTTCTTCGAGAACATGGTTAACCGCATTGTCATGTTGCTCCCCAAGGGCACCGACCGCAGCATCCGCTACGCGGCCGCCGCGCTCTTCGCCCCGGGCTACCTCGCGCGTCCCGACGACGCCGCGGTCCCCGACGGCTCCGTCCCGCGGTGCCGCGTGCCGCCCGGGGGCTACGGGCGGTTCGGGTCCAACTACGAGCGCTTCGCCGCGCAGGAGATCACGAAGCAGCGGGACACGGAGGGGTTCACCCGGAAGGGGTTCCTGCTGCAGCTGATCGCGGCCGGGTGGCACCACAAGAGTGCCGCGCAGCTGGGGGAGCTGGGCGATAGGCTGGGGCGGGAGCGGATACTGGTCTTGCACGGCACGGCGGACGGCATGATTTCCGTGCCCCACGGGAGGAAGCTGATCGAGTATTTACGGCCCGGCCAGGGGCTGATCGTCGAGGACTTGGGACATGCGCCGCTCATCGAGAAGACGAAATGGTTCAACGAGCTGATAGACGCGCGATGTGTCTTGGGGGAGAAGTTGAGCGGCCGGTGAGGACGTGAACATGTACATAGATCTAGAGCAATTCGGGCACAAGTAGGGATCAAATGTCACAAGAGGCAAGTTCCTCCTTATTAACATCAATTACGTAACTGCGTAATCTAGGAGCCATTTCCGTGGCGCGAGTACGCCCAATCGCCGACTCAGGAGGTATCTCATTTTGCAAAACCCTCAGAATAAACCCATCACGTTATTATCCATACCTTTTCCCCGGCCACTTACGATTTGAAGGGACTCATAAGGTCCCCCCGTAGGAGAGATGGAGGAAATAAAAATACCCTCGGGCTTCGTTTCCCCTTAGCTTATAGTAGAGATGAAGTTCTGGTATTGTTCATCGTCACCCAGGGGTTTGGTCACAGGTTTCTGCGGGGGTGTCGCCACAGAAGACGCCTTGGTGGACCATAACACACTAGGCGGCTGTTGAGGGTGGTTTGTTGGGTCCACGTTGGGTGTGTTGGAACGGTCCTCAACCTCATCTTCCCCGTCTGCTCTGGGAAGACGCATTGCGAGGAGCACGTACTCGGCCCTTGTCATATTGTCCATGATGTCATCCATGTATCGTCGTACATCATCCTGCGGCGCCACGACCTTCTTCAAATTCTCTAGGTGCTTCCCTGAGTTCGAATATAATCGTATTGTCGCAGGTTGGTAGTAGTCTAATGCCGGATCGCCACCATATTCCAATTGGCTTCCCTTGCGGACAATCAGGAAGGATGCGATGACTTGGGATGGGCTAGTATACTCGAGGATACTATACTTGGGAAACAAGTATCTATCCCCGGTACCACCAGCAAACTCAAGCACAATAGCCGAAATGTCAGGCTTCGGGTCAGGGGGAGGTCCTTTCGAGCGCAGGGCTTGCTGCGAAGCTGGGGCATTGGGTGGTTGTGCTGGTGTAGCATGCGATGGTTTCTTTGAGGCAGTACCGTTAGACAGAGCCGGGGCATCCGTCCCATTCACATGCGTTGTTTGTTGGGGTTTGACCGGCTCCTTCACGACGAGATCCTTCAATTTATCGAGTATCTGCTTCAAATCGGTAGTATCTGTAAATCTCGTTTTGCCCTCAGCTATTCTTCGGACAATCTCTCTCGTGTTTGGTTCATCTAATGCCTTCTTCACGAGCAGAATTACCAGACAATCACTACCCGGTGGTGGTCTTAGGTCACTTGATCTCTGGTGGGGATTGGAAGCGAGAACAATATCAAGAATCGCTCGGACCTCATCGGCAAAGTACTTAACTGTCCTTCCGTCGACAATCAGACGATCGGCCGATGGGCCCTGCTGGCCTCCTTTTTTCTTATAGTCGGCAGTGATTTGGTCTATGATTCTCTGAAAATGCGCCAGTTCGTGCGGTGCCGCGTCACCAATGGCCACGCGTTTCATCAGATCACGGAGATGGGGATCTCCAGATGCTTTCTCAGCTAATGTGACTATTATGGGATCGGCCCCAGGTTGCGTTGGCGTGGCTGCCTTCGTGGTTGGTGTAGGGGGTTTGGCGGCCGGCGGGGGGGTCGGTCCCGGTGCAGATGTAGCTGTTGTCGAGCTGGGGGCGTGTAACGGACGACTCGCAATCATGCCTGGTGGAGAGGGGCCATTTGGTTGAGTAATCGGCGGGTGCGAAGGTCCGGTGGTGGGCGGAAGCGCTGGCGGATGTTGAGGAGCAGCGAGCACGGACTCGAGGCCTCGGGGGGAAGCTAGCGGCTTTTTTGTCGCCGTGGCAGATGGAGGTCGGTGGGGATCTGGCTGATGGAGTTGCGTTTGTGGTTGGGGTTGGGCCGTTGACGGAAGCGGTTGAGACTGAGCCTGAATATGCGACGGGATCGGCGGTTGTGTTACAGATTGTGACTGTGGTTGTGGCGGTTGGAGAGGCGACTGGGCAGGCTGTTGAGCAGGAGACGCCGGTGGTGCCGTCGAGGTAGAGGGTGTACTCGGTTTCGGCGGGGGAGGCATGACGCCATTGGAAGGGCCATATTGTATGATGGGCCGGAATGTAGAATTGGTGGTAGGTGGAGGCTTCGGATCTTTGACGGCGTACATGGTGGCTTCGAGAACGTGAGGCTCGACGGTGATTGTGATCTGACCAATCTTCGTCATACTATCCTTGGGAGGGTTGCCGGGTTCCTCTTTGATAACACCTTTTCGCTTGGTCGGCTTGGTCCAGTACTTCTCAAATATACCCTCGTGGATCCATTTCTGACGCGATCTCGAGAGAGACTCGGCTAGAACACCGCTGTATTTATTGAAACTATTAGACAAATACATGATAGCACAACATCAGTTAGACGAACCTCTCTTGTATGGACTGGTAATCCCTGCTGGAGAGATCCTCAGGCTGGGGAGTCTCGACAGTAGGTAAAGGGTGACCGGGCTGGATGGAGCTGGGTAATTGAGGCTCTTCGGGTATGGGCTCAGCTGGAACTGGGGTGGAAGATGAGGTGGGTGCAGGCGTGAGAGATCGTTCAGGAGGCGTAGCGGTCCGCTTCTTAGCGACTTGTTCGACGCGGGCGGCGGCCCTTGCCGGCAGCTTTCGCTTCTTCTCCATTGCTTCAATTGAATCAATAGGCTATGTCCGAAACAACTATAATGCACAGTGACAGTCGCGTTGCTGACACAAAAGCCGGTAATAAAGTCTCCATAAAGCTGCTAATGCTGTATAGGGTAGAACGACGGTTCTGTCGATAGATGGAGGGAGAAGCGGGGGGGTTTGGTGTTGGTTATGTTGGTGGGTGGTTGTGAATTTTTATAGCGAGAGGGTGCTGGCTGGTGTGATAGCAACAAAGTGCAAGTATAAGTCGAATAAGTTGCAAACTGGAGACGTTGAGTGGATAAGATTCAAGCTCACGCGTGCCGCAGACCTCAGGATCTTGCGGGAAAATTGGGGCACAGACGGCATGTCCCTCATTAGGTTAGCGCCGATTTATCCATGTACTCCGTACCTAGGTACTGCTTATATCAATACTTATACCAGTTATGTACATAACCGAGTGAATTCAAGATACATATCTAAGCTGCTCAAATGCTTGATATAAACCTATAACATATACAAAAAGTCTCTATCATTGATTTGGCCACTGATTTCGTACATAGTCCCTGCTGATTTTACGGATATACTGCAGTTGCCTTGATGTTTCCGTAATCTACACCCCTGAAACCTTTAGTACCTTTGTACATACCTACCTAGGATTTACGTTCCAATATACATTGGAATTGAAGCCCTTGTTTAGTTCCTGCACTAACAGCCGCACGGGAGCATTAGGTAATAGGTAGATACTTCCTAACTGTGTAAGAGGTAGTGAGCACCTGAGGTATCATATGTAAGGTTAGCCTTTCGATTTCAACAAATCGCTAGCTTAGTCGCTAACTCTATCATACGCAACTTATCCTAATGTTCCTCTTATCTGATCACAGAAATCTACCTATCCTATCATGGCCCCCCGAAGCTCTCAATGGGCCATCCCATTAGCTGTCAGCTTAGGTGTCCCACTTGGTCTGTACCTAAGTTTTATATTGCTTGGCGTGTTTCCTTTCTTCCAGCGACAGTAAGTTGATTCGATCTCTCGATATAAGAGTTTAATCTAATAGCAATCGCCAGTTTCTTATACGCTCACCGCTTCAACACATTGTTTTGGCATGACCTTAGCAGGCCTGAATACTGGGGATTTGCCAGTCAGTACCCGTCACCTCTCATAACAATCTGGCTCTAATTTCTTGATACCAAGGAAATCAAGTCACGCCGTTCTCACTCACAACCATCGACGAAGAAACCATCTATGCATGGCATATCTTGCCACTTCCCGCTTACTTGAGGCATGAGGACAAGTTACAGATACAACCTGCTGGATTTTCCCACGACATCACTAAAACCGAGTCTTTCAAGGTGCTGAGAGATGACCCGGAAGCTCGTTTAGTCGTCTACTGTAAGGCTTCCTATCATTTGTTATATTCCTGATACTAATGATGTATGATGGTATGAAGTTCATGGCGTAAGTAGAATAACTGGATCAAAAACGTCACCCACTCATTGGCTAATTTTGACCCAGAATGCCGGACATATTGCACAAGCAATACGTCCTGACAGTTACCATACGCTAACCGACTCTTCTAACTACCACGTGCTCGCCATCGACTACCGGGGTTTCGGCAAATCCAGCGGCAAGCCGTCCGAGCAAGGACTAATTCTCGATGGCGCTGCCGCTGTCGATTGGGCTATGCAAGTCGCCGGTGTTCCCGCCAGCCGCATCCTCATCAGTGAGTAAATTCCAGAGTGCTTTATTTCCCCTTTAGTCAATCTCATAAATGCAGATTGCCCTTTTAAAAATTCGATAACCACATTGCTCCCGAAACATGCTTCGAAACTATCGAGAAGCAGTAATTACTGACTCTGGATGTTGCAGTGGGCCAGAGCCTCGGCACCGCCGTCACGAGCGGCGTAGCTGAGCATTTTGCCAGGCAGGGTGTCGAATTCGCCGGCGTTCTCCTCGTGGCCGGGTTTTCAAGCATGCCGCATTTGCTCAGCTCGTACACAGCAGCCGGCTTCATCCCGGTTCTTTCGCCATTCCGTTCGATCCCACCGCTTCTACGCTTCATGCAGAGTTTCATCGTAGACAAGTGGAAGTCGGCCGACCGTCTTGCTGATGTTGTACGCCTGACGCGATCGAGATTGAGGCTTACGTTCATTCACGCCAAGAACGACCTGGAGATTCCGTACCACGAGAGTGATACCCTATTCAAGTTTGTAGCTAATGCTACTTTCGTGGAGCCCCTGGACGACCGCGACTTCCTCGCGTGGAAAGAACAGACGACCCAGAACAGAGATGATGGTACTTTCATAGCCATTGCAGCTGCCCAGCCGGATATCGTCATTCGAGAAGAACTCGTACCCTATGGCGGTAAGCAACACGTACTCGGACAATCAATGAAGACGTGCTAACACACACAGGACACAACAACGTCATGATGTCTTCCGCAGTCTCGTTGGCAGTCATGAGATCGTTCGGGCTAGACAGTAACAAGTCTATTTAACCCATCGCTACCAGAAGCGTTATTGTACGAGGCAGATAGACGTGTACTATTATGTGTACTCTTGTATATATTCTACAGGCATAATTGAGTAATAGAACATTATTCGTTAATGCACCGGTATTTGGGTCGTTATCGAGCATCTTTAGATTAGTGACACCAGTGTCAAGCGTCGGCTTCTGCATGGGACAAGCCTGCGCCGCGACCGTCGCTACATATATGTGAGTGCCTAATCCGGATATGCCATACTATTTAGAGTAATAACTTGTGCTGGATTACCTTGGCATATTGTAGATGAACAAACAAGGGATAGTACCAAGGCCATTACCACCAAATCAGCTGAGTAAGAAAGATAGATATTAGATGCGTTACATCCATTACATATCGCTCTTATATAACACCCCCAGGTCTTGCAACACTAACTATATTATTCACAATGGTAACGAGCTTTTGCCGACCACAGACTGACTATCAAGGTCAAATCTCAGTCAAGAGATATGTAAAGAACCTAGTTATCTCTCTTTCAAAAGGATATCAATTCATTTCCCATTTCGTTCCAAGCAAGCAGCCTCATCATGCAAGCGGGTATCTCTCTCTCTCGAAATAACATCCATCCCATGCCTATACAATGCCTGCCCATACGCATAAACCCCAGTTCCCGTCCCTCGTCCATGCATCTATAATAACAATAATACCACGAGGCACCCTCCCCCCAACCTCCTCACGTCCCTCTACCATCACAACACACGCCCCCTTACTTTCCCGATCCACACCCACACCCAACACGTCCTACCTAGGTCAGGTTACGCAGCCTGCGGCCGACTATCCAACTCATACGACGCGGGATGATGTCCGTACTGCGCCTGCGGCTGCGGCGGCGAGTGCGGGGAGTGCGGGGAGGCGTAGGCCGGCGCCGGCGACGTTGACGCCGTCGGCTTGTACTCGGTGGTAGTGCCCGCGTAGTAGTACGAGGCGTTGTTATGGGGGGCGTAGGCAGCCCCAGCCTCGACGTTGGTGCCGTTGCCGTCCGGGTTGTGCGCCGGCGCGTACCGGCCCTTGAACAGCGTGCCCCGACGCTTGCGGTGCACGAGGATCGCGCCGTAGATGAGCTGTAGAAGGGAGGTGACGCTGCGGGGTGCGTTAGCCGAAGTGTTGCTGCCTCGTGACTATGTATGTATATATACTGGGAAAGGGGATAGGGAGGGGGGTATGGTTTAGGTAGGTGGATAGGTAGGTAGGTAGGTAGGCAGGTAGGTAAGTAGGTAAGTACGTACGCGAGCACCAGCGTCAGCACAATGGCGATGATGGACACGGCAACCAGGTTCAGCACGAGGATGACGACCCAGATCGTCGTCTTGACGCACGCCGACGCGAGGTACAGCGCCGGCGGCATCCGCGACTTCGCGATCAGCACGATCTCGACGATGTCCAGGACGATGGTGGCGGTGGTGATGGCGATTTGGAGCCCGGCGGCGGCGCTGCGTTGCTCTTGTCAGTCCGATCTGTTGTTCCACTATCAAATTTCCGGCGGCGGCGCCTTACGTCAAGAGCCCGCTATATTTTCTGAAGGAGTCCTCGTACTCGCTCGCCCTGACGAGCGTCAACAGCCACGCCGACGCGGCGAGCAGGATCAGGCAGACGAGGATCTGTAGGACCCACGCCGTGATGTTCACGCCCTTCTTATACGGATACTCGAACTTGGCCATGGTGGTGGCGGCGGCGGTTGAATTAAACTCAGTTGGTTGATCGCGTCGTTTGTTTATTAGCGCCTATCTACGTATCTATACCTAGTGCTTAGGTATAAGCAAGATAGATGGGTAAGCACTTAGTTATCGCGAAGACAGACACGCCGGCCGGTTGAGAGTATTAGCGAAAGAGACAAAGAGAAAGCAAAACAACACTACTCCCCCACGAAACAAGCGGACGGCAGCTGTACATAAATTCTCGTCTACCCAGGACATGTCGGCTGCGCGACACGCTGCTGAGTGCCCAAATCTGGCGCCAAGGAGCTTCTACTGTATGTAGGCAGGTATTTCATTTAGGGCGCAGCAATCTCTCGTTATACGATGCAGATCCTTGGCGGTGCGCGATAGATCCAGCGATGAACCTTGTCAGAAGGGCTGGAACAAGAAGCTCGCCTATGCAATGCTGAAAGCAGTAGTATTTACATATTAGGCATAGCCTCCTTGTCATTCGAAGATCCAGAACATCTTTTTTCTTCTTCTTCCATATGCGTCCCCAGAGAAGTTCGATGGAACTCTGTCTGAAGCGACTTTGTGAGGAATCTCAACAGGCTAAGCCTCATGCAAGAATACGATAAGCATATTTATTAGATTCCTACTGTCTGATGATGTCAAGAATTATAGCTGCGCACTACGATCAACAGCGGTTTACGTTTACACTGCCATCGTGATCGGCTGAAAGAACCGTCGCTCTCGCAACCCACTTATATCTCAGCTCGTTCAGCATCGGGCGCCCAGGCTGCCAGGTACCTACTTCAATGGCATTAGGTAGCAAAGCGCCAAATAGTAGTAAGTAGTGTGTATGGACACATCCTAGCGTCTTCGCTTCGTCTAGATTTTAAAGTCTTCAGCCTATCATTTACTTGTAACGCAAACCTTACTAGAACGACATCTCGAATCGTATTTCAAACCTGGTGTGGTGCCTGGGTTGAGATGGAACTGAAGCCAATCGGCATTACGTTGTAATGGGCTGGATTAAGGTCCGCAAAGCCACGCAGCCAGATAGACTATTTTACGGGATACTCCGCTTTTTGCGAGCCAATGTGACGATGGCACCATAATACTCGTACTATACTTAATCCATCACCGTACCATTTGCTTTCTCCCAAGCAAAGTGCATTAGTCCATCCCTGTCACCTCGTCTCCAGCACGACGGCTGCGCGTTCGAGAAAGGCGTTGAAATCTCTGATCTGCTTGAGGCTTCCCCCTCCGTCGCCTGCGTAGCTAGATGCTTGGCCCGCCACTTTAGATATCAACAACTCCAGATTCGCCAGCTCGGCCTGTTTTGCTTGACGCGGGCTCAGATCCGGAGCCGATTTCCCGTTCTCGATGGCCAACTCGATGTCGTCCATCGTAGAGGATAGACCTAGCTGGAGCTGTTCGAAAGATTAGCGCGAAGACTCGTAGGTATCGGAAAGGAAGCAGTTTCCGAGAGGGACAACGCACCAGTGATTCTCTGTTCGCCGTCTCGTGGCGAATTCGCACCGCGTCCATCTTGAGGGCAACCTGCTCCCGCTCGGCGCGGATGCGCAAGATCTCGTCCCGCAGCGCGAGCTTTTCCTTCTGGACCGACCGCACTCGCTTCTTGAGCGCATGCATCGTATCGAGAGCAATTGTCTATAAAAGAAATGTCAGTTCATGCGCATGGTAAAAAAACGGGACAACCAGGCCCAGTCAACTCACATGCTCAAGAAGTCTGGTTCTTAGCTCCTCCTGGAAGGCCTCGAGGGCGCGAAACTTGGTCTTTAATTCTTTCTTTGTGCCCGAGTTCTCGGCTTTACCAGCTGCCTCGTGTAGTGTTTCCAAGCTATTGTCAATAACTTCGTCGCATACCTGCATTAGCACATCAATGATATTGACGCCGCCGCGGTTGCAAAATGGAATGTCGGCGTTGAGAATGTCTGCACCCGTATCATCCTCGCTCACGTGCGTATGTTTCGTGTATCTCTGCACAGTTATCGGGATAGCTTCACCGGCGCTTCGTCTTCTTACAACCGACTTGTTTTTCTTCTTAGGCTCCTTGGGCTGTGATTGCTTTGCTGAACTGCCGTGTACCTTTTTCTGTCGAATCTCTTTAACAGGGCGCGGTTTCTCAACAATCTCTGAGTGTAATTCTGGGGATTCTTCTCTGACTGTACTTTGCTGCTGTGGGCGTTTACGGCCATGTGGACGAGCAGGCTCATGCACGTCTATTTCCTCGGCCTCTTCATCATCCGCCTCGTCTTGATTGACCTCCTCCGCCCCTTCGATTTCCACTTCATTGGCTCCAGCTTTAGTTTTTGGCGGCCTGGTTGTGGGTGTGGGCTTCCCCTTCGGTCCAGGTTTCTTAACACTACCCGTAGCATCGGGAGGCGAAGAAAGTTCGTCCCCTAAATCCGCAACCGTGCTTAGCGTGCTTCGCCTATTTTGACTCCGAGTAGATCTTGCAGAGCCGTTCGTTACCGTACTGTCGCTCTTTCGTGGTGGACGGGCTTCGGGGGACAATTCATCTACCTCGTCGACTGCCGAGTCTAACCAAGTCCTTCCGCTTACTCGAGTGGATCGTGCGGGAAGGGCGCTGGAGGTGCCAACGCTACTCCTAGTTTTTCGTGCCAAAGGTGAGGATGTAGTAAACTCGACTGTGAACCCAGCCTCGTCGTTCATTACAGCTCTTTGGAGCTTCGCACTTTGGGTTGCGGTATTGTTCACCCTAATCCGACGCCTATGACCACTGCCTGGCGCCTCAGCAGGACTCTCAGTGACCTCCTCTGCCATTGGCTCCGGTGAAAGCCTGGAAGCTACTGAACCGCGCGAGATTGGACGGCGCACAACCGCAGGCTCCGACTCCAATATATCTATATCGTCACGTGGCTCTCCATCTACCAGGCTTGTCGCGGCTGAAGGTTCCGGTACATCTTCGGGACTCTTGTTCTGTAGGACATCGTACGGGTATCCCTTTAGCTCACCGAGTTGTGCCGACGTCCCCGAAGCTCTGGAAGCTCTAGAAGCTCTAGAAGCACTTGATCGTGTTTGCGAGCTTGGAGGGCCATCTTCGGGATTCAATCTTCGCCTCTTTGCTGAAGTGTTTGGCTCCGATCGAACGGCAGGTGGAGGAGGAGGGGGTGGTGGTGATGGCGGGGAGATGTCGGGGGCGGCTTCGACGACTGGGAGAACAAAACCGAATGAATCATCGGCTACTTCATGGCGACTAATAAAAAGGTTATCAGAAGACACGTTCAACAAGTAAACTCGTGTAAAAGTAAGGCATACCCAGCTCCACGCATGCGCTGTTGCGTGCGCTCTTCGCGGCCTAATAATACTCAGCAGGCTAGTCTGGGGCATGGATGATGATATCGACTTACTGGTAGCCATATTGCGCCTCGAAAGTCCTATCTGTTCGTTATTTTGGTTTGTAATATCATGTCTTAAACTCGTGGCCTCGAAAGCTATTATTTACATGTAATGCTCTGCCCTGTTTTCGATGTCGTCGAGTCGATTGGACGCGTCAAGACGCGCCATGGTTCTTATTGGATAAATTATACGGATCCGTATGTACCTCTGTACATAGGCGCCTGGTGCAGCCGTCTGCCAGCTGTAATCTAGTGATCATACACGTGTAGAGAGAACGAGATCGTTGTTACACGATTTTTGTGGAGTCGTATGGGAATGGACCATACATGGCTCCCGAGGTCCTTTTCCATTTGGACATTCATACCCAGGTGGGTACATGTACCTAGTTACTTGCGATGTAAAGATGGCCATGAATTCATGATAAGTCCTCTCTAGACTCTAGAGCACAGCTAGGTCAAATTTCAGTTCTAGAGGTAAGGTAAAGTTATAAAGGCAGACACAGAAATAAACCAGGATAGGGGTATTAATTTTACCGTTGAAATTATCAATAATAATTATTATAGATTCTCAGAACCATAAGAACAGACAGTACTTATATAATAGTAAATAACTTAAATATCTCCAATCATCAAAATACCTAAAGATAATAGTCCCTCACTATATACCGGTACTCACAACACCTTAGTATTCAGGATAGTTTACAATCTCGTTAGACAGGTAAATTGAGAAGGTCACTTCTATCCTTCAAAGACAATATGAGTGATATTGTATTTCTGCGTTGACGCTGAGAGAATATGGCTATTTGTGTGAGGGAGAGAGCCGAGCATGACCACCTATGAAAGGTGCAGCGTCAGGACACAGTTCAGCCAGCTGAGTTTTCGGGTGAGATAGGTTAACTATGAGACTAATAGTGACTTTACTCAACATAGTAAGTAAGGCAGGAGAAAACTAGAATGTATGCCATGCAATTACAGTAGACATTATCCACTCATTTTATCTTATCCTACCTTGTTTTATCTCATGCCATCTTATTCAAAGTCATCCTCTTGCTAAAGATAAACGCACTTCTGCCTCGTATTGAAATATCATGTCTAAGATATGTGCGCAAAGGGACACATGTATTCATAACCCGAGAAAAGCACAGCCGGGTCTAAGATTGTATGAACGCCTGAGGGTACTTCCAACTCGATCACTAGTAATGAGGATAGAATCAGCTTGATAGTTTCAAGTACAATAGATGGCAGTTCCTCAACCGAGAATGGATACGTCATACGGGAGCTGAAATAGCGTACAGTATGTAAATCATTATTCCATAGCCGGAGAACTCAGAAAATTGTCCTATGTATTGATTGTGTCCCAATCATCGACACAGCAACACACTTTACGGGCTATTAATGCTTACTGAAACTCCGCATTGTGATGCAAGTTTAAGGGCTAGATTATGGTGATGTGTCATAAGATACCTCGTTATATTATCAATAGCAAGGATATATTCCAAGTAGCATTAGAACGGATAGTAATTTGGTTGACATATATGTCATGAAGCTTGAATTGCTGTCTATTCTTTTGGTAGTGGTAAGGAAATTTCAGTCGTTCCGTAGGGATGCTCTCAAGTGATGAAAGGCTGAAGATGAAATCGTTCTTCTCTAGCAGGGATCTATTCATTTCGGAACAAACTGTACCTAGACCCAAATCGCCTGAGTTCTTCGTTCCTAAAGACTTCAGAAAGCTAGAAAGTGGTCTAATACGACATATTCTACAACAATATTTCTCGACAAGCATGGATTTCTCGGGTAAAGGCTTGCTGGCCTATCTCTGATACAAACCCAGCTTATCTGCCTCGGAGCCCATTTAAACCTAACTGTGAGCAAAGAAGTATCTAAATATATGAAAAGATATTATAAGAATAGATAGGAATTACACAGTACTTATATTACTTATCTTTTGCAGCTATATAAGGTGGCAGAGGCAACTTACACCATGTTTAGCAATACCCTATACATAAGCCCAACATCCGATGAGACTATTCACCTACATAGAGTGAATTTCATCTTATGAATCAACGGCCTCAATCAAGCTAGTACACTATTAGACACGTTAACCGAGTTACAATACTCATTCTTCATCACGGGTTCACCCACAATTCACGAGTTACCCTACTTAATCTCCGGGCCAACATTATAGTCAGACCGGGAGACATGGTATTACTAGACTTCTATAGTCTGTAAAATTTCGTCAAACATAGTGCAGTCAAGGCTAATATGGTTTTGAATACTTGATTTCTATGATTAGGCCTTTATAAGCGCTAAGTAAACATAACCTCTGCATATTGGGATACAGGGGAATAAGTTCACTGAGATAGATGTTCAATATCGGGATCTACAGAGTTCGACATATACCATAACTCATATTTTCCCAGAAGTGTCAGGCAACCAGATTTGTTCTTACACCATTTTCGACATTACTCCCCGAGACCTCTCACGGCATAACCTTAACGAGTCACGACCTATTCACCCACAACCACCTACACCAAATCGTTGCACGCCCACTGTCAAAGATGCCCTTTTGACATAAGCATACTTCATTCACAGTACGGCAAGCAAGATTTACAGCATATTGTATAGGACTCGTTCAAGTGACGTGGACTCGTTCAAGTGACGTGGATGAGAACATATTGGCTGTAGCACCTCTCCTGCTGAAGGTTATTATAGGTCACCCCTATTCATCAGCTTTTCACCCTTTCTATCACCTCCAACTCACTTTGGAGGCAAAACCACAACTTACCTAATATTTGAGCCCCGAAGCACAAATATTTCTTTGGTCTGCTCAACCCAACACTTTTCTTCTACATCACTTTTTTTCTTGCAGCACTTTTCTTCTGCAACACTTCTCTCTTGCAACACTTTTTTCCGCAGCACTTTTTCCTACAACACTTTGAGTGGCTGGCACACTCTGAGCAGCTTTTTCGCGCGTCCTAAACTGATTGATCCTATTGCATGATACAAGTACCAAAAGCTCACTGATTCCCAAAGTTCATATCATCGTGATAACAACTCGGCCCTCCACACAAACCCAGTTCCCCAGGTATGGTTTTTTTTTCCTTTTCCTCTCCACATACCTATATTATTTCGAGGATTACTCGGCTCTTTTCTGGTAGCATACTTGCGATACGGTAAGGCTAACTTGAATAACTTAGTTGTTCTCACCTATTCCTTCCCTCAGTTGTTGCAGTTCTACAGAGGCAGCGACCTCACACCGCTTTCACCATGTGCCTCATCTCGCGGGTGGATTGTAAAGGCTGCAATGCCAAGGATCGCGTTGGCTTTTGCCCTTGCGATGATGTATTGGCCCAGAGCTTTGACGCGGACACTTCATCTGCTGACAATTCCCCTCTGCGAATTTACTGTCCGAAGTTTGTCTGGCCTACAGAGCGCAAGACCACCGTGCATAACTGTACCAAGAATAAGAAGGCCACCAAGAATCGTACCCAGCTTCAGATCTTGAACGACATTTCCTACAGACAGCTTACCTTGTGGATCCCCTTCTGCAACCTGTGCAAGCAACCTAGATTTGCCATGCACGATGACGATACTGCGGAGGAGGAAGGTGTCGATGGCGGAATCGAAGACATCGAACTGGAACCAAACCTCCTCCTTCAGAAGGAAATTCGCGACCGATACCAGAGTGGAAGACTCTGCGGAGTGGAGACGCATATCGCCACCGGCTTCATCAACAAGCCTTGCGAAACATGCATTAACCTCGAGACAGTCCTACGCGGAAAGGTTATCCGATTCATTGAACAATGCGACCCTGTTAAGGCCTGGGCGGTGTGGAATTGGTTGCTGCTGCGAGGAACTGGAAGAGTTGACTTCTGGAACCATGAGCTGAAGGATACGGGCATCCCTGATACCAAGCCGCCGCATCGGCTTCTTTTCAGAAGCATGATGTCTGATGGGTGGAAGGCCATTACCGGTGTGGCATGGGAGGATATCTGCGACTTCGGTCCGCCGGCTGAAATCCCGCTGTCTTTGACCGTCCACAAGCTACCATTCACTGACCTTTGGCAATGGAACGGCCTTGCTGGGATTCGTGGAAAACCTGATCCAGTGGTAGAAGCACCTCCATCGCCGCCGAGCCTTGATGATGGTCCGCAGGTCAACGGTTCCCCGACGAAGGAATCTAGCCTAAATGTCGACCTTGAGGCAAATCCGTCTATGAAGAAGCAAACTAGTGTAGTTCTGAAGTCAAGCCAACGACAAGAGAAGTCGGACACCGAAGCTACTTCACGTGGACCTAAGGACTGTCACTCGTCTCCAACCAGTAGCCAGAGTTCCTTCGTCGCCAGCAGAAATGCAAAGAGACGTCTATCAAGCGATGACGACCATCCTCACAAGCGAATCCGCTTTAACATATCCCCGAGATCTTCTCGCTCCACCGACGTTGCTAGCATTGCGAACTCGAATTCGGTTGAATCGGAACAAGACACGAGCGACCTCTTTGGAGACAAGATTATTGCGGCCCAGACTTCTACTAGTGCTACGGGTAAAGCCATCACAAACGGCCTCGCATCACCCTCGCCGGATGGTGTCGAGCAGGACAACAACATTGAAGACACGAACAGCGACGCATCACAGATCCATATCGGCGCGGGCAGCGATACTGAGATGGGTGATGCGCAATCTGTCAACCCAGACGGTCATGCTAACCTCAAGCTCTGCGATCGTGGCTGCTGGCACCTGGGCAGCGGCAGGGATGCGGATACCCTATGGCATCTCCCACTAGGCGTCAAGCTAGACGAAGATGAACAGTGATACCACACTCGTCCCAGGGACCATAACTGATTGCGAGGCGTTTTTCTGTGTATAAGACGTACGGAAGGTCGCCGTATTTGATATTTTTCTCTATGCATTTCTAAAGATTAGGGAAAGCAGCAAAGCCGGATTGTTTCATTCTACCACGAAGGAACCAGCGAATTCAGCTGTATTGGACTGAGCAAGATACCCCAGCATTGTCTTTTTGTTGACATCGCCTAAGTTGAGATTGGTAGGCATTGGCGGCAGGCTTGAGCTACTAGGTTAGGTGTATTGGACGAAATGAGGTTCTCGCCAAAAAGAAAAGAAAAAGAAAAAAAGAAAAAAAACTTGAGGATAGGGGAAATGAAGATAGGGGTGAAGCTCTATATTAGGAACCGAAGGATCCCATAGGATGTTTTCGTCCTGACTCCTCAGATTCCACAATTGAGAGGAATCTGCCGGGAGTTCTACATAGCTTTTCCAGAGTCACGGAATCGGACTTCAATACCAAGTATATTCATAAGACTCGCAACTTCTTAAGAACTATGGAACATATACTACGCTGATGGTGTATTCTAAGAAAAGCAATGCTGTCTAACTTACGTACATGCCGTGACGTTGACTTGCTGAGTAACATTCGCATAAGAAATGCGGATCCATTAAGGTGCACCTGCTAGAGATGTGGCTGCGTAGCCATGTGGCGTGTGGCTACCTGGTCTCTCCGCAATTAGCGAGGTACTTAGGTACTTGCTTACCCCGGCAGCCCCCAGCTTCAATGTCCGACCCACTCTCTACTGTAATAAGTGCAATACATACACGTAATGGCTCCAGGCTCCTCCAAACACCGCGCAGATGACTTCCTCATGAGACTTCTCTTGTAAGCAACCGATGGCAAGCTGACACATAATACCTAAAGACTCCTTTTCTTGCTTAAATTCCACTTCCCCAGTTCTAACAAGATCTGTTACTGTAGTGTGTAACGAACTGGCTACTTCTTATCCGCAACTCCTGCAAGCTAGCTCTGAGATGTGAATCAGGGCTTGTCTAGGAAGTAGGTTACCTAGGTAGTCCGCCCTCCATCCGTCGACGTCGAGAGCTGTGATAGCTTCAAAACGAAGCACTTCTTCATTAAAAATGACTGCCTGGAATGTCCGTAATATATTACACACACCCCATTTCGTCTAAGACCTGCCAACTTCTGACTAAACGAACTCTGCTTGCAGGTATTTCGAGTGCTAGGCGATTGCTCCCATCTCCTCTCAAAATGCATTCTGATCTTCGCCATCCATCGCAATCGGAGCGCCGAAGGCGAGTCCTCGACCGAAACACCTAATCGTAGAGCTTGCGTAAGCTAACAGATCCTCTCCAGGTGTCTCTATGATCACCCAGGTCCTCTACGCCGTCGTCTTCTGCTCGAGATACACAGACTTCTTCCAGGAGACGTCGACCTGGAACTATTTCTTTAAGCTATTCTACATCATATCCTCTATCTACATCATCGCGATCATGCGATGGATGTACCCGCGGACCAGGGAACGCGAGGTTGCCTGGAAGCTAGGCGGCGTCATCCTCGTAGGATCGCTGCTCGTCTCGCCCTTCACCATGTTGATATTCGAGAGTAAAGCGCGCTGGAGCTTCTTCACGGTACGTCCTCCTCGACCAGTAGTTCAACAGATACGCAGCTTGCTTGCGCTTGACTGACCGACTGACTAACCGGCTCTCTACCAGTGGCTATGGGACTTCTCGCAGATCCTCGAATCCGTCTGCGTGCTGCCGCAGCTGCTGCTCCTGCGCCAGACGACCGTGCCGACCGTGATCGACTCGTTCTACCTGCTGGCCCTGGGCTCGTACCGGGCGCTGTACATGCTGAACTGGATCTGGCGCGAGTTCGACGTGAACGACCGGCCGCCCAACGCCGTCTCGGTCATCTTCGGCATCGTGCAGACGGCGCTCTACGTCGACTTCTTCTGGGTCTATTACACGCGTCAGCGCGTCAAGCTGCGCGGCGGCGGCGTCGTCGACGCCGACGACATCCGCCGCGGCTGGCTGCTCAACCGCATCTTCGGCAAGCGCTTCGACGCCGAGGAGCAGGACGACGAGGAGGGCGCCCCGGCCCTCGGCCGCAACGGCAGCAACGGCAACGCCGCGTCGTCGCGCCAGCAGCGCCGCTCTAAGTGGGGTGCCAGGGGCATCTCCATCAGCGCCGACGACGGCGTCCGCGAGCACGAGGCCCGCCATGCCGACGACGACCATGACGATCACGATCACGAGTTCAACGAGCCGGCCGCCGACCCCGACGCCAAGATGCGAGACCCCGACGAGCTGGCGCGCGCCCTCGACGACGACGACGACGACGACGAGGATGGCCTGCCGTCGGCGTCGTCGCACGCGGACTCGAGCACCAAGACGTCCGCCGGCGCGAACAACAACGGCAATGTATGGCGAGACTAACTAAGAAGTATTTACTATATACACACAACAACAACACTTTCGACATCAAAGAAGGGGGGAGGGTAAGGGTGAGGGTAAGGGGAAAGGGAAACAAACACACGACCTTCTGCAGACTGACGCGGACCTCGTCTCAGAAAGCATCATTCTCGACACGACGATTTTGTAGAATATACCGGCATTGACAGGCGCAATCGCAAAGGAAAGGGGAGGGAAGGGAAGGCGAAAGGGGGAAGGGGAGAGAGGCAAGGGGAGAGGTGGTTACGGATTTATGCGTCTTGCTTGTTCGCTCGCTCGTGGCAAATTTTTTTTTTTTTTTCTCGCTTTGCAGGGGAAAAAAAAAGAGTGAAATGATCTTATGTTAAACTGTGTATTACGAGCTACAATTGAGTCTCTCCGTCCATCCATCCATCACCTATTTTTTTTTTTCGCGATCTTGAGTCTAGGAAGGGGTGTTGCTTGTTGATTACGTTTGTCATAAGAGGGGCAAGGGGTGGAGATGTATTCGACGATGACGACGACGACGATGAGGATGGCGATGGTACATAATGAAGGATGTGAAGTGAGGTCAGGGATGGGGGTGAATGGGAGCTCCCTACCTACGCATCTAGGTACGCAATCTCTTGATGCTTATGTACTTACTTTGGTCAACGGAAGAAGCTTATACATGCAACGTAGGTAGGGGTGGGATGTCTAGGTGGTGTGTTTAGATACGATACGATACGATGCGATCGTCAAGTCAGTCAATTCTATCCACCATAGTACTGTAGTAAGTACCCGGGACTCTTCTTGTATATACATATAACTAACAAACTCTTCGCTTTTTATCCAAGTTCTAGACGAAGTCTCCTTTCTTCCTCGTTTTACGCGCAAATTGCTAAGACTACATTTCTGTGTCTGAGCTCGTAATGTATCTATAGGTCGTCAACTCATGCATGCGATGCGTGTCTGACATCGTGCTTCGTTTTCTGAGGTCGTCTCGTCTCGTCTCATCTCATCTCATTTCATCCGTCGTCTTATGTATAGGTAAGGCAAGGGGTAAGATCCACAGCGACCATTTCGGCGACCTATCTGCCCTATCCTGAAGATGGGAGGTAGATAAGTATCGTGAGATGCTCTCCAAGCTGGGCGCTCTTACTCAGCAACAGCATGACGGAGACGGAGAGAGAGAAGGCCGCTGACGGTCAGCTTTCATTTTCGTAAGTACGCATGTACTAAGGCGCCTGCGCAATCTTCCAGTAAGCTCTCAGGAGCGCTAGCCCGCCGCCCTGGGTCTCGACGGTCCGGCCGCGACCGCGCGTGTTCGGGTCCTTGTTCGCTTCGGTATCTGCATCGTCTCGTTTCTTGAGCTTGTTGATTCGCGGCAGCGGAACTCTTATCGAGTCTCCCAGTGGCTTCTGCTTCGGCTTCTGCTCTGGGCTTGACAACGGTGTCTTAGCTGGGGTGTTGGAGTCCCCGTTGGCAGGAGGTAGATCTCGCCACGTTGAGTCGTTCGGCACACCATAGTTGCGATAATCAACGCTGTTTGCGTCGCGAGGCACTCCGTCGTTAGCCATCGTGGGCCACGGTCCAGTCCAGTTGACCAGCAAACCAGCCGTCCACCACTGTCCGAATCTGCCGGCCTTGTCGCGTGTGTTCAATGCTGCCCGTGCATTGTGCTTCAGCCAGCCACCGTAGGCAGCGCAAGCATCACTGTGTGATTCCTTAGTAGCGTTAAAAGCACGGATATTGACACCCGTGTCAGAGGATATGGGAGGCAGAACAAGTGGTGCGCAGAAAGCCGTTAAGTGGTGGAAGAAGATTCCTTTAAAGGTTTGTCCATCCTGACTGCAAGTCCCGCTTGCGTCACATGGATCTTCCATTACGCCCGCACGGCCCAGCCCACGCCATGGAGGGAGTACACCAAGGTCTAGCGCCGAGATGTCGTCCAGAGCGGAATCTGAGGCAAGATCATAGCCGCTGGCATTGATCACATTCTGGATGAGCCGATGTCCATCTATTAGGTACGACCAAGCACCGGTTGCTTCCCAAAGTCCTCGAAGACCGGTCAAAAGCACTCCCTGGTTGTAAGATAGGACCACGTTGTCACGCTCGTCACATTTCGTATTGTTATTTTCACTCTCCCCATATCCACTGATATGAAAGCCGTCGGTGTAGAGACCGTGGTTGTCAGTCATATTAGAATTGACAAGCCACTTATAGCCATCCACGGCGGCTTTCAAGTACTTGGCATCTCTCGGTTCGCTTTGAGCGCGAAGTTCCGGATCCTCAGGGTCCATAGTATCTCGGCTGCTATAGAACGGCGATTGGTTACTGTCCCCAGGAAAGTGAAGATACATGGATATAGAGGCCGCGATGTATAGTTCGTTGGTAATGGCGTTCTTGTATGGTAATAAGCGAGGATTCCAGATCATTCCTCCGCCACACAGCTTCGTGTCCCACCCATGCGATGCCAAGTCCCAGAAGATACGGGCACGATGAGAGAATGCCGGAATCCAGATGTTGCCATGATAAGTTTGATTGGACAAGATGGACCTGATGCCGTGAATGTCGGCATCCATCTGCAATTCTGGCATTTTGTCCCGAGGCTTCGGCGTAAAGTGTAGGTCGGTATGCGTGTTCAAGAGCTGAACGGTCTCGAGCCAGCCGAGTACCACCCAAAGAATATCATCGTAGGCCTCATTTCGGATAGAAAAAGCATCCTGCCCAAAGTAGTACCCCGTGAGCTGGGTAAAATAGTTATCGACTATATTCGACTTCAGCTTCCAGTCTATAACACTGTCGGGGTGTAAGCTAAACAACCCCGAAGCCTCTGAGAGACTGCGCGTCGCTCCCGAGATGTGTGTTCCCATAACGGCCGCCGTCCAGTCGATTGATTCGGGCCATGTCCCCAGCCAAGGCGCAAAAAAATCCGCTTGCATAACATTCATGGCATCCAGAAGGTCGGCAAGGACACCTAAATCCGGTGAGTGAGGCTTCGCATCCTTGCTAATGGTGGCCACGTTAGAAGGCAAGAAACTTTTGTGTGCCACTGAATCGCAGTACCCGCGACCCGGTGAGAAAACGGAACATTCTTGTGCCAATGGTGATTGATCATGCTTTGGAACAGGCGCATCATAGGCACCGACATTGCCTGCCGATAATACGAGTGAATATACGACTCGAATGAGCGACAGTCGCCTTAGCTGAGCTTGAACCATTTTGACCACAAAACACAAAGTGAAAGGAATTGAAAAGGGTTAGATCTCAAGATTTTGAGCTCGCCCGGTGGGCGAGGACACGAGATTGTAGAGTGAGGAAATTCAAATCATGACGGTCCAAGATGCACCCGAAGGCGATCCACATGAGACATTAAAACGGCCCAGACGACGATGTGCGTCGCAGTCCAGCCCAGCCACAAAGATGGTTTAGAACTGAAGGACATACATAAAAAATCGAATGGAGATCATGCAAATTCATCTAAGTTCAGCGAAGAATATTTGGCGGATATCGAAGCCGAAAATGGGTTCACAGAAGAATCGTTGAATCATGCAAGGGAAGACGGCATGCATTTATGTCGGGCAAAAGTCGACAAGTCTACTGACCAATCCTCCGCCAAGTTTCGCTTCAGCTACACGTGGGGACGATAAGCTAATCCTTATTAGGCGTTAGGCAAGCGGGGCGTTCCTGGATAGCTGGGGCTTGGTACAGATCTATTTATGCAGTTATACGGTATATAGTTACTGATATACGGATATGAGTTAGATCACTTCAAGAATACGAATACGAATCTAGACTCCATCAAATCAAGAAGGAAAGTTAGTATAGTAAGAATATTCAATCGATATGTTCGTAGATAGCGAGAAACAGCTATACACATAGGACGGCACGTTCATAGCCGGGCTATTATTATACGAGGTAGGACTGGGAGATAGTTAAATGTCACTGCACTCACTTTGTACTCGAACTAGATTTGCCATATTATATATCTCCGACTAAGACGGACACTATAAAGCGAAGAGCGCTAACAGACATACATGCTTCTCCTATTGTAAGAGTGTCGCCGTCTGATATATTTAGACCCTTCGTGGATGTGTTAAACCCTAGAGTTCAGTCTACCTCAGGTCTCGTCCTGTCTCTGCAGTGAAGACATAGACACAGCATGAGCCGAACTCTCTATTCAGGGGTTCGGCCAGAGATGACTTACAAGCCAAGGCGCGGTAATAATGGTGAAGTATTTAGTTTGCAAATCGTCAGGATGGCGACTGCGAGGGCATTGGCCTCATTGCCTACGACATACAAGCCCGTATTAAGGTGTATTTCTCTCTGTCCTACATGATCCAAGCAGTATCTTAAACCTAGTTCTCAGTTTACGAGATAGATATCAACTAGCACACATTCTCCTGGGCCCTTCTAGTTTCGAATCTGTTAGCAGGAGTGCTACTCTGTATGATACCTAACCCATCATACAATTGAAACGGGATAGCACTCGGTAGCACGTAACAGCTCGACGGCGAAACGACTCAGACGAGAATCCAAGACGGGAGAAAGAGTATTCGTTTTCAATATTTCACAGACGTAAGTTTGTTGAAAAAGCTATGTATCCAAGGAACCCCAATCATTCCGTACTCATAAAGCTACTTATGTAAGTGTGCACCTATGGTGCATCATTGTAGGTAGGTAGAAGCAGAACGCCAACCATTCAACCGCTTCTATAAGCGCTGTCCCAGAACTCCGATGAATCTTTCAGAAATCCCGATTCGGTCCAGTCAATCAACCCTGCGTTCCTCGTAACCATGAAGCCATTCACATCCTTCGTACGGCAATTCCCGTAGCAACTTTACAAGAAACGACGTTCAAACTCTTTATACAACTTTGGAGATATCTCATCACTGCTCATGCCGTGGACCTCCCATAGAACGCCTTTCTTCGCGTAATGCTCCAACAGGGGCTTGCTCGTCTCCTGGAATTTCTGGAACCGCGTTCGATAGACCTCCTCGCTATCATCGGCGCGCTGTATGAGCGGCTCGCCCGTGATATCGTCCAAGCCGGGCACCTTGGGCACATGGAACGTAGTGTTGTAGACCCGACCTGACGGTTCGTGCACCCAACGAGACGATATGCGCCGAGCAATAACCTCGAAGGGTGTCTGGATGGAGACGACCCAATTGATAGGTATGATGTCGTCCAGCCTCTTAGCTTGCGTTGCGGTACGGGGGAAACCGTCAAGCAAGAACGAAGCCGTGGGGTCCTCGGATGCTTGCGCAGACAAGCTCGCCCCCGCGTTCGGGTCCAGCTCAAGGCCCGGGACGAAAGATTCGGTGCTGGTGTCCTGGAATTCGGCAAGCTCGCTCGGAGCAGACGACGAAAGCGTCATGAGATTTGGCCGCCCGCCAGAAAGCCAACCACGCTGGCGCAACTCATTGCTAATCAACCTGAGGATCAGGCCATCGGAGACCAGCCCGCCGGTCTTCATCGTCTTCTCGACCTTGATGCCGAGGGGCGTCCTGCTCTTGACATTGTGACGTAATAGGTCTCCGGAGGAGATGGCGGAAAGCTGGGGAAAGCGGGCCAGGAGTCGCTCGGACTGAGTACCCTTGCCGACTCCGGGTGCGCCGACGAGAATCACGCGGGCAGCTCGACGGAGGCGCATACCTAAGCAGGTATGCGAGAATGGATGGGTAGGTGTGAGATGCGAGATGCGAGATACGAGATACGATGGATATTTATGCGTAGGTACAGATACTCGAGGGAGCCGACCGGGGAGACTCGGACGTCGGTGATTGTGTATCACACAGCTTCAATGGCCTGTTCTAGACACTTGACCCAGTGCAGGTTTCAGAACGTACGAGGTGGTATTGACAATGCACGCGGTTTGGCGCAGGTACTCGGCGATCGAGTGGGTTAACACGTCACGGGCTGCGGGAGGGGATCCCGGCACAACTCAGGCGAAATCCATGACGTTTACAGACGACAGAATAACTGAGGTAACTGAGGTATTTAATAAGAAATAAAGAGGACTACCGATGCGATGATGAGAAGGAGGAGGAGATGGGTTATTAATGATTGATGAACCCTTCTTAAGTCCGAGTGAAGGATTGAGAGAGCTAACTAGGTAAGCATTCGGAACTGCAGATGGGGAGTGTGTGTGTGTGTGGGGGAAATTGATAGGTGCTTCACAAGTAAGCAAGAATCATGATTCACCAAAGTTGGGCTTGTTAAGGGGCTCACTAAACCTAGGCAAGCACTGACTGCCTTGGCAATCTCGAGTGAGAGGCAAGCCGAGCCGGGATTTACGCCGTACCCCCCACTTACTAACAACCGACGCACATGGAGCCACACACACAGGTGACAAAATAACTCGTACCATGAAATATAAATGCTATGTTAATAGCAGTATTCCTGTCTAAAGATTTAAGACTGATAAATAAAAATTAATTAATTATAAAAGTAAGACTATTAATTATATAATTATGAGTTAAATAATAAAATATAAAACGAAGTTTTTTATTAAATGAAATAACACTTTAAGCTTAATAATTAAGTTAACTGTTATTTACTCTTTAAACATTATATATCAGAGTCGTATATAGATATTCGCAGCAAGTCTCTGATTGCTTCATCCGTCCTACCCATCATCACCAGGAAACGCGGCAGCCGTTTTCGTGCATACAGCATCCTTGGCTATTCTCAACATGGTCGACAAGCTGTGACGATCTCTCTCCTCGCCAGCCAAGCATCTAGCCAAAAAATCGAGAAGATCGCCGTCGAGCGTAGGGTATTTGTTGCCGCTTGCATGATACAAGATCTCTGTTCCTCCTGTTTCGAACCCCTGATACGTCGTGATCCACGCCAATACTCTCACCTGTTGTCTAGCAATCAGGCTAATCATGATCTAGGCCTGTGTTAGTTCTCTGTTCATCTTCTTGGCCGGAGACAGGATTGCCATCAATGCCCCAGATATCTTCCAGAGGTTATTACTGACACGAGTAAATCCCTCTCTTGAGCACCCAAAGTCGATGAACTTCAGGGGCGGGATTAAGTCGTGTTCCTGGAATCTACCAACGGCCTCGCCAATCATGACTAGGTACTGTTTGTAATACGGGATATTCTAGAGAGGGGAAATCGATACGACATACCAGTATCCTCACGATATGTTCTGCCCCGCGAAGAGTCTGCGATAGGTAGGTAGCTCAGCATAAAGTCCAAGTTCCCATCTGCCCTATACCCACCCGTCAACCACTCGATCTCGTTTCTGAGGTCGCCCTCTCGCTGCGGCTGGGAAGATCGCTTCACAGCAAGGCGCCGGGCCCTATTGGCCGAGAGCTTCTCGACGAGGCCGAAGGTGAGACCGAAGGCGCCGTAGCCGATCAGGCCTTCGAAGGTCTATTTGCGATGCTGGACTGCGAACTACGCTCTCAACTCGGCCTCGATCTCATCAGCAGATTTGTTGCCATAAGTAGGGGGCGCGGTATTAGGGCGATGCCCACGTAGGCGTCGTAGTATCCCATCTATAAATTGATTTATCGGTAGTATTAAACATACCTTCATATGTACATAGGCAGAACGCTCCCAAGGTGAAATAAAGCGAAGCTAGGAGTTATTTTTGGTGACGATGTTATAAAGAAAAATACCGAGGCAATCTAGTTGCAGAAAGGGGTACAAGCATTCCACCCCCATTTGCTATCGGAGAAGAATGAAACGGCTTCCAGCAACATGTACGACTTACTCCCGCTAGGATTAGACCAGGAGAGTTTCCATGGTCCCCGCTGATGATAGAAGCTGACGACTTGCGCTGAAGGTATGAGAATCAAGCTAGAATGATCAACGGCCGGTGTGAATATATAAAAGGACATGTTTACGATCATCCTGTAAGCATTACTTAGATGCTAAGTACATCAGACATGACTCAGTTCTCATAGACTACATCAAGTTCTAGTATCTAATGTATCTAATAGTCATCTTCCACCTTAATACCTCCTATGACAGCTCTTATGGTTTTTTACTCAGGAGTTCTGCTCACATCAAAAGAGAAAGGAATTGGCAGAACTTACTAGTTAACTCGGTATTTCAATGAGTCCCAATTTCCGGACCAAAAGCAATACTTGATCAAATATATATATATATAGTAAGAGTGGCCATCTAGTTTATCGGTACTCTGTTGCATCTGATGCCATCTCAAGTAGAACCAACAAGGCGATGCATGTTAACAAAGAGGGTCAATATTGAACAGTAGTCGCAGACCCCATGGGTAATACGTACCCCGTATTGGCACGTCGTCCACATTACATCACCTTGGGCAGAGAACCCCCACGCACTAAGACTACATATTAGTCCATATTTGGTAACTATCATGGCAAGGCGTTAGTCTCGGACGCATTGTACCAAGCCACCGGAGAAGGGAACTAGAAATCTACATAGGGCTGGCAGTCTTGGAACCCTAATCTAGATTATATAGGTAGGTACTTTCACATCTACTGTTGTAGGTATGTCGTCTGGCGTCGTGGTAGGTAACAGTACTGAGAGCCCTGGATTGAGGATTCGTTCCTTCTTGAGTCTGGTACAATAGCTATTGCGAAAGTGCGTGACCAGCTAGAAAACAACTCTACTACCGCTTGAAAGGGTATCGGATATCAAGGTTAGGTGCCTTGATATCTTTTGCTAGTTTATGGGTATGATACAAGTGGCCAGCAGCTATCACCATAATTATTACTTTCTTAAAGCGTTACTTATAATAACTAACGCTTGTGCTTATAATACTTACTAAATTTAATAATAAAGTTACAAGAAAAAATGAAATATTATAACTAAATATAAGTTTTCATACTACATGTATTACATAGGAAAAAGGGGTTGTAACGGGGTAATGGTAACCGTGGTTAACATTCCATGCCACATGTAAGATCGCTAACCGCTCACCTATATTCCGAGGTTGAAAGCTTCACGATGAGCTTTTCGGTAGCAGGCAGGACCCCTTCCCCACAAAGAACGCCATTAGACAACACCTAATCCCGCCATCCGATCCCTCAGTCCGACTTCCTCCTTGGTCAATCCGACTTGTTCCGAAGCCGTGTGAAGCTGGGTAGCATGGGCAGTACCTAGCGTCTTTACATACTAAGACATTCTAAGCCTTGAGAACATGGAAGAGGGATATGGGATAAGTTCGACAACTGATCGGCAGAACGGGGTAGCACGTTTATTCGTGTCCAATTCGCATTGCTTGGCTCGGCTGTTTTATATTGAAGTCTTTCAATGGCATCACCACCCATCCACAGCAGACGAAATAGCCACACGCGAAGAGCCGCCGCCGTAGGTACGAGGGACTCCCGCCTCACAATATCACATGCCGCGGCTGATTTTGAAGGGAATCATCATGTTCTAGGCCAAATCAATTGTACAGGGTGTCGTATCTAGACACTCGACGCGTCCGTTTTGTCCTTCCGGTCCGCAATATTTCCCTAGAATTCCCCCTTGAATCGTATCCGGAACTCTCGACACCCGTATGCTGTACAGCGTCGGTACCCCATCGTAGTCATGAGATCTATAGTTCGTAAAACCAGTTGTGTAAATCTGCACGCGCGCGCATCCCTTCACACTCTCTAACCACCGAACCCGAATCCACCGCCGGAACCTCTTTGTTGTGATTCCTGCGCCAGGTGCTCGGAGACCTTCATGTGCACGTCGAAGAACTTGGCGGCGCACCGGTCGAGGCAGACGCTCTCGCCCTTGTTGAGCTCGGCTTCGCGGTACTCGTTCGGCACGCATTTCTTCGAGCATGCCCTGGTGAGGCTGGTGATCAATGTTAGAATCTGTCTGCCTTGTGCGCGCACATTTGAAACGAATGGCTTGGAGGAGCGAGCAGTTGTCGCGCACTGCATGTCCCGTGTTGCTTTAATATTAGAAAAAGCCCTTACCGGTTCTGCATCTCAATCAGCAGCTTCATCTCTGCCTCGACGGCGGCGACCTTCTCGGCCGAGGTGGGTTGTGGTCTTCCAAAGCCGAGGAACGACATTTTGATCGAAGGTGCGGGAAGAAGGGGTGGCGGCTATGGGGAGCTGAGTTCTGGTTTGACTGCCGTCTATGTAATGTCGTCCTTGTCGTCCTTGTCGTCCTTGGGTTGCGCGAATGCAGAGCTTTGAATATTTTGGCAGCTTGAGCTTCAAGTGTCCACTAGAAAGCCCAAACTCACAGGGATGCATTGCCAAATTCGGAAGGCGGTCAAGTACTTTGCGGATGAATTATAAAGCCGACATGCGAAATAACTCCGGCAGAAAAGTCAAAGGTCCCAATTAACCAAGAAACCTGCTTCTTAGTAGTCGGTCAATTTTTAAAATTATTTAAAAATAAAAATAAAAATAAAAATAAAAACCCTCAATTTACAACCATGCGAATCAGTTTCGAGTTGCATTTTCTTTGTAATTGGTGTTGTAAGTCAGATATTTCTCTTCTCTCGTAGTCTCGTGATGATGATATTGCTTTTTAAGAACCGTTGCGACTGACACCACTTGGTGGTGCTTGATCTCAATTAGCCTGCCTATCTGAACCCCTAACTACGGTTCTCTCGCTTTTTCTAATATGTTATTGTCGTTCATGATGTGTTGTAAGCTAACCAAGCAAAGTGCTGCAATGAACCACGGACAATGCCTGAAGTTTCTACGGCCGTACCTCTGCGAAGCGCCACCGACCAGAACCGCTGCCTACGCGCGGTTCTTCTCTGCTGCTCATGGCGACGCGGTTCTAGCTGAAAGGACCCGTGATTCTCGCCCATGTAGGAGTATACGTATTTCTGCACCAAGGGAAGCGGCGAAGGATGGAGAGACACCCTCTTCCAGTCGTGCGGTCACCGTCAAGGGCCGGGTCCAGAAACTAACGGATTACGATGCACTTCGATACCCAAGGCTCGGTAGTCGGCCTAATCGGATGAGCATACCCGAATTTCGGTCCAAGTATCGAGATATAGCATCGGTGCCGGCAGAAGAAAAGGTCCTTCTGGAGGGTCGTGTCATGTCTGTTCGCCGGTTCGGATCAAAGCTTGTTTTTCTTAGCGTTATGGGCGCATACGAACAAGTTCAGATTATGATCAGTCTGGGGCAGTTATCAGAGCCCAGGCCCTCTCCTCAAGAGTTCAAGAAAGCTCTACATCCATTCCTCCGTGGTGATATAGTCTCGGTCACTGGCAGGGCAGTTCGAACGGGGAGAGACGAGTTGACGCTGAGTGCAACTGAGCTTCCGACTTTATTGAGTCCTGGCCTAGCACCACTTCCTGATAAACTTATCAATGAGGAAACCAGGGTGTTAAATAGGCATATCGACTTTCTAGTTAACCGCCACGTTTCTGACGCCTTTCGGCTTCGCTCGCATATCATCAAGTTTATGCGAGACTTTTTCCACGAGAGAGACTTTCTTGAAGTCCAGACGCCGATATTAGCGGATCATGCTGGTGGAGCAATTGCACGGCCTTTCTTGACTTCGGCTACTGAATTTCCACAGAGGGATTTGGCATTACGAATTGCCCCTGAGTTATGGCTCAAACGGCTGGTGGTTGGTGGCAATGACAAGATCTTTGAGATCGGTCCGGCTTTCCGGAATGAGGGCCTTGATACGACACATAACCCGGAATTCACCATGTGCGAGTTCTATTCCGCCTATTCCACCTTGCCCGAGTTGATTTGGTTCACCCAGAATCTAATCACCAGTATTTTTCAATCCGTCGACAAAATTATCCAGGACAAGCTAAAGTCGCTTCAGAAGCCGCTCCAGAATCCGAGAATCGAGTTATCCGAGGGAGCTTGGAAACAAGTCGAATTTATCCCGGCATTGGAGGAGATCCTAGGCTTTCAGTTTCCAGACCTCGCGGAACCTGACGCCCTTCCCAAACTATTGAAGCTCCTCGACGGCCGCACTGACTTCACTCCGAGTCCCGAGGCGGTCCTGAACAAACTTCTGGATGATCTGGCGGGCGCATATCTCGAAGCCGACTCCCACAAGCAGCCCCTCTTCGTCGTCCACCACCCAGCCTGCATGTCTCCCCTCTCCAAGTCCTTCACGTGCCCCAAGACCGGCCAGCTCGTATCCGCGCGCGCCGAGCTGTTCATCCAGGGCCGCGAGATGGCAAACATGTACGAGGAGGAAAACGACCCGTTCGAGCAGCGCCGCAAGTTCGAGCTGCAGGCGGAGGCGCACAACCGCAGGGCCGTCACCACCGGCGAACCGCTGGCCGAGGTCGACGAGAGCTACATCCACGCCCTCGAGCTCGGACTGCCGCCGACCGGCGGCTGGGGCTGCGGCGTCGACAGGCTCGTCATGCTGCTCTCCGGCGCCCCGCGCATCGGCGATACCCTGCCCTTCGGAAACCTGAAAAACATCGTCTCCCTGCGACAGGCCGCCAAGGACGCCTCCTCCCTATCTGTGTATAAAAATCCTGCTGCTGATGTATAGTATAACACGTGCGACGTAGATAGAATTGATACCCCCCTTTATTACGTATATAGGTAGAATTATAAAGCTCTATATCGCCCACGAAGAAGGTCGGATCGATTAGTTGAATGTGTATTCCTGTGATGAAATAGCCATCTACGTACATTCATGCTGAGATTACTCGTACTTGCTGTGCTGCTTCTGTTTGGGCCACGGTGGAAGCCAACGTCGCTTATTTCGGCAACTCTGCGAGGAAGTCTCTAGGGCTAGGTAATTCTATCGCTAATACCGATCTCGAACACCCGCTCAGACGGTCGAGAGAAGCGGCCGTGGTTCCGATAATGAGGTTGTTTAAACATAGAGCCCCGGCGAGAAAAGGAGTGATTCGAACCACCGGCGTTGTAGAACCATGGCCTACCTACCCTTCTACTTACTAGCCGCAAGGTATACCCCAGCTCACATGACCCATATTCTCTCCCTGGTACTTATACTACCTATCCGTCTTATACAGTGGACAGTTCCTTTACTCTAGTCTACTTGCCAGAAATTAGCCACCGATCGTTTCGAAGGTTGAACATGTACTCACTTTGTTTATAACCTGGGTATGTTAACTTCTTCACCCGTGCTCGTTAGTCGATCGTGAGTGAAAAGGGGGGATGGTGTCTATGAGCATCGGCAACTCTCGCGATACTGACTCGGTACATGGAAAGTATATAGAGAGAACCGAGTAGTTGCTCTTGCATGAAGAGCTTTTACTGTTGCCTAGTATCCAGAAGTTAGAATCAAATACATGCATGAATGGATATTCAGGTGGGTGCAACGAAGGGATACGGCACCCCCCCCCCCCCCTTTTTTTTTGTTCTCTCTGTGTATGTGTGTGCCTCTCCTGAAAATCTTCGAGGAAGGAGGGCGATGTTATTTGGGTGTTTACGGCCTTTATTATTCCATGTATTAGCAGGCTTTTCTCTCATACCTACGTAGAAACAACGGAAAATCTCTCCGTCTGTGCCGTCCACCACCTTTCCACTACCTAAGGCCCGTGCCATCATACATGTAAAGTATAACGCCTCCAACGCGGATTCTCATCGTATAGTCCCACTCGGCTAGGCTGAGTGAGTGGACCTACTGCGCTGCCCCTTCAGTATCGCTGACAGGGTTGTACGTCTTTCCGAAGTGCTCTGCCAGCGGGTTGTGCCGGTAGATACCTAGGTGCAGAGGCGTTTAAAGATGCACAGCAGTAGTTGAACGGGACATAGGTATCTCGCGACATGCCTGCCGTCGTTCTACACTAATTGCTTAATCCCTGTGTTCGTGGGTGGTCAATTTATTCGTGGAACGTTGATCGACATAATAATAAAAGATAACACTATAACACAATACAATATGACATACCCAAGTTCTAACTTCAGCAAATAGTAGCACTAGGCATGCGAAAGAGTAAGATCTAACAACGGAAGAGAAGTCATGTGTGCGGCACGAGGATTTAGGGTCCATAGATGTATTAGCGATCTGGGGTGTGTCTAGAAGAGCTCATGAAGTCAACTCAACGCGCCAATGCAGAAAAATTACGATTATGGTGTGTGTCAACCATTTTCCCCCGCAGAAGATACCGAATCTGCGATTCCCACGCAGAAATTACGCGGGCCAGATCCGCGATGCGAGAGTAGAAAGTGATGCGAAAATGCGTGCCCGAAACGTCTGAAACCGTGCCTCCTTTCGCCTATGCATATGTAGCGACGATGCTCCGGAAAAAGAAAGCGAAAACACTCATACATGCGCCCTTAAACCTTCCCTTCTATGCCTCTATGCCAGATGTCCATGTTTATTAGCGCGTAGTTGCAAGTAGAGTATTACCGAGGCGAGAAGGTGAAGAGGTGGAGAGGGCATATAGACAACAGATCCGTGTGTAAGGCAGCTCCAGACCCGTCAGCTGATCTTTGCTCCTCGGAAAGTTTAACGTGCGAGTTGGCTGAAGATGCTGGTAGCGAATGATTGTGCCAAAGAGATCAAGAACCACGGAGGATTCCCATATTGCGTGAAGACGTAATTATCGTCGTCGAGTGATCCCCGAAGACGGATTGCGCAAGACTGCGGTACGGTGCTCATTGCCAGATGCAACGTGCCAGAGAGTAAACCAGAGAGCAAACCAGAGAGACATAACCGAAAAGAAGACGTAGAATGAAGCAAATTCATCCGGAGCAGAACCGATTCCATCGACGGGCAGGTCTCACCAGGATTACCAAAATGTGCGCATGTTGTGGATAGGGTAAGGACCCCCATTGACGACTTTGCCGGCTTCGAACTGCACTTCGGCGCGATAGCTCCTGATCGCCGCGTCCCAGTCCATGGCGATATGGAAATCCCCGGCCGGACTCATCTGGCCGAGGCCCTGTCGAGCCATTTCCTGAGCGATACGAAGTTCGAACTTATCCCGGCCCCGTCCGGGCGGCGTCGCTGCAATGTTCGCTCTGCATCGCCGGATGACCTCGTTGGAGCGCTTGTGTCCCTTGTCGATCTTCAGAGTGGCGTACTTGTAGGCATCGTGTGCACGTTCTTTCAGGATGGAGATCTGTTTCCACTCGTCGGACGCGTCTTTCATAGGTCTTCCCGCAAGTGGATGGGGGGGCTGGTAGATGAAGTCGACATCGAAGCCGACAGGCATGAGCTGGACCGCCAACTGGCGAAAGGGGAATCGTCGGTCCGCGAGCTCCTCGTCGGTGGCGAGCCGTTTGCCCTTGAAGAGCGTGTGCAGATCGATGCCGTCGGGCATACTCATGAGCTCATATACCACATCGCGGTGCTCCCGACCGAAGTTGTTGACTTGTTGGTTGAGATATGCCACAAGTTGGCACCCGTGGCATATGTTCCACCCAGCAGGTCGGTTGTTGGCATATTCCGTGTAGAAGCACACTGGCAGATTGCTCTTGCACTCAGCACACTCCGGCAGCGAAAGTTCGCCCCTCAGGGTTATCATCGCTCGAAGTTCTCCCTCGCGCATAGGCGAGCCTTGAAGGGCGACCAGTAAGTCGTGGAGGACTGTCCGGTACATTTCCTCCTTTAGCGTTCCGCTAATGTAATCGTCTTCTTCGGACGTTGGCCCGTCCCAGCCGGAGGGCTCGCCCCAGAACTTGGCGTCATATCCCGTCAAGCCAAGAGCGGCACGAGCGTCCGGGTCGAAGTATAGCGGGTAGGCATAATCGTGTACACCAGTATTTAAGTCGTATAGGTCGTAGAGCGCCTCGAGTATGCATCTCAGAGTGTCGATACGGAACGGCAGTCTTTCCAGGAACTGTCGCAGGCCTGCTCCCGGTGAAAACCAGTCGATTCCGTTGGCCCGGGCAAGGGGTACTACCGCAAACAAGACTGCCGTCGTGCCTTTGAGGGGGTCGATGAAGCCTTCATCCTGGGCAATCACTCCGTACTCGCCGATGCGACCCTCCGCAGCGCTTCGAGGTCCATAGAAGTATTTAGGTGAAAAGTCGGCCTTGATAGCCTTACGATCGACTCGATTGTTGTAGTTGATGATGAGCTTGAGCATGTCAACTGTGCATCCGAAGTGCAACAGCTCGCAGTTGTGTACTCCCAGGGTTTGCAGTGAGGGCAAGTAGTCGAGACAACGCTCAAGGGTCATGACGTCCAAATATGGAATGGAATGTAAATGTAATACTTTGATGTTGCTACCGTGCAGATAGAACATTTTCACTTGAGATATGTTAGCATGATAGTCCTAATACAGGTGACCTATACACCGCGAACTTACAGAGTCGGATATGACTCATGACTCGGCTCGCCGCCGTGCTCTTCTCCGCAAAGGCCAGGTTTCGTCGAGCTGGAAAGCCGTACTGGTTCGTTTCGACAGGTGGCTGAGGGGCACCATGAGCACGCCTTCGTACATTCGACACCATGACCATCTCGATGGAGCCAGCCTCACCAGCAACCCGTTCCGCTGTAAGGGGGTGGTCGAGATCAACATGTAGGTTCAGAAAATCTCCGTGTCGAATGTCAAATCGCCCCTGGGCCGAGCGTTAGCATTCGCTTTAACATCCATTCTGTTATTATGACTTACGAGCGTCTGGTTGGTTTGGTCCAAGGCCAACTGGCAAGTTCGAACGAAGTTGGATACATCGCCCCAACGATGCATCATAGCGCCTAAAATTCGCCGAAAGAGTTCCTCAGTCTGGAGTACTCGGGTAAACAAAGAGGGCTGCGCCGCCCGAGGCTTTGAGAATGCAGCCATGTTCGGAAGTAGGGGTCCCTATTAGAGCATTAGTATAGACAATAGACTTGATTCATATGATCAACTCACACTCATAACCGGGTTCGGAATGAATGGATAATCTGCTAAGCCTAAAAGAGCCTTATTTAAACCATCAACCGGGCCCGGGTCACGGTCAAGGTAGTCCGGGTTGTTGAAGCCATCCGAGAGAGGGTGGCGAAGGATATTGTATTTCGCCGTCTCGTATTCTCTCTCGCCGCTGCGTGCTAAGCCGTGGTCTCTGGTGCCGCGCTCCCGTCTCGTGTACACGCGCCTGACCATAAGTCCTCTTTGACTCACTTCTACGTGGGCCTTGGAGAGTGGCCCGAACGAGGCCGGCGGATGAAGCTCACCATACACCTGCGTCGGTGCCACTCTGCCGGCACCACCCTCCGGGGTCGGATTTTCTGGTTCAATGTGGTACAAGTTCTGGTCCACTATCCCCTCCTGACGAGCAAGGCAAGGGTATGGGAGCTCATCAGGTGCGTACAGATCAATTGCGTAATCCATGCTTGCTGTCAGTTGATCTAAGTTAGCACGTTCGAATCGTCAAAGGTGACTCTTCATGGATGAGAGAAGCTCAACCAAAATGCGGATGCGTTCGGGCCTGAGAATAGTAGAAATGTGGGCAAGTATATCAAAGGTAGACAGAGGTAAGAGTAGAGTGTAGGAGTAGAGGAGGTTCAGGACGCCCGGGAAAACGCAGGGCAAACATGGAAGCTCAATACCAACCAAGCCGTCAGTTGGTCTTGGGGAGGAATCGAGCTTAGATTTGGTCAAAGCATGCGACGGTGGTATAATACAATGATGTTCTCTGGTGGTCCCGGCCGTTGGGAAGAGAGGAAGGGAGAGAAAGGAATTGGATACTTACCTTTGTCTTGACGGAAGTATATACCGTATATAGACACAGACCTCCAGTTCAGTTAGGCGCGCAGAGCGGGCTGTGCCGTAATAGAGAGAGAAGAACACCGGAAGATGCTAGAATCTACCCGGGTGCTGTAGGAAAGAGAATGGATTATTAGTGCGACGTGGCGTCGTCATACACGAGGGCAAAGATATAGTAGAAGCGGTCAATGGGAGTAGTGATCAAGGGAAGAAGTGGTCAATGGAAGAAGTGACTGCCAGTAGGTAGTAGTCAATGCTTTCATTGATCAATGAAGAAGTATTCGATGGATGAAGTTATCAAGGGAAGTGGTAGTCAAGGGAGGAGGTGGTCAATAGAAGAAAGGGTTGACGGTAGGCAGTGTTGTAGAAGGTCAAGCAGGAGAGAGAATATTTTTGAGAAAGGCCCCAAGACGAAGTGACCACCTCAATCAGAGAGTGCACATACGACGGTAAATCAAAGCACGTCACGAATGATAAAATGGAAGGCAGACGTACCCGATCGAAGAAATGCTGCAGTAGAGCTGTAAGTAACCTGTTCTATCCTCTGTCAGTGGAAATGGAGGAAAGGAATGAGAGAGGGTGTAGAAAATAAAGCAAGGAAAGCAGGTAAGGTGGTCTGGTGAAAAGATTTTCCTAGGGGACAAGCTGTTGGGAGGTTGGTTGGAATCAGTCGCGATGTAACGACGAGATCACAGCATCAAACCTTGCAGGGACGGCAATGTAAACAACAGGACAGTTAATCAAGTCAAAACCAATGTCGTTGGTCTTGGATTTTCGATGCACTCGAGGGTAGGGGAAGGAATACGGGGAAGAGGTATAGAGGGTAGAGGAGGCACGTACATCAATGGCTTTCTGCCAAAACTGCGTTGCCCGGATAGGTAGACGACGGGTAGAAATGGTAGAGAGGATGGGAAAATATCTGTGATCAGAAATACCTAAGATGAGAGAGTGATGGATATCTGGGTTGAAGAAATGCGCGGAAAGGGAAGACAAGCATCACACACTGTCGACTAGTGCCATTGATGCGAACTGTAGGTCAGTACACCTACCTGTTTACCGACGTACTGGTATAGATTAACGTTCTCAAGCTGACACAATATATAAAGAATGAGAAGGAGGTTGTCGTGGTCCCTGAGAAGATGCAAGATGCAAGATGTCAGATGTTGAGAAGGAGAAAGTTCGGGGGAATCAATGTGGTAGACGAGAATCTTGAAATAGTCAGGACCAGAGATTCTTCGTCAGAATAAGACGTCAAAAATAAGGTACCAAACAATCCTTGGGGCAATCACACGTTCATGTAGTCGTGTTTTCTCTCGAATTTTCGTTGGATAGAAGCAAGCCGGCTACATCAGGTTATATTGATGGAATAGTTTGGCAAAATGCATACTATTGATACAAACATAAACGTACTATCGTGTACCCTCCGTGTACACAATATTCAGCTCCCTTCTAGAAATATCCTGAAAGTAACCTTTATGTCTTTACCTAGAACAGAGACTGGACGGTTGCGAGAGATATTACTGAGTAAATTAACCTATGCGTTGCATCACAAGGGAGTCAAGCTACTATGCTCCAATTTCCGCATCCATGACTTATTATTTGTACCAGTTGTGATGTTTCTGATAATGAATTCCTACGTGGTGGTAATTCAACTCTCCTCCCCTAGTCCATTCTCGTCACCAGGGGAAGCGAAACTAAGACACCTCCTTTGAGGATAGCACCATCTGATCTTAAGTTAGCAGTGATGTGGGTGTCCCATCACGTTTGCTTTGTTGTAGAATGTACGCAAAGAGTATTCGGCGACAGTAGCCTCGTGCTGAGCTCCATTGCCTTGCCTTATTGCCTTAGTCACCATGATCACGAAGCATCTCGTTGATAGTATCTTTATCTGTGAAGTATTCATTACTTACATAGCAATAGCCCTAACTCATTGTAATTGGTGTCTTTATCAGCTCGATCAAGATACATTAGTGTAGCAGCAACAGGATGCGAGGGGCGGGAGTAGATTCACGTACGTCACGAAACAAACGGGGCGCTCTCAGTTGTAGCCAGTAACACGACCCAAGACCAGGAAGGCACATATCAAGGCAGGTCAGCATAGTACTTGTCGCCGTCGGCACCGGATCCGTAAATAACCCCATGCCGAGGCCAAGGACGAGTGTGCGGTCCTAACACCCGGGTTCAGGTAGGAAGCAGAGAGGAGCGCAGACCACCCATCACCTTAAAATAGCTGAACATAGTGGTGAAGACGCCGTCAATCTCGAAAATCCACGAAAGCGCGCTGAGAGCCAACCTGAGTAAAATTTGCTTCTTACAACGACCTCTACCCACTCCCACTGAAGTCCGTCGATACCCCTAGACAAAGGGGGCCACAGTGAACTATCCCCTGCTTGGTAAGCTATTAGAAGCCGCGATGGCAACGCAGGGGGGCTGCAGATCAAGATTTCCAGACAAAAGCAACACTCAGACGACGTCGACAACATCTAAAGGAGAACTAGCAGCCACTGGTTACAATAGAGAGGTCAGGCATGTCGACAGTGCTCTGCTGGCAATTTCAGTTCATGCTGGATGGGTCAGAGGAAAGGAGAGGTGATATTCGATACCCGACACTCAATGGTTGACACTCGATACTCAATTATTGATGAGGATGGGCCCTCCACACTGTTTCCGATGTCCTTCCCCGGCATTTCGATAGCCAAGAAGCCAACATGCGGCATGTTGTTACTAGCCTGTGGGCCTAGTGCGTCGCAGTTTATAGAACTGGTTCAGCTATTCGGCAGCTTCTGTTTGCAGGTATGTGTTCGTTCAGTCAAGAACCCTAGCTCAGGCTGGTTTTTTTTTTTTTTTTTTTTTTTTTTTTTTTTTTTTTTTTTTGTTGCGAAAAGGGGTGCTGACGTGTAGACGAAAACCAGGTTCAGGAGCGGTCAATCTAAGGCGCAACGTTCAGACATGAAGAACCCGGCATTATACGTGGCTCTTATAAATTGCGAATCATAAATTAAGTGTCTCCTGTGATATTTGAGGTAGTTTTACTACACTTGTTGTCTTGTTATTTCGTTGTCTTCTCGTTCGCCTAGGATCGTACCCGTTCACGATGTCTGCAGAAGCTAGCAAAGGTATACAGCATCGATACCTACAGACACCGTCAGCTCCGTCGACAAGCCTGTACGAGCCCTGGACCAAGGCCTCGGACAAGAAGAACCGTGAGATATACCCAAGGAGGCGTTTAGAGGAGTTTGTGGCCGGACAGCATCGAAACGAGTCCGGTAAGGTGCCGGCGCTCTCTTGCACAACACCAAATTAATTACACCGTGAACTAAATATACTAAAAGATCACAGAGTCAAGCTATTATAATAACTAGGCCATGTATATCACAAAGCGATCCGTCCGAACAATATTATCCAACCTCAGCATCCGAAGCGGCGCAGGCACATTAGCAAAATTCCCGAGCACGCACGGAACGATCCCGTTCCCGTCAGCGCGGCGATATCCACACATACGTACCACCACCCGACCGACCGACCGAATGATCAGCAGGCCCAAAGACGAACAGAGAAACTGCGAAAAGAAAAGAGAGAGAGAAAGAGACAAAGATATGCCTACTATACTACCCAAGCAACGAATAGGGCGAGTACGGCGGCCGGAATTGCCTATCGCAGGCATTCATCATCGCCAGCCCATTAGGGAGGGTCATGCGTGCGGATGGGGGAAGGAAGGGGAGGGATCTGCCGCGGAACCGTCCGGTTCCAACAGTGCCTGCCGTTGGAGACGAGGGATAGATAGGTAGATAGGTAACCGTTATAGACTGGGCGGCTTATACATACGTACATACATACCACACTACTTACCTACGTACATACATTTTGCACATACCGCTTTTTTGGGCGGCACTTCGGCACATACACTTTGCTTCGTCCGGCTGGGGCGAATGGCAAGCGAGCTGGTAGGTAGTTAGGTAGGCAGGCAGTGGAAAGGCTGCTGAGAAATGTCTAACCTAGGACACAACCACGGTTGCGCAAGCGTGGGTTGTGTGTGTATGTATATCAGGTTAATCTAGTTACTTATCTGCTGTGGCTCTCACCACGTATATATGGTATGGTGTGGTGTGGTATGTATGGCATATGGTGTGTCCCGCGGACTTGTTTAGGTATTACACATTGATGGCCACATGTGCTGCTTACTTACCACCACAGGTAACGATAATGGAGATACATACATACACACATACATAACCTACATATAGAGCGGGGGGCGCCCCGGTGCCAGTTCGCCAGGTTTCACCAGTATATGCGATGGATGATGGGATCACGAACGTAGAGTAGAGGATGGGAAATAGACCGGGACCGGAAATCCGCGATGTCATGGGATGCAAAATGTCTTGTGTCTTGGTGCTCGTCGCTCGTAAAATATAGACATTCAAAGATAAGGACCGGAAAGATAGATGCTAAGGTTATCTATGTATGGGACACCTGATAGATCGACGGGCGAGCTAAGCCTGCCCGCCACCCACCATCTCTTACTTACATACTATACAACATCTATTGCTATTCTGGTGTGCTGTGCGTACTCGTATACTTTCATACGGCTAGAAAGAGAGAAGAGTGTGTGTAGGAGCTGCGCAAGCTGCAGCAGCACGCCTGCAAGCTAAATGGTGGGGATGCATGAACGTTGATAATCGCTGCTGCAGACAATCGAGCCGAGCGAGGGAAAAGGGGGGTGTGGAGGGCGAAACGGGCGGGTAACATTGCACGCAAATAGTCCTGGTTTTTTTTTTATTGCCCCGTGGGATGAGGTGATGGGGGATCATGAGCAAGATATACCTAGCTAGTTTACTATTGTAACTAGTAGATGATATTATGTATACGGGGCGTGGAGGAGGAATCGGGCTAGTCCTATACGGGATAAGGAAGAGCAACTGGTCCGTAGCTAAGAGTTCGGTTATAGAAAGCGTCGATAACGAAACTCGAGGTCACCGCTTTCTCGAGAAGGGCGATGGAAGAGAGCAACCGAACCGTACCATATGGGCCAAGAATGAGTTGCAAATCGCGGTGTTTCCAGATGCCCTTTATGGATCCCGAGAGGTCGAATGTGATGCCGTCGATCTATCCTAGGTAATGATGACATATCTGCGTACAGTAGGTTAACCTAGGTGGTTTTGGTTTTATGCACATACGAAAGTCGGAGATTTTTGACATTCGCGGTTTAACGGGCTCGGTTGACAAGGATCACGCACAGAGTAAACTTGAGGCCTAGCAGGGATGGATGAGCTTCGACGCAGAACTCAGGAGAAAGATGGTTTGGTAGAGAGCCCGTAGCATGCATTCATTGCATACATATGGACATCCATCCATCCAATGCAATACTGTCGATGTTACTCTGCATATGTACGAGGTTCCGTCCTATCCTATACCAGTAGTATACAAATAGGTAACTACATGTAGCCTGCAGAAAAACCTGCGCTCCATCTACTCGTACATACATATTTACTACACTCGTTAAGGCTGGAAAACTGAAGATTGGAAACTGGGCGTCGCCTGCTAGCCTATTCTTCGTATACGTAGATAATACCCGGATGACGATGAACGAATAACTACGTAGTTATATGACTGTCAGTCAGCATCAGGAGCGAGCCACCCCCGTAGCGCATCTCGAAATAATCTGCCAAGTGTACGTGCTCCGACCCCTGTCCCGGATAGCGCTCAGTTTTTTCTTTGCGAGCTTATTGTGACTAATGCGCCGACGAGGATTAAGGTGGCAAGTATAGTATGTATGTGTACATAAATGTGTTGAGAGGAATGTTTCATGGAGAATTTTCGTAGAAAAAAAGTTTCATTACGTATCCAACGAAAATTTACGATGAGAACTTTTTGCAGTGAGTCTGGTTTATAGTCGTCGAAAGTAGGATTTGAATTTGCAAAGTTTTTGGGTCCCCCCGGCTATTGCTCTAGACCGAAGGACTAGATTATCACATGGACATGGCAGAATTTCTACGCAAGTATGAGTATTCGTCGCTAGTTATTAGTTGTACGTAGTAAGGTTGATCAACTGGCTAGTACTATCACAAGCGACATGCGAGGACACAAGTATGTAATTCTATGTTCAAGATCGTTGGCACTGAGTCAGAGCCGTGTGCCTTGGTCGGCATATTGATCAGTTGAAATGTCGGATTGGTATGTAAGGTGGTGATGCTCAACTCGTTCTGGGCGTTATCAAATATCAAATCTACAGTATGTAATGGATCAGATGACAGCTTAGTTGAACAAGACATAATACTGTGCCGATGGCGGTTGGGGTCGAGATCCCACTAGGCTCGTAACCATCCATACAAAGCCTGGATAGGCATGTCTCAGATAGGCCCGGGAAATTGATAATAAGTCTTGTTCCTGACATGTGCATCATGAAGCAGCGGTAAGGAACAGCTCACGAACGGCCTGGAGCTATACTACATATGATGGATCACCGTTGAAACATGTAGAATAGGCTATTTAGCGCACACCTTGCTGGGTCGACTATGCAAAGTAGAAAATGGCTTTGAGAAGACGGTTGGAGGAAGCCTGACCAATCATCTTCTCGCAATCTACCATGTCTGCCGGCTCAGCACGCTTAACGGATGGCAGTTGGTCAACCATTAATAAGACACTGGACTGTTGCAGGGCAAGGCAATGAGAATACAGCACATACATAGAAGCATTTCAAACAAAAGGATCCACAACACATCCATAATAGTCGCATGCTTATTGAAGATCGCTCTTGATCAGAATTTGAAGGGCTTAAGGCTGGAAGGGGAGAGGATGGACAGGCAGGATGAAGGGACCGCGATAAACGCCCGCGCCCTTAAAAAGGCCAAACAAATGTGTACGAATAAAACGAGCATGGATACATGTACGAGATCAAAATGCAACCTGAACATGGGATAGAATCGTCCAGCCAGATTTGCCTTACGACTCTGTTGAGCCAGGTGCAAGGTCCTGAGAAGCGAATCAGCGGGGAAAGCCAGATACTTATATAGCCTAGGTAAGGCATATCCGTAAGACGGCCGATCTTGCTATGCGCATAGCTGGGACGCGAGCGTGTCTTGACGCCCGAAAACTTCTGTATTAAATTTCCACACGCGATAGCTGAGGCTCTTGCCACTCCATGCAAGCAAGGGAGGGATGGGGCTGCAGACTCGAAGTTCCCGAGCCATGGACGAGATATCTTGTTGTTGGTGTCGTCGTACCGTTAGTAAGGCTTGTTGTTTGTAAACCGGGCGCTGTCGTGGTAGGTGATGTCTTTAACCGATGTCTCGCATGGGCTGTAACACACGGCCGGCTACGAGATGCTACTGGCCGTAAGCTGTTGAGTTAGTCGCTTGTTATGCGCATTTCGTGAGCCGCCGGTAAGGGCTGTGGTTAGCGGGCGGGTAAGGTTAATATATGTATGTGTATTCTGAGCTGGCGGCTGTTTGAAGTGGAAAATCCGGATATGCAGATGTCTTCGGACGGTTGATGTCCTACGAGTGTTTCGTGACGAGCTTACATAGGAAGAACACCCCTAGATATTGGCATTCTACCGACCTACATATAAGGGAATACGTATCGACAAGACAGCCAGAGAATAGTGCCCGCAATCTAATTCATGATTCGCACGGTTATGGTTCGAGAGCTACATGGACATCTATCAAGTGGATCTCGATTGATTGATTGATTGATTGATGGAATGAAAGCGCCGGACCTTGGACCGTTTTGGGGATGAAAATAGCTAGTGCCCTCCATCTAATCAGTCTTGGGACTACATATGCCTGCTTAAGTACACATGCATAGTATGAAGTACTGTGAGTATCTTCTGCCAGACACGTGCAGCTGCAAGAAAGGAACCTCAGGTAAGGTACCTAAGGTACCTACCTATAGTCGACCTTTAAGTAGGCAGAGCTGTGTGATACTACATTGCATCCAGCTTTCTCGTTCCTACATAGATCTGTTTAATACATAGGTAGCGATGCACGAGTTCAAGACTTTCTTCACGTTGAGTGAGACGTACGGATTTGGATATGTATACGTATATGTTTTCTATAGTATACTGTAATTAGTATTAATATACTATGTACGTGTATAAACACCCGACGTAGAGCCATTGCTAAGAGCAGCGAGTAAATCTCGATATACCTGTGTAGAGCTTGAGGCTTTTGTTCAGTACATGTAGGACCATTACGAATGTCGTATAGGGCAATCATAGACGCGTCCTACTGTGTCCTATAGTAAGTTTCATAAGGTTGAGGTTGACCGGAGTGTGTCAGGTAAAAACTGACGATGAATTTGAAGCAGCCTAGGAGTCCCTAGGTTTGATGCATCAACGATCCACCTGCTTTATATTGTATGTATGTATGCATATATGTAGGTACGATATGTGGTAGCTCTGACGCGGATCCCTGGATGCTGCAAACGAACGATCCAAATGATGCCCAGCGGCTAGAAATAGATGAGAGAGCCTTTCGTATATATGTATGGAAGGAGATGAATGGTAACCGTATCTCTGAACTGAGGTGTGTAAGTGTGTAATAAAAAGATCAGATAGTCACAAGTCACCGCTAATCTGGCGATTGGATTCCCAGAATTCGGCGTCCCAACCTCATCAAATTTTGAAGGTCCCTATCCCAAATCCCTTTTGATCGACGGCAATGAATATGTAAGTTAGGGAGGTTCCATATGTAGGTACCTACTTAACCTTGGAAGGCAGCTAACCTGCTAAGGTAACCTCACAGACAAGGATACCCACCCCAATTTAGCACTAGGCCGTTTTTACTAAAAAGTCACATGGGGCGGCAGTGTTCTTCTATGTACCTCATGCATAATGTGAAATAAACGTGCCTTAGCGGCCAATGGGGAGCTGATTTTCGCCTATTGTAGAAGAGGTCGCGAGCAATAACGGCCAATGCCGGTACTTCGCGAACGAGTACCTGCCCGTCAGCTATCGCAATTCCACACTTCATCCAAGTTATGGCCCAATTAACTTCCTTATATCCAAACCCTCTGCTACCACATACATACACATAGTATGTACACTATGTACAATTACTCCCCTCCTCTCCGGCCCTATGACCGTGGGTTGCAGGACGATATGCAGCGAGCGAGCAGGAATGAGAACATCTTGCATATCGGCTTCATTACCTAGGTATTTATATGAATGGGTGTATTGAATATTTTGTGTTAGAGTGACATCGGCACGATCATCGCTGTCCTATCATCAAGCACTGTCTGTCGTCTGATTCCAGAACTGGACCGAACCGAACTTGTTGGCTGCCAGGTTCGGCAAGCTGTGTCTGTGTCAAACTGTGTTAAGAGATAGGAAATGATTGGCTTCTTTCTGTTGGTGTACCAGTGGAGCCCATTGCCGGCCAAACATCTACCATTAGATGCTTGCTGCTGCTTGCATATGATTTACTGGGTGTCTTGCCTCTCAGCCTCTGTATGTGCATAAGTATCAAGGATACATGCATTAGATAAAGGGGCCTGCCCATCTCGAGGAGAGCATAAGACGGGGAGGAGTCATCACTTGGGGACTAATAAGAGATAGGATGGACCCAGATTTGGAGGAGATCCGATCTCGAAGCACTATTTCGAGAGACCCGTATGGAACGCGACGTTCTATGTATCAACCACATACTGACCAACCAGGTCTCCAGCCCTGATAAAAGGGTTCGAGAAAGAAAGAAGAAGAAAAAAAAAAACACTTGAGGCCGTTCAGGGCAGAAGGACAGAAGGGTGCTCTTGGAAAGATGGGCTGGATGGCTGGTGGCATTTGTTGACAGCCACTAACCACTTGGCAACGAGAAAGTGAATCAAGAATGGGAAAGGCTTCGGACCCCGGTCGTTGGCATCGCTGCTGGTGCATGCTAAACGACGTTGTAATTTCTTGGGGCAAGCTATCGCAGGGCCTTCATTTAAAAAAAAATGCATTGTAGGCACGGACCACAGCCGCACGATTTACACGATGGCCCAGCAACAGGGAGGCTGTTATTAGGGAGTTTAGGGGAGTTTAGGCAGGTTAAAGGACCAGGTCTTAATGCAAAGCCATACATATGTAAATCTACCTATCCGGTAGCTAGGATAATTAGTAGGGATTCGTCAAGCGGTGTCACTCCGAAAGGAGTTCATGTTACGATACGGCATACATCATTTTCATTCGCTGTGACCCAAGAACAGCATAGTCGTACGTGACTGTTTTTCTGCTTTTCTTGAAATATTCAATGCCGATGAATATGTAGCGAGAGGGTGCATGTGTGTGAGAGGGGGAGAGATGGATAGATACCTTATATGTGTTATGTGCGTATGTATGTACAAGTGTATGGTGTGATTACGTGTAAGTATTGTCTGCTGGTGATGTCGATACTTATATAACGTGGAGAACAGATTTGATAGCGGTTTGGTTGACATGCAATAATGGTGAGTGACAGAGCGCTAGATGCTGCCCGTATTCATCCAACAGGAGGTATCTTCGTACAACGTTGAATTTTGTTCCCTCCACTTGCCACCTCCTACCTGCCTACCTATTTATTAGTGGAATTAAAACGATGGTCTGAGGTGGGCCAGTTCCTTTTACGCAAGACCCGCGACCCGCTGACTCCACCCCGGATCCCTGTCACCCTGCGCTGCTCTACGTGTATTACGGTACATGACCCCTTGTACTGTACATACATACCTCTGAGTGCTCTCCCACACACACACAGTACAGGCAAGCGGGACAGTCTACACAGCGACATTGACACTGGGCAGATTGCGCTCCCTTGTCACTCTCCCTCCTATCAGTCACGAGACAATAAATAAATCACAGCAGAAGCTCCTGCCCGTCCATTCACTTTTCTCCATCCTCCCTCCTCGTTGTACTCGACTCAAATACAATCTCTTTTTGTTCCTACAAAGAACACATCGAAGAAGTCTGACGAGTACTACTAATTTACCTCGTAGATACCGTCGACTATTTAATTTTCTCCTTTTTTCTTCAGTGATACCCATATTCTTGATACCCAGTTCATTTTTCTTCTACGCAATCCATCACAATGGCCGAGGAACAGAAGCCCGTTAACGTCCCTGAGACCACCCCTGCCGCCGACGCTGAGCCCGCCGCTGAGACGAAGCCAGCTGAGGACAAGCCCACAGAGACGCCTGTTGCTGAGACGACAGCTGCCGCCGAGACACCGGCCGAGACTACTGAGGCCGCCGCCGCCGAAACCCCTGCTGCACCGGTTGAAGAGGCTAAGAAGGAGGAGGTAAAGCCAATTGAAGCCGGCAATCTCGAGCACAAGGGTGCTCCCGCCAACTTCCCCAAGTAAGTTTGCTACCCATATATCGTGGGGACTTCCGTTGACCAGTGCAGGAACTTGATCTACTCCAAGCACCACTTCTGGTTTGGCACCGATGCCGTTCCCAAGGACAAGCTTGCACAGTACCTCAAGAATGAGAAGGCCACTGAGATTGCCCACCACGTCGCTTCGTGGGCTGCTGAGACTGGCAAGGGTCTGCTCTTCTACGGCAAGGAGTCGGATAAGAGCACCCCGACTGGCGCTATTCAGCTGGTATGTTGAAGATGAGTTGGAATGGGTAATCAAAGTATCTAACGTGATTTGTAGTCGGAGGCATCTGAGCCCACTACTGAGGGTCCCCATAAGTTCTCGTTCACCGCCAAGGGTCACAAGCACGTTTTCAAGGCGCCCTCTACCGCTGACCGTGACAATTGGGTTGCACAGCTAAAGTTGAAGATTGCTGAGGCCAAGGAGCTCGTCGCCACCGTCACTGAGAGTGAGACTTACAAGAGTACTCTGGACGCCTTCAAGCCCGCCGCCCCCGCTGCTGCCAAGAAGGAGGAGAAGCCCGCTGCCGAGGGTGAAGCTGCCAAGGAGGAGACACCTGAGCAGCCAAAGGAGGAGGACAAGAAGGAGGAGCCTAAAGAGGAGAAGAAGGAAGAGCCGAAGCGCCGATCTGCCAGCCGCAAGCGGGCCTCCATCTTTGGCAACCTTCTTAGCAAGAAGGAAGAGCCCAAGAAGGAGACTGCTGAGGACAAGCCCGCTGAGACGACTGAGGCTGCTGAGCCAGCCGCAGAATCCGCACCTGCTGAGGGTGCTGCCGAAACCCCTGCTGCCGAGGCCCCGGCTACCGAGGAGGCTAAGAAGGAGGAGGCCAAGAAGGAGGAGCCTGCGAAGCCCACTCCATCCAAGCGTACTAGGTATGTCGGATAAGTACCATACTGATTTCTTTGCTAATGTTATGTAGCATCTTCGGTGGTCTGTCTTTCGGCAAGAAGAAGGCTGAGGCTGAGTCGGCCCCCACTACTCCTGCCAAGGAAACCGCTGCGGCAGATGCTGAGCCCGTCGCTGAGACGGCCCCCGTGATCCCGGCCGTTGAGACCAGCGAGCCTTTGTCTACTGATGTCAGCTCTCCTACCGCTGCCCCTGCTGAGACCACCGAGGCTGCTCCTGCTACCAACGGAGAGACTAAGAAGGAAGTGAAGACCGAGAAGCGCAAGTCTTCTCTTCCTTTCACCTTCGGAAAGAAGAAGGAGACTGCCACCTCTGACGAGGAAGGCGAGAAGGTTAAGTCTCCTCCTTTCTTCTCCAAGCTGCGCCAGACTGTCAAGTCCAAGGGCAAGGCCGAGAAGCCTGCGGAAGAGGCTAAGGCTGAGGAGACGAAGGCTGAGGACAAGCCGGCCGAAACTTCCGAGGCTGCCGCTGAGCCTGCCAAGGAGGGGACGACTGAGGAGGCTGCCCCCGCCGCCGCTGAGGAGAGCACGGCAGACAAGCCTGCCCCTGCTGCCCCTGCTCCTGTTACCGCCGCTGCATAGAATGCGCGCGGGTCGGGCTCGGCGCGAGGCTAATCTGACCATGGGTAATATAGTCGATGGTCGTTTCATTTATGTTTCGTAAGAGTCACCAATACATTGGGCTTGGTCGGGAGCGGATCTGCATTTCAAGATACCCTACCAAGATTGGTTCTGAACTGATACCCTCACCTGCCTTCAATTATCGACGGTCCACCTTGCTAGCGAGTCTATGTCGGGTAATGGATAGGGACGATAATGTGAAGGAGGTGGCATACATGATCTTTCTCATACTCACGCTTTTTGCATGTCTTGTCTGAAGTTGCGCGGAGAACTGCTTTGTTTTCACATCTTTTCCTACTACTCGACTGATACCCACTATACCCCAGTCATTTGGTTGTTGCGGATCAGAAAATACCAGCGAAACAGCACAGAAAACTTCCATAAAATCTTGTACAGAGGTGCGGAGCAGGACGCGGGCTAGGGGGGATGGAGCCGTTTGATGTTAAGTAGGAAAGTCTCGATAGGGATCTGATGACATGCGACGTGTTTTGCTTTATAGGGCATGCACTCGCCGCTCAAGCATTCTCTTAATAGCTAATAGATACTCATGCGTTTGGCGATAACGTCTCGATGTTCTGATAATGTGATGTGACTCGTTAGGCGTGTCCTAAGCTTTCCATCCCGAGCGTACATTCTTCCAATTCGATCCACCATAAGCCCACACCAAACCAACCCAGATGGTAGTCGCGTTCAATACATGAAATAATCTTGAATACCAACTCCTAAAATACATGTTGTCTCTAACACTCACTTTATAAACTGTTAACATCGGGATCTCTTGAAGCGATTCTAGCTCCTACTTCCATTAACTTCTTTTCCCTGTGAACTTCAACTCGAAAGAGTACTTATCTCGATCCTTTCGCTTTTCATGCGGTAGCTGCTATCTTCCGAGTTACCCGGTAAGCTAGTCAGAATATCACCATCATACCCAGCGAAGTTAGTGAGGTCGAAGGAACCATCCCAAGCACCGATATCGGCTTCATCGTCATCATACGGAGTTGTTGGATTATGCTGGGAAGTACGCCGTATAAGATGTCTCTCAACGTCTATATAAGTACCCCAGCCCATTGACGGAGAAGCGATCGTTTAGCTTATCGGCGTGTCTTCCGGCGATCAAGCGTAGATAATCCTCGTGGGTGACCTTAGTATAGGTTATTCGTTCCCGAACGTCCCAAACTTTCCTAGACCGGGATGGGAATGAGGTTTGTGTGCGGCCTATAGATCATATGTAGGCAGCTGGCGTGTATGCATGTAGTTCGTTAGCCGTGTATATTCTGTCTTGCTTCAGACAATGCTGCCGGGATTCCCACCGGGGGTCTTCTGGGCTATCGTGCGGCAACAACAACTAGGGACCTTGGCTGGCTCTAAACTACCAGTAGGATGAATGGCTAACAGGTCGATATGAGGAAGCGGATAGTTTAGGTTGTAGCTTAGAGATATAAGGCACCGTTGCCACGCATCTAAGCGGAATAGATGCTGGCAGGCGTGGAGCTTTGGTACGCAAATCACATAGGTCAGCTAGATATAAATCTCGATCTAGCATATAGCAACGAAGCTTGTTGTCCCATGCTCGTTGTTTTGGATTTTGGATTATTGCTCGAGGATGGGATTTCTAGTCATAACTACCGTCACGACTCCTTGCAAGACATGTGTTCGGCATAACGCAATACTAACGCCGGAGTTCACGCGACGCCTCGGCACAGCAGCCCCTTTTCCCTCTTGGTAGCAGTCAGGTTCTGTCTCTCGATTCTCATGCAAGCTAACCCAACAAACAAACTTCTATCGTGTCCTCGGTAATTTCCTTCGGTTTTGCCAAGAGAAATCGGCGGTTGGACGTTAGTTTGATGACGCCAACATAAGAATGGGCTATACGGTCTGACTGCGACTCGTCCAGGTGAAGGTAAGGATACGACTGTGTTTCTGCCCGATACTCACGCGTTCTCGATGCAATACAGGGCTTGAATAGGAGACCCGGGTTCTTGGGATTTCTCGTATTCGGAACCACTGGCTGCCGGTAGTTGAAGAAAGCCTAATAACTCAACGAAAGCTAGAGCTCGATGATCAGTGACTGGTTGTTTGAGACTTCGGCTGCCATCGTTGCTGTCTTCTCCCCCGAAGATACACCGTAGTCATAGTGCGCATCACAAGCTATGTCGAGGTCACGCTCTATTAAGGGCGTAGAGCCTGGCAGGTTTTTTGAAACCCATGAGAGCGGCGCTAGCCCCAATATCGTGCTATGTTGAGGCGTCCTTATTGTTTGGACAAGTACATATGGGCATGAGGCGATGAAGACGCGAGATACGTCTGTTCAAAGTCGGAATCGTGATTTCGTTTTCATGATTTCTTTTTAACAGACTGATAGGGAACTAGGAGATGAACTAGCCCGTTGACAAAACTCTTAGGTCTGACCAAAAACTCCACGGGAGAAACCCTACGCGATTTCGTGCATGGGCTTGGGATGAAATAGAGACATTACTGAGAAGCACTCTGGTCACAGCAGAATTGTAATAAAACAAGTTGACTGCCAGGCCTACAACTCACCCCGAACGAGTTCCTCATGCCATGGATAGATAAAATATTCAACAAAGTTGCTTTCTTGATGTCTCACTCGCGCCATCAACTACCCTACGAGCCCTGATCGTCCTGTCTCGTCCTCGCTTTAAGTCCTCATGCAATATGCTCCAAGACTGCTGTCTCTAGAATTTCAATACTACCTTACTGATTCGAATGTGGTGTATACGTGGGTAATGATCACTTATTCCATGGCCTTCATCAAGATCTCTTCTAAGCTTTAAGATGATAGATATCCCATTCTAACGACTCGAGTCAAATCAACTAGCCATCATACTCAAGTGCAACAACCCCCTTATACCCAGCCGACTTACTCGCAAGATACTCCAGCCCTGAGAGAAAGAATCGCGCTGTATTCACCCGATGTTCTTCGGTCCACAAATGCTATCAATCGCAAGTTCCGGCCCAATATATACCCAGCCATCGCCATCCACTTGCGACCCCGATGAGAACGGGCAGCATCTACTTAGGGGATTAAGCTGCGACTCGGAGTCCGACGATAAATCGATGAAAAGAGGAAACAGAACGCGGTGCGAGGCTGCCTACGCCTAGACTTTCTTGATGTAGTCTATCTACCTCCCTCCCTATCTTATCTACCTTACCTACACAATCGACATCCTTCAAATCCGAACAACCGTGTCGGCATGGGCTTCCGATAAGAGAATATGAAACACTTTTTGCGATGATGATGATGATGCCCTTGGATATTTCCATACCCGTCGCTGTTCTCAACATTCCCCCTCTCTCCCTTTCTCTCGGGACCAGATCTTCATATCAGGGGCTCACCCAATCTCAACATCACACGCTACACCGAACCACGAGCGCGGAAACCCACAGATAGTGAAAGAGAAGAAGGTCAAAGATGATCGGACAAAACAACCGGATACCACTTTCTACCAAGCGGGTCAGACGACAACGAGGACAAGGCTCTCTGTATACATAATAACCCGACTCCCAGCTACATGCGAGAAAGCCTTAATAGAGGATTGCGAGGAAACCATCACCCAATCCCGATCTCTTTACTTTGAAACAAGCCGAAAGACGGATACCTACCTATAACACGACAGTAATTACAAATAGGGCGAAGAAGATGTACCGCGATATGCCTATATCGACCTCGCCCCCTTTTCGATCCACACTCTTAGACGAGATTCACAGCTCTTACCTACCTAACCTCTCCACTGTCTCACGTTCCTGATCTTATTCCCTTTTTTTCTTCTTCTTTTTTTCTTGTGATAACGAGGCGGAGGTCGTCTCGACTCGCCAGCGTGTCGTCGAGTTTGATATCTTGGTTGATCGTGCTATCGGATGAGAAGACATGCAGTACATACCTAGCGAGTTCGAGTCACATAAATGGAAACCCGATGATCAGTAGGCGACCGTGTTAATGCTCTTAACGAGAGTGTCAGGCAGTAGTAGTAGTCGACTTCAGTTGCGAGATTTGAAAGGCCACATCCCATCTATATGATGAACCATTCCCCCAGATACTAGATTAGAGCCTAGTCAAACTTTAAAGTCTGAATTATGGTCAATTAAGTAAGAGTTTAATTATCTCTCTCTATGTAAACAACACACGTATTATTAAATAACCGTTTGTATTCCAAAAAACGCCGTAGCCATGCAACCTCGTACTGACTTCGTGAGGAATTTTCCCCACCGTTGACCATGGGTTGTGTTCAAATAGATCAGACGAACCGAACAATGCGCTCTATCCCGTTCAATCGCCCAGTGTGCTCTGAGAGGCGTCTATAATTAATTCCAGAATGGGGAATGTTATCGGGTTTGATGTTTGTCTCTTTCGTGAGGTGAAGCGAGGATTGTGAAGTAGAAAAATATGATGAAGATAGCTTGTAGGGGTTATTCCTCTTCGTCATGTTCGACGAGGGTAATTATCGGTTTGTCGCCCAACAACGCTCTGCCTTTAAGATTTGTGATCTCAATCATGAAAAGGTAGCCCATAAGCTTGGCGTCGCTAAGTTCCACTAATTGACCTGCAGCAGCCGCGGTTCCTCCTGAAGCACCAAGTCAGTCGAGAACAGGGCTGTATTCGCCAATACAGATATACAAATATCAGAAAAGATATACGAAATGAAATCCGCCCGAGTTCCACATGGCTCTTCATTGACTGGGAAGTATTTTACTAGAGCTCAGGTGAGAATAACAATTTCAGAGTTGAAACTCAATTTAGGGTTTGACATCAACGCGCTATCATAACCTCACCCTGTAACTCATCCTGAGTTGGTATAGATATATCCTGAAAACCACTACGTTTTCAAGCTATCTTATGTCCATTTAGAGATTCGAAAGATGTAAAGGATAGCTCGAAGCACGTTGTGCGATTCCCTTCCAAGGCATGGTGGTACTTGGTAGAGATATATGTTTGTTCATAAAGTATAGCCGGCCAAGCCAAGGCAAAGCGGAAAGTAATCAATAATAGGTGTATTACCAGAGAATAGGTAGTAGTGGGTTGGAATGCCGCTGATAACAACAAAACGACACTGAACTTACCGGTAGCAATGATGTCGTCCACGACCAAGCAGGTCTGGCCAGGCTTGATGGCGCTTGTCTGCACTTGGAACTCGTCTTTGCCATATTCCTTGATATACTCTACAGTCCTGCAAGCACCGGGCATCTTGCCCTTTTTCCGAACCGGGACGAACGCGCGGTTGAGCCTCAATGCAAGTGAAGGCCCGAATAGGAAACCGCGAGCCTCCAGACCCACAATGACATCCGGAATGTGGCTGCCAAAGCGTTCCTGGATCAGGAGCACCAGCACCTCGAGGAGGGAGTTGAAGGCGACTGGGTTTTGGAAGATGGGGAGGATATCGATGAACTTTATACCGGGAATGGGGAAATCAGGCTCGTATCGTAAGGCGTCTATGACGAGCTGCTTGGCGACCTCAAGCTTCTTCTGCTCATGTCCCGGCAGGGTAGTTATCGATTGACCGGCGAGTTCGGCGGGACCGGGGGTGGAGGAGGAGGGCTCTCGTCGCGAGGCATCGGGATTGTAGGTTGAGGAGATTCCTGGTTGACTTGGGTTGGTGGCCACAGACTCAACAGGTTTACCGGAAGTAACTGAATTGCTCATGCTGAAGAAGAAAAGAAGAAGAGAAGAAGAGGGGCGAGGGCGGTCCAGACAATATCTGTACTATAGCTAAGAGAGTGTGTAAGAGAAAATTTCTGGGGGGCAGGGGGGGTGTGGCACAACTAAGGTGCCAGGGATAAGACGAATGAGACAAGCGGACAAGGCAGGCCAAGTCAGACAAGAGATGGGCAAGTAGGCAGAGAGACAAGGTCGCCTTTGGAGAGGCCGCGGAGCAACGCACAACGCACAGGTATATGGGTAGACAGGTAGACAGGTAGGCAGGTAGACAGGCAGTTAGATAGGTTGGTAGATTAGAGGGAGGGGGAAAAGGGAGGTAGTAGGCGGTGCTTTGGCTGGCTGGCTGGCTTGCTGGCTTGCTGGCTTGCTTGTAGCCTGGCAGATACATAGATAATAATAACAATAATAACAACAATAGGTCTAGGTTTATGGATGTAACGGATGTACTGGATGTACACTTACAAGGAACAGGAATAGAAAACCAAAGCGAGATGTGCAACGGTACTGGATCTGGAAACCGGGAGGCTAAGACAACGAGGTCTGCAGTCTGGTCGTTTCTGCTTGGGAACAGGTAATCTATGTAGTGGAGTGATTTGATTCTGTATGAGCGAAGTGGGATGAATGGAGCTGAGGTGATTTTTTGATTTTTTTTTTTTCTGCTCCTTGAGGGCGGGGCAGATTTTCCCCTCTATTCTAGGTACATAGATACAGTACTATACATCCATACATACGTACGTACCTACATATTATAATAGACGTAGCTCTTTACCCCTCCATGGTCGCTATCCAGGCAGCCAGGCCTTGCGATCCATATCTTCAAGCGCGTAAAGCACCTACTGTAAGACCAAACCTTACTCCGTAGGTACCTATATGCACTCATGGATGTGCTAGCCAGCAAGGCCCCCCTTCCCGCAAGGACCCAAACTGTCACATGACAACCCATATATTATGTACCCACTGTTAGCACGCTTAGCATATGGAACCTCATACAATGCACAACCTACTACACAAACGTAGAGACCCAATGCAAGCTTAAATGGTGGCTGCTACCTAGCTCATATAGGCAAGTTATTGACAAGTTGGGTGAGCACGCCTCCTGTCTGGTTCCTGTCAATCTCGATACCGATACTACCTTACTTGCCATTTACAACGCTGTCGGTGTCCTGAAACGGCCTGACTTCTCAACATATCGTATTTTGCAATTCATCACGCACGGCAGAGCTAACGATAGCCTATCAATTGCCAGTCATGTAATACGTACATACTAAACACTAAATATCCAGGACAAATAAATGGGCTGAATCTGAATCCCTCTCACCTCTGCCTTTCTGCCCCTCTGCCCCTCTGCCCCTCTGCCCCTCTGCCCCTCCAGCCCTCGTGGGTGGCCGCCGATACAGGGGCAGCAGGGGTTGAGTCTTTCACCTCTCACCACCCAACCCCACCACATAACATATTAGTATGTAAGGTTAGGTGGTATTACCACATGGAAATATCGGTTGATACCACCATACCGAAGAAGACCTAGAATCTCTGCGGACCCGAGTGTTCCTGTCAGGGATTTGTCTCACGGATGGCTGTGTGTCGCCCAACGGTGTTGCCCGGCTGTATCGAGCGCTTTTATTAGCAACGAATTAAGCTCGTGAGCCGACAGGGTCCCGTGCTGACGGGGATATACGGTGGTAATAGGTACAGTATGTAGGAGGTGCTATGTACATATAGGTAGGTAACGACACAGACAGCCAGAAAGGCGGTAAGGGCCAAGATACTCTGTCGTACACTTTAGGGCTAGGAATAGGACTAGAACACGCATATACTCTTGCCAATTCATTTATACTACTCCCCGAGGTGTCCCCAAAGGCGTGAGCAGCTATGCATGTATGTATATGCAGTGTAAGGCAATGTAAAGGTAGGTAGGGGTAGAAATCAAGGAATCGTGCTGGGATGTTTTTGGTATTGGAGGGGTGATACATATACGCGACGGAGCAGATCTGGGCTATTAAGAGGTTAGTGGTTAGACAAAAAAGAAGGAGACTCAGACAGAGGACACAGACTTCTTCTAGAAGCACTGGAACCTACATGCGAATACGTCCGAAGGAACCGGATGATCGGAGTGTTACGGGGTCACAAACATAAAGTTCGGTCGACGGCTATATAGAGTAGGTGTCTAATCGAGAGACTTTATCTCGTCACCTTCCTGAATTATTGGACACGGGCAGTTTATAAGGCAACATTGTCGGTCCCTCCGTGTAGTAAGTGTGTGTGTTCATTCTTCTATTTCATTTCCTACGTATACGTGTAGTTGAAGACACTCGTGAAACTGGCCCTGGGTTTGAGATGTCTTTCTCAGAAGATATCATATGTCAGAAAAATATCTAATGGCAAGTTCCTTATATTATTATTAATAAGTTATGAGTTTTGACTTATGGAGACTCAAGGTGATAGGTCGAAACAAAAATAAAGTCAAGGTTCAGGTAACCAGTTCCTGTTGAGTTGTCGGGCTGGTGCATATATAGTACAAAGCATGTATATGCAAGTACATCTATTGCCCCGCCTTGTACATCCCTCCCCTGCCGTACTACCCATTTTACATACATACATTAGGTACCTAGGTAGACCACATCGGGCTACATGTAGGTAGACCTCCAGTCTTTTGCTGCTTGCCTCTTGCCTCTTGCCTCTTGCCTCTTGTCTCTTGCCTCAACCTACCTGCCAGCCTGCCAGCCCGCCAGCCCATATAGTACCTGCCTACGTGCCTAGCCTACCTAACCTTAGTCGCTATTGAAAGTTTGGATGAGTGGTTCTACAGGCCTGCAAGGGCCCACACCAAACCCTCTTCTATATATATATAACTTTAGAGGCATTTTCGACCCGACTAAAAGTCGGTTTTTTATTAATATTTTACTAGTAATATTACGGTAAAATAATATATTATTTTAATTAAAAAAGAAAATTATTATAAATAATATTTTTTAAAATTATATTACTTTTATAATTCGGAAATATATTAAAATAATACCGAAATAAAAAAGTAAAGCCCCCGAAAATTTTATATTTAAAAACTTACCTATTAATAACTTTATTAATATTTAAACCGGAATTAAATAATAATTCGAATTTATAATAATAATACCGGAAATAAATTAAAATAAAGTTATATTAAATACGTTTTCGGATTTAAATAATACCGATATTATTTAAGCTATAAAATATATATAGGCCGATATTATAAAAAATATAACCCTAAATAAATAAAGCCTTTTTAAATTTAATAAAAAAACCGAAAAAATTAAAAAAGTTTTAAAACTTTAAAAGCTTAAAATTAAATTAATTAAAATATTAACTAAATATATTTAATTTATAAAGGGTTTTTAAACCGCTAATAATTTATTTAAAAATAATTAATAAAATAATAATAAATCTTTACTTTTTATTATTATTTTAATAATAAACCAATTTCCGGGTATTAAAATTAAATAGATCGTTTTAATTTTCCGTAATTAGTTTAATTTATATAACTTTATTAAATTTTAATCCGAAAATAATATAATATTATATATAAAATAAAACCGGATTTAATATAATATTATTATTAAAAAACTATCCATTATAATAATAATACCGAAATTAAAAATATATAAAAATAACTTTAACCTATAAATCCGATATTTTTTAATATATACCGGAATTTATAATAACTTATATCTAAAATACCTTTAAATCGTAATTATAATAAAACAATTTACCGGATATATTGCCGAATTAAACTTAATATATTAAATTAAATAAATTATTTATTATATAATAATAAAAATAAATTAATATAAAATAATATTATATTTAGTAAAAATATAAACTATAATTAATTATATATTTAAAAGCCGCTATTTTATAAATTATATAAAAAGGGATTTCCGAAACGGCAATAAATTTTAATCGGATAATTTCCGAAATAATAACGAACTTTAATTAAATAATTTTCGAAATAAAATTTATATTTATTAAAATTAAGGCCTATATAATAAATTTACTTTAAATTTTTATAAAAAGCTATACTAATATAATATTTATAAATCGAAAAACTATAAAGCTATAATATACCTTTTAAAAAAATAGGGATATAAATTTATAGCTAAAAAAAGGAAAATTTATTATAAAAAAGCCCTAAAAAAACCTCCCTTTTAATTTAATATAAATTTAAAATTAACCCTTTTTTAATCCGGTATAAAACCGGAATTAACCTTTTTTTAATTTAATATAAAATTTAAAATAGTATTTTTTAAAAATAAAAATATATAATAACTTATTATTTATTTAAAAAATATATTTTTTTCGGATATAATTTATATTTTTTATAAAACCTATTCGGCTTTTTTTAAACCTAAAATAAATATTATACTAAATTTTTTAACATTTTCGGCTTTTAAATTTAATTTAATTTAATTTTTATTACTATTATAAGCCGAAATATAAATAATAATATTCCGTTTTTATTTTAAAAAATTACCTTTAATATTATTAGGTATCCTATATTCGGGTATATATATAAACTATAGCCCTATATTATTTATAAGTATTTTCTTAAATTTAAAATTAATAAAATTTAATTTAATAATAATTAATTTATAAATTATAACTAACTTTTAGTTATATAAAATATTTAAAATAGTTTCGGAAATATTCCTATTTAGTTTTCCGTTCGGTTTAATATTAAAATATAATAAAGGTTAATAAAAATATATTATTTTTTATACCTTAAAATTAACTTTATTAATAACCGAATATATTTTAATAGGGATATATTAAAATATATTACCGTTTAAAAAATATTTATTATAATATAATAAACCGGTACCGGTATAATTTTAATAAAAAAAGATTTTAAAAACGCTTTTTATTTAATTTTAATATTATTATTTTAATAATAGCTTTTAAGCTTTTTATAGCGGAACTATTTTTATTATAAAAACTATTTTTTTTTCGGCTTATATACGGTTTTTTTTTTATTTAATTTATTTATAAAAACATTTTATTAAATATTTACTATATTATTAACGTTTATTTCGATTTATTATTATTTAAATGATTTTATTTTTATATTCCTACTTTTAATTCGGAATCGGATTAATAAAATATATTATATATATAATTAATTTTTTATAGCTTTAAGGATTATTTAAAATTTTAAAAAAAACGGTAAAAATATTTATTTAAAAATATTTAGTATTAAAATTAATACTATATTAATAATAGCCCGTTTTTTTTAATAAAAATTAGTAAAAATAATCCGGCTTATAATTAAAGCCTTATTTAAAAAGGTTTTATTATAATAGAAAATTAAATAACTATCGGAATATTTAAATTTTTATATAATAGTTATATTATTAAACTGCTTATTTTTTATTTTATTATAAAAAATATTTATTAATTATAAAATATTCCGGTTAAAATATACCGGTTTAAATATTATAATAAACCTTATATAATAATACGATTTATTTAATAAATTTAACGGAATATATTTATTAATTAATATAAATAAACCGATATATTATTTATTTATCGATATATTAAATATAAAAATAAAAGGGTTTTAATATAAAAATAATCCGGTTTAATTAAATTAATAAATTGTATTTTTAATATTTATTATATAAATATATTATTATATTTTATTAAATTTTAAAATGGGTTAATATATTAATATTTTTGAAATTATAGCGATTTAAGTTATTTTTTAATTTTAATATAAATAATAAGCATTAAATATAATAATTATTTATATAAATAATACTATAATATAAGCCGGCTTTATAAATATTATAATATATAATGCTTTAATAATAATATAATTCCGAAATATTTTCGTATTAATAACGAACTAAAATATAATTTTATATATTTATTATATTATATTATAAAATAATAAATTAATAAATATCCTATTACGTTTTAATATTAAATTAATTATTAATATTATTTTTAAATAATAAAACTATTTATCGGTAAACCTATTATTATTTTTAAATAGCGATTAATAAACCTTTTTATAAACTTAAATTATATTTGGTTATTATAAATAAACCTATTAGGATTAATTTGGAAAAAATATAAATCTATAATTTAAAATTATAAATTATAATATTAAAAATATCGAATTAAATTTTAATCTATATCGGAAATAGCCCTATTCGGATATATTTTTAATCGTACTTTCGGATATTTTTAAAACCGAATTTAAAATATAATTTTATAATTTTATATATCCGTATTATAGTTTATATATATAAATTTATAAATCGATATAATAGTATTTAATAGCCTTTATATTTAATATTTAATATAAAAAATATTATATTTATTTTTAAAATATAATAAAAGTTAAAAAAAAAACCTAATATTAATTTTAATATTAAACCGAATTATAAATAAATAAATAATAAAAAATAAATACCTATATAACTATTTAATTAAAAATGCGGCTTTTATTATAATATAATATAAATTTTTTTATTTTAGAAAAATTATATATATAAAACGGGATTTAAAAAATATCTAAATATTTTAAATTATATATTTATTCCGAATTTATATATAACCGGTAATATTAAAAGATTATTTCCGTTTATTTTTTAAAGCAAATAAAATAAATTAAAACCGGTAAAAGGTCGGCTTTATATTTAAAATAATAACGGCCCTATTATATTCCGTAATTTATATAAAAAAATTTCTATAATAAGGAAATCTTTTAATTTATAATTTTAATTAAAACCTATTATTTTTATTTATAATAAGCGCTTTTATAAAAACCTATATATTAATAATATTATATAAAAAACTAATAAATATCGGAATTTTAATAAACCTTTATTTTAATTATAGTTTTTATTAAGGTATAATATAATATATATATAAATCCGGTATAAATAAAAAAAATATTAAACTTTTTAGCTATTAATTATTAAATATTATAAAACGGTATTATAAAATATCGAAAATAAATCTATATAAGTTTTAATATCGGTTTATTATCGGTATAAAAACGGATTAATATATTTATATATTTTATTATAAAATTAAACCGAATTCGGAAAAATATATAAAATAAAAAAAATACATTATAATATTATATATAAAAAATAAAAATAAAATAACCCCGAAAAAAAACTAACGATATATCGGCTATATTCCGGCTATTATTTAATTTATTATTAATTTTTATTATAATATTATTTAAATATTAAAGCTTTTTTTAAATAATATAGCTATTTAAAATATATTAAAAAAATATTATTTAATAGTATTTTATATTTTTTTTAATCCGTATATAAATAAATTAATTTTATTATATAAGAATAAAAAATATAAGCCGGCTATATCCTATTATAGCCTTTTAATTAAAATTACTTTATTTTTTTTCCTCTTTTTTATTATTATTATTATTATTATTATTTTTATTTTTATTTTTTTTCTTTTTTTTATTTTTACCTTTATTTTTATCTTTATTTTTACCTTTATTTTTATTATTATTATTACTATTGCTATTATTATTATTATTAATAAGCTTATTATTATTAATATTAGTGCGTTTAATGGTATATAAGCCGGCGGTAAAGCGGTAAAGGGTAGAAAAAGAAAAGCGGGAAAAGCTAACCGGGGAATTAATAAAGCCGGCGCCGGATTTAAATAGGGCTATAACGGGAATAATAAAAATAAAAAAGGCGGAAATAATAACGGCGGTAATAATAATAGCAATAATAATAATAATAACGATAGCTTTTTAAACTGTTTTAAAGGTATTAAAAAAAACGCTTATAATAATAAAAATTAATTACCCGGTTATAATATCGGAATGGGATAAAAAAAAGCTAATTTATATCCGGTATTAAAAAAAGCCCGATAAAAATCCGGAATATAATAGACCCGAATAGCATTACGGGCCGTAACCTATATATTATATTCGGTATATATATTAAAAGTATTAATAATAAATTAATATAGCTAAATAAATATACCGATAATAAATAATAATTAATAATAAGGAAATTTATTATAACGTAACCGTTTTAAAATAGTTTAATCTTTTTTTTTATATATTAAATATATTTAAAAATATTAACGCTTATATATTATATATAAAAATAATCCGGGTTTTATATTAATTATTAATAAATCGGATATATATTATATATATTTTAAATATAAAATATATAAGCTATATATAAAAATTAAAAAATATACCCAGATATAATATGCTATATAATTAATATAAATAGGTATTAGTTTTATATATAATAATAAATTTTATTTATTACCGTTTAAAATTAATATAACGGTAGTTATAATAACGGTAGTAATAATAATAAGGGATTAATTAAAACCGGAAATAGTAAATATTTTTAATTTTTTTTATATATTAATTAATAATAGCGATATATTATAAAAAAACCGAATATAATCCGGTAAATAATTATATATTAATTATTATTAAATCTAAAAAAAAAAAAAAAAGGAAAATTTAATAATAATAGGAATAAAAAATACCCTATAAAATAATATATAATAGTATAAAAACTATATTTTATCGGATTTAGAAATAACCCTATATATATTAATATTAAAAATAAAAGTAATTAAAAAAAAAATCATTATTAATTATTAAAAAAAAATAGCAATTAAACGTAAGCGTATAAATAGTTTTAAATTACCGGTTAATTTTTAATATTTATACGGTTAAATAATAGGCTATTTATATATTAAAAATAGCCTTTTTTAATATTAACTAACCGAATAATTTAATATAGCTTATATTTCCTTAATATATATAATAAAACCTATTATAAAAAATACCCTAAAATATATTATAAATAAATGGTTTTATAAATTTATAAAAACCTATATTAAACCTTTTTTTATATATATATAATTTTAAAAGCATTTTCGACCCGATTAAAAATCGGTTTTTTACCTATTTTTTTTTTTAAATAAAAAATAAAAAAGTAATTTAGTTTTAAAATTTATTTATTTAGTTTTATTTTTAACTATAGGCAGTTTTAGATTACCGGCTAATTTTCGATATCTATACGGTCGAATAATAGGCCGTTTACGTATCGGAAACGGCCTTTCCTAACGCCGACTAGCCGGATAACCTAATACGGCTTACGCCCCCCCAATATATGCGATAAAACCCACTATAGAAAATGCCCTGAAGTGCACTGTAGAATCACATTTGCATACTTCCTTTTACCCCACATACCCACATTTCAAATCTTACATATCACTCTCACCTTGGTAGTTAGAGGCTCTGAAGGCTTTTCCAAAAGATGAACCAACTCTCTTATGTACCTTGGAGAGTTATTTCCCAGCTGGCTCCCATTGTGACTGGTTTTTGCCGAGCCTGACTACTTATTGAAACCTATTTACTTCTCTCTTTTTGTCTCGCTCGGCTCGATATTACGTAGCCCATACGAAGCTTCGCAATGTGTGTCGACTCGGATTCATCTAAGTACTGAGCCAGGGGCGGAATAGCCCCCAATCGCCACCTTGGTGTTGTGGAGCATGGATGAGGTGATCAGAGAAACCCCCGGACCAACGAGCTGCTATCGATGGCGCTGCTGCTCGAAACTCTCTCGTCAATTGCGTTCAGAATGGAAAGCTAGGGTCCAATTATGGGGGTCCCGTCCTGCTCGTGTCTCTCTGTGAGCCATCTAGACTCATACTATATATAAACATATTGTCAAGATGGGCTCGTATCAACCAGAGTAAAGGCCAACATAATTATTATCCATCTGGCCGATATGTATCGAAAGACCCTGGTAGCCTAGGAGCCCAGGGGACTGAAGTTGCGCCTCATCCACCTCCCGTTCCCCTGCAGTCGAATCAGACGTTCCAGTTGGTCCCCCGTTTCTATCGAGGTGGTACAACGCACTCCGGCTCTTGTCCTAGTAACCACATTTGCATATCCAGCAACTGAGACAAGGGGATCCAGCTGCTGTGACCAACAAATATTCCATGTTGTAACCGCACACCATTATTACTCACATGCTTCAAACCTCAATGTCTATTCAACCGCTTATGGCTCTTCCCACCGACAACTCTCATAGCTGCTTGGTTTTTCACCGGGGAGAATACCCGGATGGCTCGATGCCCTATGCCGTCGAGTTGGGCCTGGCGACCCTCTCGGCCGGTCTTTTTTCCTCTTAAGATTGCACCGACACAGCCTCGCAGTTATTAACCCGCCAGTTTCGCCGAATCACCATTGTAGAAACCATCCCGCGATGCTTGCACTAAGTTGTATCGGCTTGGTGTCTAAGTCCAACCATTCTAGTCCCGGGACACGCCACCATCTATCTATTTACATACAACTAATAAGCGTCTGCTCTTGTTCTTGTGCAATGGATTCTGATAACGGCATGTCTCTTGATTGAGCCGATGCTAGAAAGGGGTGCTTGTCAGCATCCACACCATTCGTCTTTACAACATGAATCTAACCGTCATATGTGCCAGTAACTTAATGAGAATTGAGTAGGTAAGTGACATATCCCCGCGGGTTACAAATTATCCCATGCTATTATGAATATGAATCTTCGTCTGACAGTGGCAGTTGTCTTACACCAACTATGACACCGGAAACCCTTTATTGGCACTCCGGCATGTTTGAACACTAAGTATTAACCTGACTATAGTACAGTACATACATACCTGGATCCAGTTCCGCACTTCTGCGACCCACTCCGAAGGTTCTTATCTCTGGATCTCTGCTTGAACTTCAGAATTTGGGCGGGCCAGATGTTTATGTACGTGTATGTACATGCGATAGTTGCGCTTCTTGCATTGGTCCCGCTTCAATATCTCTCTGCACAAGAGCCTGGCCTTCTAAGCGTTTCAGAACGTCCCCAGTTCCCACATTCTACAGCATGTGGTCGCGAGTCTACTAATCTGTGCCTACCTATCCAGGCTCACCAATGTTTTGTTTCTTTGGAGTATCTTCGGCACCCGGATTGTGAGTCGGTCATCGCATGTTCTCACCGCCAGTCTCATAATCGATGGGTCTTCCTTTTATTCCTCAGGACTTGTTAATGGTTAGGCCGTAATCGGCTAGCCATAGGTGAGAAACCGGAGATGTCTTCAGGCTTCATAACGAGTTGGCATCAGTGTCGACAACCGCAGCCTCGTCGAATGACGACGTCCCATTTGGATCTGCAAATCTGTCGATCACCTTGAACGACACATCACGTTTACATCTCAGCCCTGGGAATTCTAGGCTCTACCAGCGGTTAAGGTGGCTGCATGGCTCTCACAGAACGTTCCGCCGTCTCTCGGCCTGCAACGGTTTCCTCTACCGGGTTAAATCAATGGTTCTTCGTTTTCATTACTAGCCGACTTGATGGTTGGCAGACGCCACACGCTGTGCTAGGAGGTGTGCACAACGTCATGCAACCGGCCGTTTCAGACATCTATCAATATTATCTTGTTTCCATCTGCTGCCGTATGTGCGCCTGTCCCGATCTGAGGGGAGGCCCGGGTAGATTTATAATGACTGGAAGTCTTTTCATATGTGGCTACCAAACAAACACTGTACACCTCTTCGTATTTGCTCTTGCCGCCAATAAACTGAAACTATGTTATCGGGGTGCTGCCAAGATAGCACACTTGTCGGAATGCTCCCTCCAATATCACGATGCCTTGGAGAATCTGAGTAACGCTTACTCGCCGGGTATGCAGCATTTCGTGCATTCTACCTCTCCATCGCCGAGGAGACTCCACTGCGTTGCGGAGATGGAATCACGGCGATCGAAGTAAGGCTTGAACCGTTCTTGTATAGGCTATTCCTATCTTGCGGGGGGCATGCACCTTGCCCTTGTTCTTCTTGTATTGTGGGATAGAGCCATGCATCTCATTTCGATCCACGTCACAGCTGCACACCATCTTTGCGCAAGCCACAACAAGACTAACAAGATTTCATTACACTTGGGATATCTAGTCTACTAATTATTCTAAAAGGGGTATCATCTACTCCGCCTTGGGCACCTCTGCATCAACTAACTGAGTGAAAAAACTTGCGAAAGCGCAACACGTCCCTAGCCCCCGAGCCGCCGTTCGAAGCCTGATAACAAAACCCACTGCCGTGGACCGAACACCCTCGGTTTCTTCCTAATATTAGACATTGGCTGCTGTTGCTGTTAGGGTTAGTTCCGTACGTCCAGAAAAAAGTTTGAAGCGTAGCTTTGCTGGCCACGCTTAACCGAGCTGCAAAAATTCCTGAGCTACCAATCCAGATCTTCCACATCTCAATTTCAGGGGACCTCCGCCGACAACTATCACCGAAAGTGCAACCGGATGATTGAAAATAACATGTTCTGTAGTACATGCAGCATGACGGCGACGCTTGTGGGCAGCAACTCGGGCCACACTGCCAGGTCCATCTTGCCCTCGACGGTAGCATTCACACCGAAAATCCACCGAACAAGGCCCCTAAGCACGATGCCGGCCGTCAGCTCACACGCCCAGGTAATCATGGACGCGTTGAAGGTCAGGTCGAAATCGTACGGCTCGTTCGGGTCGTCAAAGGCGAAATACGGATACACGTTCTTGTTGGCGCCGAAGTGCAACACCAGGATGCTGCCCAGGAACGTGAGCATGCTTACGTTCTCGGCCAGAAAGCGGATGAAGACGTTCCTGGTGCAGACCTTCTGGTAGGAGGCGTACGACTGCCCCGTCAAGCCCAGCATCGAAAGGACATGGTGGTATGTTTGCGTCATGGTAAGCGGCGTGAGGATGATGAGAAAGCTAGAGGAGAGAGCCTGAAGCCAGATAAACTGCGACGGCGAGCGGAGGCGCGCATATAACGCGCGAACGTAGGTTTGGTACGTCAGCATGAAGTACCTACTCCGTCTGTTAGTGAACACCGCGTCGTCGAGGGTAAGTCAGTAGGTTGGGCGAAGCCTCACAGCTTGAAGATCCAGCTTAGGGGATAGCTGCCTACTCGCTCCCCTTCGTTGCCGCCAAGAATCCAACCGGTAAGCGCGTCTAGCAAATGCACGGTCACGACCCAGCTGTAGACGTAGGCGATCGTCTCGAAGTTGTTGTGCGGCAGCGTCCGTAGGTAGATCTCGGCGTATGCCTCTCCCGCCAGGTAGACTAGCAGACCGATGGCCAGCGCGAGGCAGAACCACACGAAGCGCACGAAGCTGGCGGGCAGCCATCGGCGTCGTTGCATGAGCGCTGGCCTGCTCGGTCGCGACTGCTCCGTGACCTGCAGCACGGCGTCCGGGTCGAATGCGTTGACATTGCGCCTCATCATCCGGCGCCGGCTGTAATCCCGTGTGGCCGAGAGCGACCCCGTCTCGCCGGTCCACCAGGAGCTCGTGAAGATGCGCTGGGTCTCGCTGAGCGAGTGGCGCAGGCTCAGGTGGCGCTCGTGCGTCATCAGGATGCAGAAGGCGATAACCACGGGCATGGCCATGATGACAAACGTCCAGCTGATCCAGGCGGTGTTGTGCACCGTCAGGAAGCGCGCCTCCGGGACTAGGTAGACGGGGACGGGGGCGGCGAGGGACAGGATCGCGATCAGCGAGATGGTCAGGGGGAAGCCGAGGGTCGACGGCCACCAGTTCAGCGAGTACAGGTTGAACACCTTGGTGATCCAGATCAGCGCCGTCAGGTTGTAGAACCCGTAGTACACGAAGAGGAAGAACCAGAAGTTCACTTGGACACGCGCGGCGCCGTGTCCCGGCGCTCGGTGGTCAGGGGCGGGCAGGTCCGGCGCGGCGTGCGAATCGGAGGGCGGCAGCGGGTATTGCGGGAACGGGATCGCACACCATGCGACCGCCTAGATAGTCGTAACCAATCGCAATAGTCAGCTCAGATGCAGCAAATATAGGATTTTAAACAAGACTTTTATTTGTGTTCATCCATATCCGCTTTCTTTCTTTCTTTCTTTCTTCTTCTCGAGACTTCTCGAGAGAGACCTCTCATGCACAATCAATGTGATGATGATGATGATGTTGTTGGCCACAACCCACGATTCAACTCAACTCACTCACCAAAGCAGCAGGCAGGAAAACCAAAACCCCCCACCGACTCCACCAGCTCTCGACCACGCGCTTAACGGCCGTCTGCCGCGGTATCACCCACAGGTCCACGAGCCCTCTCCGCGTCCGCCGCGCGAACCGCCTGCCCCGTCTCCGCCAGCGGTGCGCCGTCCGCCTCGTCCCGGAAACCCATGATAATAATCTCCCGCCGTCGTTATCCCCCCTATCATCGTCCGAGTCCGGCTCCAAGTCCGAGTCCGAATCCGAGAATAAATCATCTGGAGTCCCGTCGTCGAGCTCGGCGGCCAGCAGGGCGCCGTACCCGACGTGCACGCTGCCGCGGGGGGCGGTCGAGAAAGAGCGCGGCACGGCGCGGAACCGGCCTAGCAGCGGCGAGGTGTCGTTGGCGGCCTGCTGGCGCGCGGCGCGCGAGGTCTCGGTCCCGGGGATGAAGGGGAAGATCTCGGGCATTGCGGTAGGTTGTTTGGTTGTGATTTGTTTGCTACTTGCCCGTCTCGTCCCGTCCCGATTCTCACTGCATGCAAGTCTTTATTTGTTTCTTTCTACCTCAGTCGATTATGTGTATGGGAACGAGGGAGGAGAAAGAGGAGGAGGATGATGAGGGAGTCGAGGTCACGCAGGTTTCGTCGAGGGTCGAGGGCGCTGCATGGCTGACTGGCTAACGAGTAAGGTAGGTGAGCGAGTGGGTGGGTGGCTAAGTGGGCGAGATAGAGAGAAGATCGAGAGAAGATCGAGAGCGGGAGAGAGAAAGGTAGGCGGAAATGGAAGGGATTGCCTGTTCGAGGCGGAGACGGGGTCGGAGGCTACTGTAGGTCGGAGCTTGAGCTTCGGCTATGGTAGATAAAGGAATAGCAAGCTAGCTGTCTAGCTGTCTTTGTTAGTATGAGAGGAGAGCCAACAGGTGAGCGGTGAGCGAGCACGGCGGAGCTCTTATGTATGTATATATTGACATATGTAAGTGATCACCGTAACTAGCTTTCCTGGGTCGGTGGATGAAGGGTGGAAGGGAACGGGATGGATAATAAGGTTGGTGGTTGGCTCCAGCGGGCAGGCGGGTTGGTTAAGCTCGTGATCAATTTGCTGCGGGTTTAGGGTGGATACTAAGTACGTCAAGCTCCCAATTGGGAATATCTGTCGATCGTCCCTGCATGTGAGGCGCGTGATGACGGCTACCGGCGCTACCTTACTTAAATTAAGGAATACATGTATGTGCTTAACCGACGTGTTGTAACACTGCTGCTTGCTGATTGATGAACCTCGACTTGAAAGTTTTCTATAGCTTCTTCATATGAGAGAGTAGAAAACGCTACCTGGTAAATAATCATTGAAATAAATATACCGACCTCGTTTTTAACATTGTTATAAGTTACTCATTTGAAACTTATGCTTTACGATTTATCGATTGAAAAATGTAAAGCAATTATGATTAAGCTAACTTGCAACGTTCGTATATATATATTTCTATGTTTCCTAAAACTATGTCATATCAAATACGTGAAATATCATGAAGCCAGTTCCTATAGGTAGGGAGATATCTAAACCTCCCGAAACATGACTTGGAACGCCACATTATTCGCCAATTGCTCAGAAAGAGACAACGCCAACTCCAAACGTTATAGTTCTCCGGAGAAAATAATCATTGTCGAATCTATTTACAACCTCTTTGTTCAACGTGTATATGTATTCTAGCGTTCTTGATTATTTCAACATATCTTAGTACATGTAGGTATCTGTGTCTACTTGTTTAGCAGCCTTAGGAGGTGAAGCTTACGAGAAGATGTTGACACGGCCTAAAACGCGTTCGTTAGTGTTTCCATTCTAAGTCCGGATAGATAAACTTTGAGCTTTGGATGTCAGACTGCGTCCTATTTCGTCTCTTCTAAGACTTTATTCATCGGTCGCGACGACGATGCTGCGGAAAGGGGGGAAACCGATTAAGGATTTACGGAGGTCTTCTTCATGCCTCTTCTAGGTATATCGCCAGGTTTGACGTCTGTAGTTTATGTTTTATAATATCTCCTAAACCCCCCAGTTGCTCTAGAGCCAATTACTAGGTGCTAAGAAAAGTCTACTCCAAAAGAAGTTGTCGCGTACTATAGGATAACCACTAGGTTGACTTGTGCTTTCTTAGATGCTAGGTGCTCTCTGTGTACGATTTTATAAAGCGTATAACTACCCCAGCCTAACTATCCACGATATCGTCGGGCCAGGGAGCGACTATCAGACTCAAAGCATGCCACCTTCCATTGATCTCAAAAAGACGAAAGAACTAATCTTACCTAGGCGTATCTGAGATATATGGTTGAAAGAGGGTGCGCCTCAGCTAGCAAATTACGCGACATAGTTAAGGGGAAGACGGAGGGGCGACGGTATCTGGAAAAGCGTATTCTTTGATATGCATGTACCACATATGTACGTTGAAAACTCGGTGTTGTCCAGTAGATAGGAGTTGAGACTGGGCAGACACAAGAACGCTGTGTACCTACGACTCTGTATGAGGTGACCTCAATGTCTACATTCTATTATCGAAACCCTAAAAGTATGAGAACTGCTAATTGAAGTGCCATTGAGTTTAAGTTGCCCGTCGTGAAACCTCGTTCTAGTCCTACACGGAACGGTGACGTCGGAAACAAAAGGGGGATTTGAATCCGTAGCTTGCATATGGAATAGATGGTAGCTAATTCAGGCAAGAGAGCACAGAAGCTTACGGCTACCTGCAGTGCCATAACAGCATTCCTAATGTCTTCCTGGCGTCAACTGATTTTACAGACAACTACCGAATATAATATAGTATGAAATTGAAGTTTGTAAGCGCCGACGCGGGACAGTCAGTGTTCTTGTCCCCTTTCCCATTATAGAGAAATTCGAATATACACGCAGCGCTCCTAGCTCACCGGAATCCATCGCCTAGCTAGAGCCGCAAACACGGCGCATTACCTGCAGAACAAGGCTCTCACCTCCCGCGCCGAGTACCGAGCGGCCGACCGAGCAAACGGCTGCGGAGACGGGCTGGTGATCCCCTGTGTACGGGTCCAGTTCGGCACGGAAGAGCAGCGCACATCGGGGCAATAAGTGAGCGACTCGAGGCCCTTGATGCCGGTGTCTAGCGGACCTCTTTGCATCCGGTAAAACAGGATTCCGGTAACCTACTCCAGCCCTTCCCTCATTCGCTCACCCAGGCGCGCCACAGTGCAACGTCTCGCAATGGTTGCAGACACTATTTACCCAGATCGATCACGCGCGCGGTTATTCCCCCCCCCCACGCAGTAGGTACCTACCGGAAGAAACGCCGAGAAGGATCGGAATATCGACGAGATGAACTACCTCCTTCTAACCCGTGGTCCGAGGCTACCTAATTATGGCGACGCACCAACCTATAAGAAGCGCGTACGTACGTCCACGAATAAGACGAAGCGGGCCGTGGGATGGGTCGGTAGGTAACCAAGGTTAGACGCATTCATCCATCCATGTGACTTGAAGGTCTGCCCGCCACTCTGAGGGCTGAGAGCTATGGCGGAAGCGGGAGCGGTGAATGGGTTGGATCTGAGGGTGTGAATAAGGTCGCATTGCGTTATGTTGTGTAATCTTACCTAGGTACTATTTGGGATCATTTTCCTCCGAGTGTTCATGCAGACTAGATCAAGGCAAGACCTATGCTGCGCTAGCGTACGAGGTGGTGGTTACACAAGTATGGCAAGTTATAGGATGGGTGCTATAATCGGGCCTGGTGTCTTGTTCTCATTCTCATTCACCGAAATTGATTGGTTTAGGGGGAGCGCGTGGAACATAGGCATAATTAGGGGTTAGCTATATACATAATCGGCCATATACAACATTATTGCGTTCTCGCCTATTGGTAGGGGATGACAGAATGTTGAATCACACCAGTGACGCTTAGTTTCGGTGCCCTTTGCTTCGCTAAGCAAGTTCTAGGCTGGTAAGAACCGGGCTGGAGGTTGAACATTGGGATTCTGATGGGGGGACCAGAAGTGGACCCAACGGTTCGACATGCCAGCCCTACGCAACTAGATGGTTCACCAGTAAGTGTAACTCTTGTCATGCGAGAATCTTAGCCCTAGTCCGATAGATGAATTGCGACTGCCCCCTTTTCACTCATAGACTCTAGCTTTCCGTAGCTTTCCGTAGCTTTCCGTAGCTTTCCGTGAGGAGCCAGCCGGATCCTGGAGCTGAACCTAGCAATAGGCTATCTCATTCCAACTTTGACAATGATATATGCTGTCGAGCGGCCAGATACGCAATGAACCGAAGTTACGGGTGGAATATGAGTGCGAGGTGATCGCTTTCCGCCTCGGGCTGGTTCGTGGGGGTCAATATGCATACGCAGCGTTTTGTTGAACCTTGATAGGATACGGCGAGATATGGAAAGATCGAACTCTGTTACCGCTGTCACGATCATTGGCTTGAGGATTTTTAAATGGGCTAGGCTATGATGATCGCGCATTGTACCGTCGCCAAGGTGAGGCGGCACAGATCGACTGCATAATATTAGTGTAGACGGCCATCTGATAGGGAATCAAGCTTTCGTTGAAGCTTTGTGGTCGGAGAGCCTTCAAGCCCCTATCTCATCGTGATTTTAATATATGAATCGTGACGATCAGTCGTCAAAATCGTCAACTACCCCGGCTTCCTCCTCCTCATAGATCTCAGAATCAGTCCCGCTGGAGCTCTCGGAGTTTCCAACCTGGGCTTGCTCATTCCCAGGTGTGTCGTCGGATTGACGATCTTCCTCGTTTTCTTGTGGTATATCGGAGTTGGCTTCTTGATCATCGATAAAGCCGACATGTTTAACCGTGGGGCATGACGACTTGGATGGCTCTTCCAAGACATCTCCATTCCATGGCTTGCATTTCTTCACCAGCTCACCACATCGTAGGCAAGTCCAACCCTCACCCTCCTCACGTTCTAGTCTGGTAGCAATGCAGACGAAGCAGTATATGCACCCGCATGGGATCGTTTCGTAGGGATTTGTAATGTCCGTCTGCGCTGATCCCACAACCCCACTCGATGCGGCCGCAGCTAGGACTTCCGTCTCAGAGACGGCCGAGTTTTGATCCTGATAGCATATCGCGCAGGTACGTTCAGGTAGGAACGCATATTCGCCTTGCTTGCCGCTCTCGTCACCCCCTTGATCGACGTGGATAATCTCTTTCGTTTTCCGCCAAGTACGACTGAGCCACCTACGCCATCGGTTGATCCCAACTAGGGGTAAAACAAAGAGCAGAAATTCAGTGAATGCGTGCCACACAAGCTGTCGATTGAGGTACTCGAATGAAACCTCCCTAGTGACTTGACTGGTCGGCGGCGCAAGGCGCATCCCCAACACTCTGTCTAATATTGTGCGGTATCTTCCGTGTAATAGAAAGACGAGGAATGAGGCAAACGCAGCTATTGAATGGAGCGTAGTTAATCGCGACGTGAGCCTTGACAACCGCTGTACCGCTGGTGAGGGCTGGTCATATCCATTATCCCGGTCCAATAACCAGTTCTCCCATTTGGTCCACCCGTACTTTCCCCCCACGGTGACGAGACCGTAGAGTGTCTTCTGCCACTTGCTCGGGGGTGTCAAGACGGGCCCGCCGCGTCGTGCGTTGGTATATTTTAGGTTCTGCAGAGCGGCACCGTACGTAGCATCGTGGTCCCAGACCGTCAGCTTGAAAAGAATGGTTCGGAGTGCGAGCAGGATCTCGGCCGACCAATCATCTTTTATATTGCCTCCGAGGTACTTCAATGCCTCGCCAACTTGATCGCGCAACTGTCCGATAAGGTCTTCATCTAGCAGTTCAGCGTCGACCTGGCCAACTCGAAAGGCAGGCCGTGTGCCTTCGCGCGATGAGATTAGTTCCCAGGTCGACAACGACGTTGCCCCGAGCCGATTGAAGGGATATGGTAATCTTGTCACTTGTGACCAAGCGCGTGATGCTTCGCGACTGGCGGTGAGCCGTGCCTGAGCTTCCTGCTGGCGGGCTTGTCGACGTGCAGCCAGACGCTGCTGGGCTTGGGCGAAGTTCGTAGAGCTCATCTGAGCAGCCACATGGCAAGGTGTTCGGACTATGGGTGGTTTCGGTGCTGTGTCGGTGTTGGAGTCGGTGTTATTCACGTCATTGCTCGTGATCGGGTCTCGTGGTGTCTTGAGTCTTGACGGGAGGATTGTAACGTTTAACGAGGCTTGGAAGGCGGAGATGAGATGAGATAATCTGGGGAAATGGTTTACGGTGACGTTGGGAAATTTACGGATTCTTGTTGAAACTTTCGGGATACGCCGAGCTTATAATTTAATTGGGTCGAATTCGGATCTTGGCATTCACTAGCCTCGGTACTGCCGGTCACCGTATCACATAGCACAGCCACTGATAAGTACACGCGCGGACGTGTAGACGCGGTAAAGACAAGGTTCTGATTCCGGGTATCTCAAAAAGTAAAGCTTCTAGCCTGTGGAGATCATACAACTTTCTAATCCGTAATTTTTGAATGATGCCTTTTAAAGCTAGATACTTTGCTTTGAGGGTTCAATTTCCATGAATTTTAAAAACGTACGGTTCAGCCTTGGACTCCCGGCATATGTAGTGTTGTAGTGTTCAATATGGATTGGGAACTCAGTCCATCAAGGTACTTACGCGCTCGTGTGTGGCTTAGCTTACTGGCATGCTATGTTAAGGTTCACTAACAGTTTATCTAGAGAATCCACGATTATTGTTTAAAGATCCCACAACGCACAGATTTTACGTGAGGGTCTCGTACAAACTAGAGTGCCGATCAATGTCGATCCAATATTACTCCTATTATGTGCAGCTTCAAAAACACATTCCAATACTAACCCAAAGCTCTAAGTTAACCATTACAAATTCTAACTACAAAAAGATAGGAAGATATATTTGTACTCTGTAAACCTGTCTGTGCATATAGATCGACATGGAACATCTGTGCAGAGGTGGATCGGTGAGATCTTTAAAAAACAACCATGGTTTCTCTAGATGGGCTGGTTTATTGGGGTTCGGGAACTATCCGCCGTGTAGCATTCATTACCTTGGCATAACGTGGCTTAGCCGTTAAAGCAACATTAATACGGGTATTAAACGAGCTCAAGCACATGTCAGAATACGTACTGTACCGTACATACAAACATGTCTATAGCGATCTAGACCTTGGCTCTTTTGGTCGACTGTCGAGGCATGCCACTGACTCAGCAGCCCCGAGGCAACCGAAGGCCCGATTTGCTATTCTGCCGTGGTATATGTAAGTATCAAGTCGCCTGGATGAAAGCCAGGTGCTTTATTAGACAAGTTGCACTTCTCCTATAGAAGAAACCTAGAGTTAAACTCAGAGTAGTTTGTTTACAAGGCGAACCAATATATAGGTAGGACTTTGGACATAACTTACTTAAGTATGTAATGAGATATAGGTACCTCCTAACGCATACCTTATGTAGGGGAAATAATTCCGCTCTCTAAGCGGAGATGCGAGCTTTAAACTTCTAAGCCTCCATATCTGCTAGGTACCTAGGTACTGTAGGTTACCTCGCTCCATCCATCTATATACATGGATACTATTGAGTTGTATGTAAGATCACTTCTCGGGCAAATCAAGAAATCATTGAATCACCTCCATCTGGAGTCATGAGCTTACTCCGGAGATGATGTCATCACGGCACCGCCTTTTGCAATCTAAAGGGACTCAACCCTGGCTGCTGCTAATGATCTAAGATATATAGTATACACACAATAGAAAGGCACGTAAGACAAGTGTCTGCGTTTCCCTACGTATAGATATCTATTTACCCTTATGACTAACAGAAGTACACGCGTACCTTTGGAGTATAGCATGTTGACATGTTGTTGAGATGCTATTGGAAGTCTGAGGCTATGCACTTCTTATTAGTAGACCGCCCAAAGATCAACTAATTTGCTTGGAGCTTATATGTGGCCTGACAGGTAGGCCTTGCAGAGCTGGCTGGTGCTGATACTACTCTACTGCCGCATAAGAGGCACACAGACACCCGAGCTAGCGGCCCCCCTGTTGCATTAGGTAGCATTCCCCCCCCCCTACCCTCTCCCCTGCCCTAATAAGAGTCGCGATTGTCGCGACTGGTATAATTGGGATTGGGTGTGCAGTATGTATAGGTAGATAGGTATGTATAAAGCAAATTATCTATCCCCTACCTACTCCGTTGAATTACTTGTCCCGCTGCAAGGCTGACGGCCGAGACATATCCGCCGCCGTTATGGAAGCCCATAGAGCCCGTCAGGCTTGATCTGGACCGGACGTACCTTGAACATACATAACTACATCATATCTCAAGCAGCTGCAGGACCCTTGGCTTTGGTGGTGTTTGGATCCAACAACACCCCCTCCCCCCCTTTTAAATACCACCACCCCTGTTGTTCAATTCTCAGAACCAAAAGAGAAGCTTGTTCTTAGCTCACATATGACAAATCACGTCTCAGCCCTACGATCTAATCTCTACGATAGGAAGCTCGAGGCGTCGTTGATATACATATATATTTGTATACATATATAAGAATCCGGTAACGAATACACTATATTAACAAGAATGAGCTTGAGATACGACAACCTTAGTCCTAATCCTAATCCTCAGGGCCAAGATACTGAGAACGAAGGAGGGAGCCAGAGCCGACAAGGCTCTACCGTCTCGTCGCCTGATGGCTCTGAGTCGCGGGCCACGAACCGATCCAAGGCAAATATACGGGTATCACTCGCGTGTGTCCAATGCCGCAGCAAACATGTCAAATGCGATGCCACACTACCAGCTTGCAATCGCTGCCAACTAGAGGATAAACCCTGCTTCTACGCAAAGTCGAGACGAGGCATTCGTGATCCCAAAAAGCGAAGTTTGATATCAGACAAGCCGCCAGCAACTCTGACCGGTCCCGTCCCCGTCTTCTCTACGGTCAAGGCCTCTTCAGCACCCGCACTAACTCAGCCCAATGATATCCCGGCCGTCTGGACTCTCGAGTCGAAGCCGCGAGCGTTCGTCGCACCGACGACCGAAGATGAGCTGTTACTTAACCTATTCTACAGCCACTTCTACTCCGGCCAGCCTTGTCTACCGCCCAAAAGATTCTTCGTCACTCACGTCGAGTCAGACCCAGACTCATATTACTTTCTACGGTCTGTTATAAATTTCTGTGGGTCGCTATACACAAGTCAGGTATCATCAGACGAGTTGAGGGAGGCAGCCTTTTCCGCAGCATGCGGCCCTTTGCCCTTCACGGTACAATCTGTGCAAGGCCTCCTTATGTTGAGCATTGCAGCATTTGGGGAGATGAAATTCGAACATCACGCCGGTTGGGCCAGCCGGGCGATCACGATGGCGGTAGAGCTTGGGATGAATCGGAAGACGTTCGCTGACAGCATGTCTGATTCTGTGCTGGCGGAAAGCTACCGCAGAACGTGGTGGTGCTTGACTTTCCAAAGCACTATGCGATCTGCAAACGGTATAGAGTCTACGCTCTCAATCGGAGATGTCGAAGTCGACGTGGACTTGCCTTGCGAGGAGTGGGAATTCGATTCAGGTGTAAGTTGTTCCTCCTGATATCAGAGTTGCCTCCCGATACATTTTCGATCCTCACGCAGTCCTATAGATTCACCGTCTCGTCGACATTCAGTGGTTAACGTTTCTTCTAGTTGATTCCCCAACCGGTTTCTATATCACAGTTTGAGACGCGGGCTAGTCTGGGTCACACCGATTTCTCTTCTATGGCATACCTCATTGAGATCTGCAAGATCCAGACGGAACTGGTCTTGCCGTACAACGATGCTCCTGAGGATAAGAAGGCCGAGATCTTTGAACGAGCCGACTCCCGAATATGTGACTGGCTTCGAAGAGTTCCTAAGTGGAAAATGGATTTAGTAAATCCAGAGGGAGTGGTCGACGTGGTGCTCTTTCACGCCATTGCTTTAGCGCATGTGTAGGTGTCTCAGAAGCAAACACAAGTCACAACAAGAGTTCGACTAACTATCTCAGCAGCAACCGCCTTCGGCTCAGACAATCCAAACCACGAAGTGGCCTCAACCTTCGCGAATACTTCCCCCTCGGGCCAGCGAAAGGCCCGGACCGCAAGGCACAGATGATCAAGGGCTTCGGTTGGAACTCGCAGCCGATCGACATACAGGCGGCCAACGGCTTCTGCGACCTGTTCCGGTATCCATTCCCCACGAGGAACCTGCGTCCGATCATAGGACCCTCGATCATCCGAGTGGCGCTGGCCTACCTAGACGCGTGCGTGTTCCTCGGGCTGGACTCCCCAGTCTTCCGAGAGAGGATAAACCGGCTCATACAGATCCTCACGGTGCACGGGGAGATGTGGGCGCTCTCGCGGAAGATCGCGGAGGAGATCAAGGCCGTCGCGAAGGAGTACCTGACGCCGCAGGCGAGCCAGAGCTGGCGGCAGCCGGGCGTCTCCGTCTCCGTCTCGCAAAGCGAGGCGTGGGCCGCGGTCACCAGCTCCCTGCTGAACAACACCGCCATCCTCGCCCCCCAGTTCGGCTTCGAACCGCCTGTCCAACAACAAGGCCTGAGCCAGATCGAAGGATGGACGGCGCATGACAATTGGCCCAATCTTATCAACGCCTATCAGACCTGAACTACATGATATACCTACTTATGTCTCTAAAACGTGACGAATGCGGGTGGCAAGACGTGTCTTTTCAACTGCATCTACATACATGGGGCCTGGGAAGGCGGACGGGTAGAAAAATAACGATGGGAAAACGTCGGTATACATATATATCTGTATGATGACACTGAGATCAGGCTCAGTTGGTGTCTGTTTTTTTGTTTTTGTTTGTTTGTTTTTTCCACCCAAGCCGACGAATACCTTACGACAGCGTAGAACAAGCATGGGATCCGGAACGAATATCAGGTATCATGCCTAGGTAACGTTTATGAGGTGATACACGTCTGAATAGTGCCTATTTAGTACCTATTTAACGTTCTATGACATATATATGGGTATTATATATAACACGGTGCTGTGTATCTATCGACAGCTTTTGAGATCCAAGACATTGGGTACATTAGACAATCGAAGGTTTTGAAAAAAAAAAAAAAAAAAAAAAAAAAAAAAAAAAAAAAAAAAAAACCGGATATCTATGCCGGTGCGTGATATCTGAGCGATGACTCCGAGACCATAACCTGTGCTTTACTATTCCAAGTTCCACACGTGGGTACGAAATATCACGCACAGCCTACGCGGGCTTGTGGAGTTCCTAGAAATTGGCCGGCAATACGGATCCGTACGGGTCCGCAGTCCCGACGCTACGCACTTATTCCCTGCCGAAACGAACGTTTGATGATAGTGTACCGTTATATACTGAAAAATATTCTCTAATAGCCATACATAACATCTAGATGATCGTGAAATATATATATCAATTGTGTGTATCATCCAGTTAATGTAAGAATTACAGTATTAATAGTCTTACAACTTATTATAAACCGTTTCTATTAGTATGATATAATGCTCTCGGATATATTTATGTATCGAAATGTGTGTACTATATAAATATATAAATGTGACTCAATCACATAACTCCTGCATACTTGACTTTGTGACAGACCTCATGATAGTGTTGCCTGTATGGTAGTTACATATCTATATATGTACTTACCTAGAGAGTTGTTTAAGTAACGTCTTCCAACTGACATCAGCCCGTCAGCCCACCGGCCGGTCTGCCGTTCTGTCGGCTTCTCTACCCTTTGTGTTAGGGCGCCGATCACCGAGCTCTGCCTACCTGGTGGGTACCTACCTTAGGTACCAGTGTGGCTAATAGAGTGAGTTAGGTTCAATTCCTAACAGCGCTATTGGTATTCGCTCTATTAGCTCATCTGTACCTGTAAGTATTCAAAGTGATCTGCCCCACTTACATCTTAAGCTGTCAACCCCACTCTGCTATAAAGGTATTTTACATGTTTGGATTCTAGAAAGGTACCTGACCTTGACACCACACATCAATATCACAACTTCGTGCCCACCGCGTTATTTGTTGCTGTTTGACGGCCTTGACGGCCTTGACGGCCTTGGAAACCTTGACTATCTTCGTGACTCTCTCGGCGACTCTCTCGACGACTCTGTCAACGACCATCTTGACGACCCATCCAGCCATCGCACACACACTATCACATGTAGTTCCATAAGCGCCAACCCTCGCCAATATGGATTTCGCCATCGAGGTGCCCGGCGCAGCCACACCTCTTAGTTTTCAAGAACTATGTCGTACTCTGCAGTTGGCGAGCTCCCACGACAACACCCAACGCCAATCGGCTGGTCAGCAACTCTCCTCGTGGGAAACCAACCAAGAATACTACCCGGCATTACAAGTAGGTCGCAGCCCTCGTGAGTGTAGGCGGCACGCCTAAGCTAACAACTGGTTCGCGGGCAGTCAGTGTACCTTGAAAGACAATTACCTCGAGAGATCAGGCTTCTCGCCATTATTCAACTGAAAAATGGCATCGATCGATACTGGCGACATTATACTACGAAAAATGCCATTCAACCTGACCAGAAGCAAGCTATTCGATCCAGATTATTCGAAGGGACCGTAGGCGAACGAGATAGACAGCTTGCCTTCCACAATGCTTTAGTCATCGCAAAGCTAATCCGTATCGACTTCCCTCAGGAGTGGCCCGACCCAATAACCAAACTTATCCACATCCTCAGAACAACAAAGGACGGCAGTCAGCTCGAGCTCTCTGGCGCCTTGCTGATACTCTTGCGAATAGTCAAGGAGCTAGGTACGGCACGACTACGCAGGTCGCAGACCGCACTGCAATCCGTCACCCCAGAGCTTGTTTACGTACTCGGCGAGATCTACGATGCTAAGGCGACCGCTTGGATATCATCTCTGGCCAGTGGTCAAGGAGAAAGTGACGAGGTCAGATTAGCTATTGAGAACAGCCTTATTGCCTTCAAGAGTCTCCGTCGACTTCTGCTAGTCGGCTACGAATATCCTCACAAGGACAGGACCGTTCAGCAAGTTTGGGGCCTCTCGCAAACCCAGTTTGGGCAATTCCTTAATTTTTTCCAACAAGGTTCCCCTGCCACGGCATCTTACCATAACCTTGTAGGAAAGCATCTCGTTCAGTTTACCAAACTTCATATCGAAATGGCTGAGATGCATGCCGCGAGCTTTGCTTCTCTGCCCAGCTCTCTGGACCTTGTCCGCGCCTACTGGGACCTTGTTGCAAACTTTGCGGAAGTGTTTGATAGCTCAGATGGGATAAGAAAGGGAAACTCATCGGCGGATGAGACCAAGCCTAAAGCTAGCGGACCTCTTCTAGAAAAACTTGCCTTGAAGGGCTTGCTTCTGATAAGAGCTTGTGTAAGAATGGTCCACCATCCCAAACAGACAATCCGGTATAGGTCCAAGGAAGCTATTCAAGAACAGCAGCAGTCAATTAGTATTGTCAAGACTGAACTATTTACAGACGAGCTCGTCATACAAATTGCCAATACCACCATTACTCGCCTGTTTATTTTCCGCAAGGCGGACCTGGATGCATGGGAGGAAGAACCGCAAGAATGGGAGCAGGAACAAGAAAGTCAAGGCAGCTCCTATGAGTGGGAAATTCGACCTTGCGCCGAGAAGCTGTTCCTAGATCTTCTGAGGCAGTACAAGAATCTTCTACTGCAACCTTTACTGTCCTACTTTACCACGATTCAGAACCAAGAAGCAGACATGGTGACGAAGGAGGCCGTGTATACTGCTATGGGCTTATCCGCTTCTTTGGTCAGCGATGAATTCGACTTCGAATCCGTATTAAAGTCGATAATTTTAGCCGACGCACAACAAAGTAGACCGCTATGTCAAATTGTTAGGCGAAGGATTGCTATCAGTCTGGGTCAATGGGTCCCGGTGAAGGTTTCTCAGGAGGCCCGTCCGTTGATTTATGAGATCTTCCGACATTTCCTTAATCCCAACGACCAACATAACGACATCGTTGTCCGTATTACCGCCGCGAGACAATTCAAAGCTATCGTGGATGATTTCGGGTTCGGCGGAGATGCATTCATTCCGTATGCTTCCGACGTACTCACACAGCTCGTCAACTTGTTGCAAGAGGTGGACATCGATGAGACGAAGCTGGCGATTCTTGAGACGACGAGAAGTCTCATACAGCGCATGGACACACACGTGTCCCGTTTCGGTGACTTCGTTATGAATGTGCTGCCAGGCATCTGGGAGTCCGCAGGGGAGCTGAATTGCATGATGAAGCAGTCAGTTTTGGCCATAATGCAAACGTTGGTGATGTCCATGAGAACGGACTCGCAAAAGTACCAACCCATGATCTTACCCTTAATCGCTGAGGCTACTGTTGAAGGTACGGAGATGTATTTATATCTTATCGAAGAGGCACTGGACTTATGGACCAACGTGCTGCTGCAGAGCGCGCCGCCTCTATCGCCGCAGCTTCTTAGTCTTGCTAAGACTGCTATAAAATACTTGACAGATCAGAACGAGCATGCATTCGCCTTTTCAAGCATTGTGGGTAGTTATATCATGCTTGCACCCGCGACATTACTTGAAGACCAGCTCAGGCGGCCGGTTCTTATTGCGCTGTCAAAAGCCATCGGTTCGAAACCTCGCGAGCGGGTGCGCGTGGCGATTAAGTACACCGATGCATTCATCCGCTTATCTCACGAGCTTGGTGGCACGCCAGGATTGCGTGTGGTTGTCCAGGACATGATGGAGACGGGCTTCCTAACCGAGATCTTTGAGGGCATTCATGATGCTTACGAAGCTCACCAAACGACCGGCCCTAAGAAGAGGTCTAGCCGTGTGAGCTACCTCACCTTGTCAGACTACTTCGCAATACTTTCTCGTATCACTGTCATCGATCCAGCAATATTTGTTGAGGTGCTTGCCTCTCTCGGACCCCTGGATCAGATCTGGAACTGGCTGAGTGCCGAATGGTTCTCTTCCCTGGACAACGTAGCGGATATTGCTCAGAATAAGCTGAATCTTCTCGCCCTTACACGCCTACTCGAGCTTCCCCAGCCCATGCGGAATTACGTCTTGATGAAGCTTCAAGATTACTTCTCGATGTGGACAAGCGTCATGGTCCAGCTCCTGGATGATAAGGAAAATCCGGGAAACGACCTGCTCGTCTTGACTATGGAATACCCGGGTAACGAATGGGACACCCCCAAGGATGTGCGAGAACGCGCTCTATACATGAGTGACCCGGTGAGGACCGTCCAGTCGCTGAGCTTCGTCAAAGAGAGACTCCATGGCCTGGTGGAGGGCGTAGGCGGGGAGCAGACATTCCGGGAAAACTGGGCCGTTAATGTTGACAAAGAAGTACTGGATGGGTTTCAAGCCCTGGGTGTACCAATCGAACCCGAATCCTAGACCGTACGAGATCGCCAGTAGGTACATAGCATAACGTGCGTGAGAAGTAGGTTCCCACAGAGCCCTAGGAAGTCACATGAATACAACGAGAGGACGCGGACTTGACTGTTGGTCGAGGGCGTATCACAACAGAGCTGGATATGGCGTTTAGGCTTGTGGGATGGCGAGGAACGTGCCGAAAATTAGGTGTTGGGGAGAACCTCTTGGAGTTTTAATGTCCATGGGCTACTACGTCTGCGTCCATAGGGGTACTACATATGTGACACATTGCTATTCAGAAAATAACGGATACCACCTCTTGATTGGCTTGCCATGACATATATAACTGTGTGATCTCTAATAATACGGTATTTCGTTGTTGTGGTTATGGGGATTCAAGTCGATGTCGTATCATCGCGTGATAAGGCTTGGAATTGACACTTGAAGTCGAGAGCCTCTAGAAAACTTTGGGTATCCGATCCTCTCTATAGAGCATAAAGATTCTTATCTCGTCAGTTACTCACGTAGCTGACCTCTAGGCAGGTCTTACATAATCCTCTTTCCGCTTTATGCATGGTGAGCATGGGATTCAGAACTGAGTAGATCTTCTAGAGCGGTGATATGTTCACTGTGGGAACTCATAGACGGATGATTCTACACTCTCGAACACCAATCAATACCATTATACATGATATAGTCGTATATCCGTATTCTAGGCTTATGATACATGCTATACACATTGAGACAACGTCTTCTCGTCGTCCACGATAATATAATCCCCTTTCAGAAGATCGGAGAAGCTCCCATACACAGGTTCTGCAGATTCCTACTAGCCTCCAAATCAGCCAGCCAGCCAGCTAGCTAAACACCTTCATCAGATAATAGGTAACCCACACGACCCAGCCCAGTAAACACATATGTACATAGGCAGACCCGTACATGTCTACCACCGACCCGCCCGTCTTTTCCCCCCTTTGCCCCCTCCCTCCTCGTTTACAGACCACACACCGCACATACATACATACATACCTAACCTAGGTGCATGTACATATATACGCGCACACACACACGCAAGCAGACCGCCCCAACCGCCCACCCAACCAAACAACCAGCCGCCGAATTAATCACGTGAACGCAAGCGCGGTCCACCCGCCGATCAGACACAGGCCGCCGAGCGGCGTGACGGGCCCCAGGAAGCGGAACCGCGCCGGGTCGAGCACCAGCAGGTACAGGCTCCCGCTGAACATGGCGACGCCCGCGGTCAGCAGGCCGCTGCCCACGACGTTGGTGGGTGCGGCGCGCGAGGCCACGAGGAGGGCTACTGAGTGGATGAGCTGGGTGAGGGGGGTTAGTAAGTTAGTTGGGTGGGGGGTGCGTATGTTTGTTAGGTATGGCTACGCAATGTACGCGGCTTGGTTGATTACCGGGCGTATGGGTGGGTAGTTGGGTGATTGGGTGGTTCACGCAACGCACCTGGTAATGGGCGGCGGTGGCCCAGTTGGCGAGGCGCGCCGGGTCCGTGATGATCTTCTTGAGGCCGTGGGCACCGAAGGCGCCGAGGCCGACGGCGGTGGCGCCGTATAGGCAGCCGATGATCCAGAACATGTTCTTTCTGCGGGTTGCGAGGGCGTTGTTGGAGTTGAGGTCGGGGTTGGAGTTGGAGGTGCTGAATACTAGGGGTGTGTTCTCATCGGGCATATTAGTTAGTTTGTACCTAGAGATCAGGTTAAGTCGTCGTTGATGAAGTCAGCGGTTGAATGAGTTGGCGAGGTGGGCCGATAGTGATCAGATGGACCGACGGCCGGGCATTACCTAGAAGCCCCTAGCTTGCCTAGGTAGCTGGGGCCTGCGGGGGATGTCGGGGCTTGCGGGGTCCTAAGCTGCCAAGGTGCTAGGTATGTTACTGTAGGTATATGCAGGGGGTTCGTGTGCTACTCATTGTACAACTCCGTTAACGGTCAGGCTATGTGAGCCTCACTCAGTCTGTTATAATCTTCACCGGCACGATCTATCTTAAATAACTCTCGTTTACGGCGCTATAGTTTTCCTTATTTGAACGATAGTCGAGGTTTCAGCATTCATAGGAAGCTAATCTGCAGCTATCACCAGTGTTAATCAATAAGCGTAGGTAGTATTAGCAGGCACTCCGTGTAAGCTTGTCTAACTCGCGCTTATACAGTATACGACAAGCTACTTTATTGGCTTTAGCGAGTTCAATGGTTTCTATATAATTAATTAGTGAAAATTGTTATTTTGTTTTCCCTTTTAGTAGACATAGTTTGATTGTAGGACATTTATCCCCCAATATACCAACTTTGATATGGATTGTGTGAAGAGGGTTTAGAGAGGTATACTAAAGTGCCGGAGAACTTTTGAATCCACCGGTCTGGGCTATCGCGTACTGCTAAATTACCTTTTAGGAAGTATTGAGGCGTAATCATGTGTTTCCAAGTAGTTTGAGTTTACTTTAGGCCAGGAAAGAACTTATGAATGACAAGCCAGAGGTGAGCCGGGCCATCCATATACTCATCTAGGACATGGTTTATATGTTAAAGAACTGAATGTGATGTCCAATATACTTTCTCCGTTAGTCTTATTAGTCGTGTTGTTATCATCGCTACATTAGCACATCGCCCAATGCTTTCAGTATAGACACTTGCAGATTATAATGCTCAGTTGATGATATGGATAGCCATTAATGCTATTAAGTTATCCAAGTATGGTATACAGCTCTCCACCCTCGCTTCAACAACAAGATATTATAGTTTCTACAAGACCCCAAAACTAGAAAAATACATAGTCGCTTTATTAGGATCCTTCGCAATACCCCTTCTCTTTCATATGTATTAAAGAACATTCTAACTGGAACGAACAACTTGATCTTCGTTGTTACTACGCAGATTTGAACTATTTCGGTAATGTGGCGAACATCAATTGCAACAGACTCAGCAGGGTGTATGTAATAAGGAAGATAGATATCTTGGTAATTTTCTAACCTCCGTTACCAAATACTTTTATACAGCCCCTGGTTCCTAACTTCTAACTTTTAAGGCGCTAGAATTTATACGAACACAGCTGAAGACGAAACAACTTCACAATTTTTATAAGGCGAAAAGATAATTGTTTAATTCTATTGATAATTTATGTTACCCATATGTGGATAAGTCCCTTTTTTTTTTTTTTTTTTTTTTTTGCCCTTCACATGTTTCGTATGCCCCTTTTCGGCACTCACTTATAAGCTGCCCACGGTTCGAACAACCATCCAGATACTCCGGCCCGGTCTTCATAATTAGACACGACTTCCTCTTTTGGATGTGCTCCTAGTAAATCGAATGATCCACGACTTTGGCCACTTAGCCTCGGGTCTTGGTGCAGGTGGCACGTTGGCTTCGCCTTCGGAGTCAACTTTGCGCTCTAGCTCGGCTTTGCTCTGAAAGACAGCTTCTCCTCTTGGGTGCCTCTAATGAACTTCTGTTGAGCCTTGATATTCCCTAAATAGACTTATTCGCGTGCTTTATGGGTTGCATATCTGCTAGACTGTCATATACCTCGGTAAGTATTACATATATCTGCAGCGCCCCGGCAAGGTTTGAACTTGTGTGTTGTTATAACAAGCTCTTGTGCCAAGTAGCTGAGGCGAAGCTTGTTAAATCCTTCAACATCGATCTTGATACAATTTTTTTTTTCAGGTTATTTGGCTGCACAACCCCTTTCAGTGCGTTTGGAATTTTAGCTGAGTCATTGAGTACTCAGTATCTTCAGCTAATAATATCCAAAACACTTAGAGAAGTTCTTAACCCAGTGTCGACGCTCTTCGAAGTAGGCGGAATCGATTTAATCCACGTTGACAAGCCTATCCAGTGGGCGAATCTGCTAATTCTTGGGAATTCCAAGCTGATACGCTCCAAGCTCTTCTGCAGAGAAATGCTGACCAGTACCGGTCTTCGATTCTATACAATTTGGGTAAGTTGTCAATGGCCGTGTTTATTGTAGACTCGAGATCCTCAATGTTGATAAATTGGCGGGGCCTAAATCAAAGGGGCTCCTGTTCCCGGTCCTCTTCAATCCATGTCAGCCTATCTCCAGCGTTATGGTTTCTCCCGTTGATCTTAACAGATGCAAACTATATTTTCAATGTCGAGGAGTTTCTCAAGACTGTTTTCAGCCGAGAGATTGAGTTAATTTTGTCTTGATGTATTATAAAGGGAATGAAGCTGAAACCCCTAAACCCGGAATTTGCAGAAGTTGTTGTTGATTGGAGCTCGTACGGTGTGCATGTGGATGAACTAATGTTATTGGCTCTGCGGTTCCTGCCGATGGGCTTGATCAAACATGGACTCTTCCCATGTAAGTTCTATGGCGCGGAGTGACTGGTCTGACAGGTTCCGAACCTGTGAATCTTCAATGACGGGGAGCAGGAGTCCTAGAGAAGGGTAGAATCATCTTACATAGTAAATGAAAACCACGGTCAATGTCATGCATCGACGAATAATAGAAATCAAATGCGATGACCTGCTGCCGATCATCCCAAAGCATGGGTAAGTTGGTGCGTGCAGAAATGCCTTTTCGAGTAGCAAGCCGCGAGTTTACACCGTTCTGCCGGTCTTCTTGCCAGCCCTAATATGCAAGCTTCAGGTGCGTGCAACGTTATGTTCCCTCACTTGACCCAAATTGGCAGACTGGCCTCATGGCACTTGGAACAATTGGACTTACATTGGATACCTAACATGTGCCATGCTGGATATGATCACCACATTCTTAGTCAGTTTTCGGGGTCGCCAGAGACTCTATACAGGGGGGAGGGAACCAGTTAGCCTATCCATTTCCTGACCAGATGGATACGAACTCAATTAATTAGATAGAAATGGCGAGTCCTAGAATAACCCTTATTGTTTAAATAAAGCGGTCAGCCCTATGACGGTTCCTATGTTCTCTTGTTACTGGGCTGCTGTTCTTCTGCTTCGCCACCGCCACGCCTTCAGATGAGGTCAATTCTCCCTTCACTCGTTTCCCCCTCAAGCATCTATTTTATTCGGTCCTTTTAAAAGAATATGTGGAAGGTTTCGATATTACGCAGGACATTGCTCGTGTTGGTTGGATATTCTGCAATCCTGCAGGTGCTGGCTGTGACCTGTTATCACCTCGACGGTTCGAATGCTGGGCCATCAAATACATTATGCAATCCCAATGCGACTGGAACCACAAACTCACATAGCGCGTGTTGTAATTCAGCCAATGCAGATGCATGTCTATCAACCGGCCTATGTCTAAACAGCCTCTCGCGCCAACAAAGTCATATGCTGTGGGCGACAGGATGCACGGATAGTACATTCCAAGACCCGAGCTGTCCTCAATATTGTCATGGCGGTGAGTGATGATCCTATACCGGGATCGTATCAGGTCCTCTCACTGCTGATCGCTCAAGCTGACGGGATACGGAAAGGCAAATTTGACAATGCCCATCTGAAAGCGTGCAACGATAGCAACTTCTGGTGTTGTGAAAGCGATGCGAACATCTTAACCACGGAGGAGTGCTGCAACAACGCGTTCAAGCTTTCGCAGCCCATAGGCACCGTCATCGCGCAGATGCAGTCCGGTATAGGCGCAATACCTCTTGCCACGTCGTCTCCATATACCTCAAACTCATCAGAGATCTCATCGGGTATTCCCGCAGGTGCCATTGCAGGACTAGCAGTCGAAGGGGCCATCCTGCTGTTGACACTGGCGGGACTGGGTTTCACCCTGTGGCGGAATAGGAAGCTGGGGAAAAAGATGAAAGAAGCCGAAATAGCGGCAGCGGCTGCTGCTGCCACGATAGCAGCACATTCAAACGCGACGGCAACGAACCACCACCAGTGGCAGCAATCTCCTGTGAATTCTCACGCGGTCCCTGAAATGGCGACATATGGTTACGGTAGCGCGATCGAAGGAGATCCCGCGAAGAGGAATGAGCTCGACTCGCCAGGTTTCAACGCTCGTACAGAACTTGCTGACACCGCCGTTAAGGGCTCGGAGCTTTCGTCGAGCCCGATGAGCCCAAATAGTCCAAGAAGCCCCTTTAGTTGAAAACATTTCAGGGAGCTTGTATTATTACCAGCAGTGCAGATAATGGGGAGGATTGCCGAAGGAAGAACTTGGAGCCGTGAACCCCCGCGAGGCGAGCGAGTCGGTACTCAGGAGTCAGGCTTTATTCCCCCTATTTGTGGCGAATGTACTCAAGATATCTCCGTTGTCATATGCCCCTCCACATGAATTTCCCTTGTCACATTCAATGCTATGGCTGTGTATCAACCAGGAACATAATATATACCAAGCAGCGGGTTCACAATCAGTTCAACTAATGGAGAGAAGTAATTGGTGTCAGAAACATTGCCTCTGCGATGCATCAATGAGCCATGCTAAAATATTGTATATATAATAGCAAAGAGATGGAAAGACAGGCCCAACATGGTATAGGAGACTAGGTGGGTGGACTTTCTAAGACTAGCTACACTCAACTCCTTTAGTTAATTCTGCATAATGAGATAAGAGTATGAACGCACAACGCTATTTTTGTCCTTGCTTTCCTACTGAAGTATGCCTTTTCTTTCATGAATATAAGCACAATGCCTTCAACTAAATTCGAGCTATACACCACACCTTCTTTGTTCTGGTGACAACTATAAGAAAACAAAGCTATTGTTCAAGAACAAGGTCGAAAGGGAGGTTTCGGCTTCTAAGCTATATATGGACACTGCGAACTACTGCTCTGTCATCAAAACCCCATCCACAGTAATATCAAGAACAACCATCATGGCACAGGAAGCTCAACAGACCCTTGGAAAGGACGAACAGATCACGGTGGAAACCAATAACTTCCACAGGGTCCTCGAGCATTTTGACGAGGACGGATACCTCATCGATCCGGTGAATATTCATCTCGAGCTGACATGTCAAATATGCAATGAAAAGAACCTCGCCCTCATTAACAACCGCTTCGACAGAAGAACGCGAGAAACTCATGAATGCTATACCGTGTTGCCTCGTTGTGGACATGCCTTCGGCTATCGGTGTCTCTACTCTTGGTTACTCAGCGACGCCAGCGGCAATCGCACTTGTCCCACATGCCGAAAGCCAGTTTATCTTTCCAGAGCTCATAGGAACTCTCTTCTCGAGATCTTCGGCGATGCCGGGATCCAGGAGCAGAACAAGGAAGTCGTCGACATTAGGAAGGTCCTTCGCGAAGGTGAGCAACAAGCCGCGTCCGTGTTACCCACCCCGCAACAAGACGGAAATGTGGTTTATGAGTATGTAATTGAAGACGACGTCGATGAAGACGACGCCGATGAAGACGATGCTGATGAAGACGACACTGATGAAGACGCACCGATCCCCCCCCAGTGGCAGTTAGCACTTATTGGTCTACAGGTGATGCAGCGGGTAGACGAAATGACGACTCGGGAGCTTCGTGGAGAACTAGTCGCTCCGGAAAACGAGGAGCGCAGTCCAGTAAATATTAGAATACCCCTTGAGCCAACGGAGCGAAATATCACTGTTTCGGACATGTTGGCTAACGATGATTTGCTTCGAATGGCAGACCGATGGGTTCCACGTCGTCGTCCCCGGTGGGTTCCACGTCACTCAAGATCGCGTTCCACCGAGAGAGATAGTGAGCAGTAAGTTTCCATAGTAATAGCTAATTAGTACTATACTGTAGCCCATAGACTTGCTTGTAAATTGCATGAAATTCATTAGAAGACTTACAGGACATTATGAATAGTGAGCATGTGTCCATTTGTCGATAATAAAAAGTAACCGTCTCCATAAGACTACTTAAGTATATTGGGATCTTGGTTTTTAGCCTAGTGCTTTCTGCTTCCCCAGTGTATTATTGCCTCGAGGTCATAACCTATGAAATTATGCGTTGATAGACTCAACCCTTGAGAACTAGGCTGAGCCAATCAACATCAGCTTGGCAGCTCAAATAAGTGTCACTTGTAGCTCGATACCCGACTCCTTCAATAATTGCACATCAATTTCTTGAGACTCGGGACATTCAACTAATAGAAGTTTCGTGCATCGGCAGCAACGATTTTTGCCGGCTCGGTCAGTGTACCGTTCACGGGATTCACAATTCCTCCCGCAGTGGTGATGTAAAGAATGTGGCTATCTTGTGGTGTTTGACCAAACTCGACGGCAGTGTCCGACGCAATAGTCAACTCAGTAGGAGAGCCAACCGTGACCACCTGTGTTCCATTTGTAAATATAGTTACCACTGTGTTGTCGGAATCGGTGGCAGCCCAGATATTCCCTTGCTCGTCAAACGTGAAATCGTCTACCGCCGCAGCCCCTTCGAGGGCGGCGACCTTCTCGACCCCTGCCCCCGAAACCGGGTATCCGTTAGAATCTATTGGAACTCGGTAGATAGCAACCAGGTCAGTGTTAGACCAATACAGATAGTTGTCATGGACTTTGACGCCGTTCACGCCGATGTTAGGAGTGTGTCCCGAAACAGTCTTGAGCTCGGGAACGTCCAACACGACCTCGTGCTGGCCACTCGTCACATCAACACGGTATATGACGCCGGCCGTACCGTCTCCACTTAGAACAGCAGGCGCGATATTTGGGATCGCCGCCATACCATTCAACAGCCCAGCCTCGGGTATGTCGACGATCTTACGGGCAGAGGGGCCCTGCCCACTGATCTCCCATAGCGCCGTAGAATTAGGTTCCGGCGTACCCAGGTCTTGGAAGCGTGCCGCGGACACCACAAAAGTATCAAGGCCCGTTTTTGCAATGCCGTTCAACCCGTTGGCGTTGTCGATGGTATGAAGAATTGACAGCTTGGGCGCGTTGGAATAGGGGCCCTCCACTAGGTAGATATTTGCAGAGGGCCAGAACATCGTCACGAGGAGATCGCCATTCTCACGTATCGCTATGTTCTCTAGGAAGGTTGGGGTCTCGTTTAGCTGGGCGATGACCCTCGACGGCAAGGGGAGATCGGCTTGCTTGGGACGCTGTGTTAGGCTGGCATGGGCAGGTATTATAATAAGCCCTGCTACCAGGGCGAATATTTGAGCTATTTTTGAAGAAAGCATTGTTTCAAGAGCCAGAGGGTCGATGGCTAAAGAGCTATGAGGCAAGAGGATTAATGTGCAATGAATCTCACTTTGCGTTGTCAGCCCGGAGAGCTGTCCTGGTTATATATTAACACTCCCAAAGCCCAACCCATGGCTTCGCTTACTACGAGCTTTATAATATAACAACTTTTCCCGAAGTATGTGTCCTGATTTCGATACTTTTCGATCGGTCAGCTGTGTGGCTGACTCCTTCGAATACACACGGCTGACCACTTTGAATACAGGCAGGCTACAGCTGACTGCCCTGAACGGACACAGCTGACTACTTTGAATATCATGAACCGCCTTACCGCAGTAAGCACTATAAAGTGTACCATGTTCTTGATAGAATGATATTAAATGATTGGTAGATCAGCAGCCCACCGTTTCAAATTTGTCGAAATGTCGAACGCCTAACGCCCCTAACGCCGAAATGATATGAACACATAGCTTTCGTTCCCACTTGTACCTTATCACGTCAACAAAGTATCAGAGGAAAACTTACCTGGAGGATCCAAAATCAGTAATCCCCGTGTTGCCCTACATGTAAGACGGCGTAGCCGCACGTGGTTTGTTTCGGAGTTAACTACGGTGCATAGGGCGGACTTTCGTTCCGATGGTCACTGACGCCACAAGTAAATAATTAGTTTTAGTCCCTCATATTGTGATATAATATTACGCCATGATGAGTCAAGCTGGTAAGGCTCTTGAGCAAACTGACCGGACTCCTAATATATATAACGAATATAATTTGGATTAGCATATATAGCATATGTTTGTCAGATACTTATCTTATTTTGACTATAACATGTTGTAACGTAGTCTAAGTAATGAAACGTTGTTTCGTCTCAGCCCTAGGTATTAAAAGGACAAGGAGCCTCGTTGATAGTCATCAAATATCTGGCGGGCAGCTTGAAATTTAAAGATAGACGACGACTATGAACACTACTTACTGATGTGATTAGCCTGCCCCTCCTTCACCCGACTAGACAAAGTAACCCCACGGGAAAAATCATATGAGTTAACTAGTTATGTACCATTGAGAGCGTGAAATCGACATTAAATTCAAGTTCAAATTCGAGAAACAAAAGCTAAGCCGCCAAATGGCCGGTGTCTAACGACGTGTTTCTTAATAAGGGTTTTGTTTCCCCCCTCTGAATTTATAACTTATATGTGTTTCCTCATATGAGTTGACGTTGCATTTTCACTGACAAATGATAGATTTAAGCAAGTGTCTAAATGCCAGGGCTAGTTATAATGACGTATATAGTCATCAGGGTTATATTACTATTCGCGACTATATAACTAGTCTCAGCGTTCCTTAGCCAAGGAAAGGACAAGTTTCGGCTTTCCTTCTCTTTATATAGCAGCTGGTTATATACGAGTTCCGCTTTTATTACTCTGAATAGCTTCATACCCTTATACTAAAATTATTTATTTCCTATAGGATGTTCTAAACGGCGCCAGACCTTGGCTATTGAGTGGTGAGATGGCGGGATTCTAATTACATGAATTATACTGAGAAGAGACTGATAGTTTTCAGCTCGTCAGAAGGTTTCCCGCTAAACAAAGCGTATGTAGAGGAATGAACATCATTCACCGACTATTCAAATGGACAATATACCCTCTGAAGTTGTCAAGTCCAATTATAGCCCGGGTTCAACGCCTCGCCAATCAGCTAAACAAGTACGAATCTCTACGTAACATACGATCTCCAGATCACTCCGGATAGATAGCCTATTCACTAGCTTCCAGCTCACTGGGCCCGCGGAGCCTAGGCGCGTTCTCTAGCAGCCTCACTAGACTCCCTCAATATGCCGATGAATATCTATATTTATGAATATATAGCACGTTTATCTGACATCAACTATTGTGCTAAAGATAGCAGTTTACCTTGTCACATAGTTATTATTTGCGTATTGGTAACCTTCAGCTGTAAAGTTTAGAGCCTTGTGCGTTTAAGACCTCCTTCTCCTTTCAAAAACTTCTTTTTTCTATCCATACCATCAGGATCAGTAAACTCTCCTTAAACGCCACCCTATTAAGGGCATTTGTTCGAATTGCATTGAGGAGAGGCTAACACAGCTCGCTGCTCTCGACTTCCTCACTAGACCGATACTCCTTATCGTGGTCATACCAATTGAAGATAAATTTGACCTGGTCTAAGACTACCAAACAATCTCCCGCTTGTAAATGACCTCGAGCACATCGCACAATGTATCTGAAGTACTATTTAATTAGCCTTAAAATCACTGTTATATGTTTGATAGCCTATAACAATCATCTGTCTGCTCGTAATAATATGTAATAGTGAGCTAGATTAAGCTTTTAGTTTATGTAAGCTAGTGGTATAGACAGGTCGAGGTTATATTAGCGTGATTTTCTATGCTAATAATATCTCAAAAGATCGAGTTAGGACTTTGATTCCTAAGACCTCAGCCTGCCTGGGCAGTGTGGCTGAGTTGCAGTAGAGGATCATAGCTTCAAATAGCTCTAGTGTAGGATATCGCTACGAAAGGTCTTGTCCATAGGGGATTGGATAAGACTTTTCGTATCGACATCCATAGCTAGGTAGTCTCATCGTGTATATGAATCTGGTCCATATCCGGATACCTAGCATTCCGGACTATTTTCTGAAGTTTAGGTCACCTCGGTATTATGTAGATATGGTACGAAGTCTAGACTTCGATAGCACGCTAAGTGTAAAATATGGGGAATTTTTCTTCTTTTGATGTTTTTCTTCCGGCTGAGGAACATGCAGTGGAGCAGATAAAGGACCCAATATCGGCATTTGTCCCCCGAACAAGCTTCTAATTATACACCGCCATGCCTTATAGTCTTCACTAACAGTCGATCACTTGCTACTTCATGTACGCAGTAGACTTCAATATCACCACGCGGACACCCAAGACGCTGCTAGACCCGTTCTTTGCGTTCTTATGTGCAATAATAAATTATCCCAATTTAAACGCTCTATGCTGGATTGATTTTCACAAGCGTAGAGATATGCTCCCACGAGGCACGGATTTAACCACACCTGGGTAATTCAAGGAGCATCATTGGCTTCGTATCTTCGCCCAATCCGCTTGGTTTAGGCTCCGTATCGACCCCGGATACTATTACATAATGTTAGGACGACTGATTACTAAGGCAATATGAAGAGATTCCCAGGATATCCACAGGGATTTCATGAGCTTGGCCTAGCACTATTTATGTAGCCAAGAGCATGCATAATTGCACTTTAATACTCATTGCGATTGACAACAAATGAGCAGTTGATTTAGTCCTCTTGGCTGCGATCGAGATACTATGTATAGGAGTCTTGGTAGTATGGAAATGGGCCAACCCGGCCTTTATAATAGTTATATTCCACTAGCCCGGCAGCCCGGATCCTTTGTCGGCCAATTTTTTGCCGAGATCCCTGTCCTATAACAGAACATGAGATTCCCGTAGAGAGCAAGCAGACGATTGGGTGCTTGTCACAATACCCGCGTCAGCCCTATACCAATATAGTGACGGGCACCAGCAGCCTTTCTACCGAATGTTACATCGTCGATATTCCTTCCACACACGCGCATGCAGCGACACCGTCAATTGGTGGAGAACCATGCAGTCTGGAGGTGGCGGTTCAAATGAACTACGGTTGAATAGTCCTAGTTGAGCTGGGCACTTGTTCTCCAAACGGTGTTTCTAAAACAACAACTGCTACGATAACACACAGCTGAACCGACTGTTGATAAATCGCTAGAATATCGTTGGGAAATTCAATGGCTGGCTCCACCCCTGAAGGGATGACAGGGAAATTAGACTCCCGTCTTATATATCAACGTCGACGTTCATCTGATTGATTATTAAGGTGTAAGCAGGACAACTATTGCATTATCCCTCACCTGCGGGTTTCCACCAATCTTTATCTGGCCTTTTTCAACACCATCCGTCTCCTATGGCGAAACCGGCGCCTCTAGAGGTAAGCCAGCATTCAACTCTTGCAATGCCGTAATCCCAGGTGATTGTAGCTGCTTACAACGGTACAGCTTACAGGGCCTTCCAACGTCCCTGATATCCTAGCGGGAGTTATAACCCCGCTAATCTTCGCCAGCATAATCGTAGCAGGCCGCCTCTACTCCAGGTTTCTCTTGAGGAATTATTCCTGGGATGACGGGTTCATCCTATTTGCGTGGCTGTTCGCCGTCGCCGTCGTCGCCGTCGTAGGTGTCGAGACCCTGTACGGCCTGGGACACATGTTCTCGAACATCCCGCTACGCCTTCGGCCGACCGGGATCAGACTGTCTTACGCTACGATCAGCTGCTACCAGGTCTGCCTGGTCCTGACGAAGATCAGCATCTTGTTCTTCTACCTGCGGATCCTGAAGCTGCCTAACCAGCGCATCTTCATCTTCATCACCATGGCCTGCGTCACGCTGTACGGCACCGTCATCTTCCTCCTGACCTTCTTCCTCTGCAACCCGGTCTCCAACGTGTACGAGTTCGACATCAGGGTCGGCACCTGCCTGCAGTATTATCCGGTCATGACGGCGTCGGCCGTCTTGCACACGATGACGGACTTCTGGCTGATTGCCCTGGTTCTCCCGCACATCGTCAAGATGCACCTCCCGATGGGACAGAAGGCTGGTCTGGCGTTTGTGCTCACCTTGGGTGTTTTCGTGGCGTGCGCCTCGTTGACGCGGATGGCCGTGGCGTGGGAGTTTCTGAACCCGAAATACGCGCAGTGGGACTCCTTCTCGTTCGCCATCTGGACGACGCTGGAGTCGAGCCTGGGGCTCGTCTGTGCCTCTATACCGATGCTGAAGCCCCTTGTCAGAAAGCTGAAGGGCCTGAAGCCGTCTTCGAAGCCGGATACCCTCAAGAACGTTCCTCGCACGAGGGGCCCGGAGCGAAGACCGAATCTTTTCCACTCAGACGCTACGACATTGATTACCGGCGAATTTGGCGGCGAGGAAGCTATCAATCTCAGTCCGGTGAAAAGCAATGAGGAGCCTAGGGCACCGGCGGAGGTATATATTGCGGAGGAACGCCAGCAGAATGTCTGATGGGCCTCGTCTATCTTTTGAAAATTTCGGCGTTAAAGGAATGGAGTTAAGAATTGATACCCCTGAAGCTTCTTACTTCAGGTCTAGCAAGCCGTATGAGCACATGATCACCTGAATGAATGAAATTATCAACGTCGAAAGCCTGCAAGTTCTACCTATTAGTTATATCATGATGAATGATTGGTTTGTCAGTACATTTGACGTAGAGCCAAGGGCTAAAGACGAATCTTGTGGACAACCGTAAGTGCATACGATATGTGAAGCTATCGACATAGACATGATAACATACTTATAGTCCAAGCATGTACATGAGGAGAATCTAACCGTTCTCATTAGCTCCGCTATTTAAGCTTGAGTATAGTGTATATTATGCCGGCGCTTCTTCTGTACCACCATCTCTTCCATCTAAGCCATTCTCCGTCAGATGCTAGGAAAATTGAGGTGGTCTACTTATGGACTATAGTGTTAGTAGGACTTTGTAATCATAGGCTAGAGATGAACTTGGATACAATATCATTGGAGTCTCAGTAGGCCAGCTTCGTAATAAAATCAAGGCACTGCGTCGTCGGACATCGTCCATGCGGCCTCCTCTGTGGAACCATATCGATGTAAGCCTGCGGCGGGGACCTGACCTATTACTTACTTCCGTTGGAACTGTTGGCTATTTCTGTGTAACTACTGGGGTTATTTTACTGGCTAACTTTATCGTGTGCCGTCTAATTTTGGTTCTGACTATTCCGATATTGACCTAATGTAGCATGGAAGCTGAGACGGACGCAGAAATGCAGAGGCTCGACATCGCCCGGTATGGTATCGTTTACCCGAGTAGTGCATATTAACATAGCCTTGATCTTTTATGGTATGATTTAAAATTAGTAAGATATATTAGCTAATTATTAGATATATCGGGTTCCTGGAAAGGGCATAAGTAAGAAGCGTCGACAACTGAACGCGGTCGGTCGTGCTGAGACACCTCAAGGCACTATTATCAAAAGCATGCTTTGGCAATCACGACAATAGCAAGCAAGGAGCTAGATAACGTATCTATTGGCTACGAACGGATGTATTAATGCTTTTCAGTGTAGTTTTTGGAGGTGTGTTAGAGTAAATGGTTGCATTATCACCGAAGCGAGGGGGGTGGGGTTATCAGGACTCAGTGCCAGGGCCCACGGGGTTTCTGACGGTAGAAGCAAGCCACTCGGCTCGACGGCCGGCAACCGAGGGCAAGTTCGAGGATATGTTAACCTTTATCAGGGATAACTGATTATTATATACATCATTAAGGCTGTAGTTATTATGGTCCAAGACGAATGTTAAGAATAAGAACTCTATGGGTGCGTATAAGTGTCATAAGACAGTAGTTGAATGTATGGATTTTCGGGTACAGTCACCAGCCGTAGCTGCTGGCCAGTATACCTGTTAATATGAGTTAGATATACGTGAATAGTTATAGCTTCTCCAGCGTAATCTATTATAAGTAACGACCACCTCGGCTCAGAACCGGAATTCGGCAGAGATTAATCAACCTATTAGTTAACAAACTTCACTTATTCTCTATTGTGAAATAGATAGATCATCTAGTAGTTATCTCAAAAGGCTACTTTGAGAGACGATATACCTACCTAAATGCACTGAAGACATACGCTTATAAGCCAACAAGTATTTAGTGAGTCTACTAAAAATAAAGGATAAACAATATATACATTACTTAATAGCTAAGTGGTAATAGATCAAGAGTTAAGAACCAGGGGCATTCCCTTCTATGACTCTCGCATGAGTGCGAATGTTTGAAACCAATGGCATTAAACAAGAGCCGGATTTTGGCAAAACTGCCATATCATAGCAACCCATGTCGAGTACATAATCTTGAAAGTCTCGTGGTGAACGAGAGAACGGGCTCATATGAAGAGCTTCCTGTATGCGAATGTTCCGGTGACCTACCAAAGCTGCGAGAGGTAATCTGAAGGGAATGGCTAGATTCAAGTATGGGTATTGAGATCCTTCGGTATGTCAGTGTTAGCATCGTTAGTGTTCACGATGCTTCTTTCATCTACTGGCTGAGACCGGGACGGCGAGGTCAATAAATGGCTGCCTAAAGTAGTTTGCTGTCCATCTCGTTCGAAAACGAGGCTTCTTGCAGATCCGCGAGGCATTATAGATCTCATCGACGGCGGAATGTACCGCATCGCTGGCGTGATTGACGACTGGGTCGCACCCGGCGATCGGTGATATAAATATGCTGGGTAGTCAGATACGAAACACTACCGATTTTGCTGCGCCCCCGCGGCTTGTTTTTCGGCCCCCGTCCAATCGTCGTGGAGATTATCTCGGTGCCTAGCGCGACCCACGTAGGATTGATGAGACAAGAGCAAAAGCGACATTCGCACCCAGGCACCGGTCCTAAAGTGGGATCAGTGATCCTCCGTAGGATCCCCCGTTCGGGTCTCTGATCGGGTCAGTTCAATGGACACATGCCGTCGCATACATGCATACATAAAGCCATCCCTCCGCCAGGGTAGTTGTCGCCATCAGAGCAAGTAAATCTTTCCATCATATCGTTCCAAGTTGTTTGTACCGCACACCTATTAGGTAGATAAAAAGGACTCGTCTACGGCTGTGCCAATCCATAGGTACATACCCAGTGCACCATGACCCAGGTCGTTGAGCAGCAGCCGCACTTCGAGGCCTTGCGCACAGAGCCGGCCTACGCACACGTCGATGCGCAACAAGTCAGCCCGAACCGCCCGCCGTCCGCGACCACCTCGCAGATCTCATTCGCGGGCCAGCGAGACTACGGCATGAAGTTCGTGGCCGACGTAGACGGGATGGCCAGCAGCACCGTATTGTCGCAGAACAGACCGGACGCGCAAGGACCACCGGCGTCGGCACCGCCGTCCGAGGTAACGGCAGCAGCGGCCGCTCACGAGCCGCCGCCGTACTGGGAGAGGCCGCGCGCGAACGCAGACGCACGGCGGCTGGAAGTGGAAGATGATTCGGACCTCCAGTGCCACCCGTTCTGGCAGTCGTGGTGGGATATAATGCGAGGCATCGGCTGGATAATCGCGGGCGCGCTGAAGGTCCCCCTGACCTTCCTGCACGGCGTCACCAAGGTCTTCTATACCATCCCGGTCTTGTACAAGGATGAGTCGGTGCGGGAGTGGCCGGAAATCACGGGCTTTCCTACGGGCTGTGTCGCCGGCGTCTCGGTAAGGACTCTTTCTCCCCGCGGCTCCGCGGCATACCTAGTTTGGCAGGAAGACTAAACATGCGTATAGGGTCTCTGGTTCGGTCTCTATGACGGCCTGACCGACTGGGTTACACTGCCGTACAAGTGCGCCAGGAAGGAGGGCGTGAAGGGGTTTTTCAAAGGGTTCGCTCAAGGCTTGTTTAACATCCCTTTAAAACCTATTACCGGTGAGTTAAAGCCCCATCTGGTGTGGCTGTTGATGCTTCTGCTGACTGCGTCAGGCGGTTTGGGTTTTGTTAGTCACCCATTGTTTGGGATATATAAGGAGGGATCCAAGTTCAAGTTGACTCTCAAACGCGAGAGTCGGTCTAGGAAAAAGGTTCGGTCGCCCGTTTAATTCTGAAGCGACTCGTCCTGGGAGGAGATATTGTCTACCAACAGAAAACGTACCTAATAGGGGTACTCGTACGTGATCAGAGAGGATGACCATGATGCCTCGATGATAATTCCTCTGTAATGATGAAGTGCCTTGCCACGCATTAGCTCGTTTACGAATCCCCATACGTATATAGGCGCTATTAATTTAACTAATTATGGGATGTTTTACAAGAGAGGACTAACCTCTGTAGCCTTAATATTTACCATATTGAGCCGAATGACGAGTTCTGGTTCTGAGGCGTGGAAATATCTGGGAAACACGGATTGTGCACAATCTGGACACACAATGGCCTAGGAACCCATTTGTTTATCTACCCTACAGGCATGCGAACCTACGGAATTAATTTGTATATGTAGGACAACGGTGTAATATGGTACAGCTAACACGTGGTTCGATACGAGTGTTTGTTGCACGTGTGACGAGGACAAGCGCTGAAGTAAGTAGTTTAAGAGTTGACATAATCCTATGTAATAATCTCGGTCAGTAATAATCAGCATAACGAAAACTCGATCGACTATTATTAATAAATGAAGAGCAAAAAGGTAATCTCTGGCTCGTGACCGGACTGTAACTGGTGATGAGCTAAGCAATTGGAGAGTCGGAGTGTGGAGTTGGGTACCTGCAGCATTGTTCAATGTTCAATCCCGGTGGGGAAGAGAAACAATGGAACATACCTAACCTAGTACCTAGGCAGCTGCTAGGTTACCTGGGTGGTCCGGCCCGGTCAGACAATTGGATACGTATGTAATGCAAATCCCCGCGTGTTTCGGCAGTGGATGCAGCAAACCCTATCAAAACCACAAGAGAGCATTCACCGCAGTCTTGTGTACAGCATTGAACGATTTGGCCTGCAGTTAGTTATCGGAACACGACAGACAAACCAAGAATTAAGAACTGAGCAAGTACCTAACTAGTTAGCTGCCATTCTCCATCTATTCGAAGCACCGATTATGATTTTATGGATAGAATTATGTATTTGAATGAAGCTGTCTGTCTAATTATACTTAAGTATATGCAAGTAATCCGTAGCGATGAATGGATGGAAAAGGAGCACCTTGAGATTATATATTTATTGGCCCCTTGTAAAAAACTCAATGCGCGAATAAACGTCCGATGTGGTGTAGCGATGAATAATCCCACAAGGCTTATGTAGGTAGGTAACCCCCAGCTAATACTTAGGTATAGCGGTATCTACAGTACACACAACTAAAAGCAGTCGCACAACATATCTATTACCCACAGGGTGACGTGTCATTGTCGGCGCAGCATCAGATATGTAGATGTGTATGTATGTAAATTCAATGTTCCAACTCATCAGCGAGTCTGTTGTCAACCCACTGCCCAGTTCCCTTTAGTTCACTGCGCTAAATATCCGAACAGATCGAAGTTACTAGCAGTAGTACTGCTACGTATGTAGTTTATGGCTCTTGTCAGACCCATGAAACCCAAGTGACTTGGCCTGGTTGGAGTAGCATTTGGCGAAATTTGATTTTTTGTTAGTTTGGGAGTTAGGTCGAGAAAGGGAGAACAACATTCTGACAACTATCTGTCAATTTTGCCACGTGAGAACTCTATCGGTCCGTCACCTCAAGACTAGCACCGCCCGGCCGCTACTATCTGCCACATAGATTCGTTCTAACAAGATTGTGCTGTCCAAGAATTCCGCACCGCTGGACATACGTACGATACAAGACCCCGGCCCGCATTGTTGAAACTTGACCAAGTTGACTTTAATCTTCCCCAGTCCTTGGTCTTGCTCGTCTTTGTCACTAAACACAACAATTTTGTAGGTACATACGGCGTACTATCTGCGGCGATGTGGACTTGGCCCGACTCTCTGTCTTGGCCCACAAGGCAAAAAAATAAAGATGAGAAGAAAAATCCCGTTACTAATATGATCGACCTGCCCCGGATTGACATGAATCTACGCGCGTGTTCTGCCTATCGAATCCCAGATTCCCATGGTCCATCGCTGACTGATTTTAGTCGATCACAACAGGTCCAAAAAGCTTAATACTACTTCGTACACGGTAGGATTCAGACAAGAAAGTGGAAGGTCAGTAGGTGTGAGATGAGATGAGCCAAACTGTCGTTACTACTTGTACATACATAGTATGTGTGTATTGCGTACGTGTACAAGTACACGAGCGTCCAAGAGCCTGTTACCAAGCAATAATGCTGATGAGGATGGGGCCCTCATTACACGAGTGGGTTGCAGTCGTGGTGATCAAGCCTCATATGGAATGAAGGGGGCCGTAAATGGATGAATCCCGAGCAGTGCTCCTATCCTGATCCCCAGCTGCATTGCTGGCTTGGACGGAGTCTTAGGTAGATCCCCCTGATCCTAGCGTGTTTTGGGTTACATAGGGTCCCACGCAAATTCCGGTGCTTCACAGAGGTTACTGATTCGTGTAGATGCAGGTACACACTGCTAGGTGGCATATTAGCGCAGAATGCATGTGCCACTTTCCACATTCGTCCAAAATCTCTTCTCATTATTCCAGGCAGGCCAATCAGATTTCCAGCTTCGGTATACATTGTCCAATGGAGGGTGTCTCTCTTAAGACGAAATACTAATTAGCCACCCCTCCCCCTTGTCGCCAAGTCCTGCTATAATTTCATTCAACCATCCCTTTTCTACTTTCGTCTTCCCTTCTCTTTTTTAATACTTCAAGAAGTCTACGCCTTTGCGCTTTGTCCATCGTCGTGGTCTACTTTTCCGCCCGGAAGCACTTTCGCTCGTCACTCATTGTTCAGGTGAATATTCACCACGCCGCTCCTTAAAATAACTTCAATTCAGGGAAGTTTGCTTCATTGTTTTGAGGTGGTTGACCTGTATTGCCACGTTCATTTCACTGCCATTGTCCTCCCAGACCCGGTCCCTGACAAAATATATTACATTCCATCCCGCGCGTTAACGATTCAACGACATTAGAGAACCCGGCCTAGTTCAGTTGTGAACCCAACAGACAAGAAGGACAAGCATCCCTGGTATCTCGACGTGAACAAACAGACAAGATGAAGTACTCATCGGCGATTATGGTGGCTGCGGCCTCCGTCGCCAACGCCGGCTTCTGTACTGATGCCTTCGAAGAATTCGGCAACTTCTTCTGCCCGAACGCCGTTAAGCAAATCAAGTATAGTGGGCTCGATATTCCCGGCAAGTACCGAGCGGTGTCCAAGATGGACAATACCGGAGTGTGCGAATTTGAGGACAAGGATTATTCGGGTCCCATTGCGCCGTTTGACGAGGGGGTGAGTGTCGTGTGAGACTGTACGTGGTTATACCATTGTTAACCGAGTTTACAGTTGGCAGCCGTATTCCGTGGCCCTGTGACTGTGTCGCAATTTGCTGTCTACACCCCTTCTAAGGGCAAGCGCGATGTTCCCAAGGTCCATTCCAAACGCCATGGCCACCAGCATCTCCACAGGAAGCACCAGGAGCAACAGCAGCAGGAGGAGAAGCGTGCAGACATAGTCACTGCCACGATGGATGGTAAAGTCGTAACCTGGGAAAACAACTACTTCGGTGGCGCTGCCACAGCGGTTGCTACGGCCGCAGCTAACGCTGCATCCACGGTCAAGGCTGCTGCAAGTGCCGTCGAAAGCGCCGTCAACCCTGACAAACCTAAGAGCAGTGGTACCGACCAACCAGAGGTTGCTGTCGGCGACTATGCGCGTGTAGCCTACTACAATGCTAAGGACCAGGTTGCTGATGGTCTTGTATTCCTCGCTAATGTGGGCGATCCTGCAATTTCTGGAACCTGGGACACGTAAGGCGTAACGTCTATATTCTAATGCGCATCTCTACATGCTAACATCGCTGCAGTGTCTGGGGTAACAGCTTGGCATACGTTAACGAGGAAGGCATCAAAGCTGCTGCCTCTCCCACTGTCCTCAAGGATGTCCTCCTTAACGACGACGCCGAGATTGTAATTATGTCCGACCAGGAGTGCGATGAATCCTGCGGTACCGTTCGTCCCGGTGCGGTCGCTAACAGTAAGTTCCTTAGCAGTAATTTCGGATCCGAATGCTGACTTGACCTTTCAGAGGGTTTCGAGGGTAAAGACAAGGTTTTCTTGGCCGAGTTCACAATGCCATACAGTGGGAAGCAGGGCTTCAACGCGGACATGCCCGCCTACTGGTTCCTGAATGCCGCTATCCCTCGGACTGGTCAGTACAGCAAGTGCAGCTGCTGGAGCGGAGACAACAGCAGCCCGCAAGAGGGTGGCTGTGGTGAGGCCGATATTGTCGAGATCCTCCGCAGCGGTGACAGCAAGGCCAAGTCGACCTTCCACTTTGCACAGGGCACCGGTGACTCCCACTACTTCGACCGCCCCGCCGATAAGCCCATGAAGATTGCCGTCGTTTTCCAGTCATCCACTGCTACTGCTGACATCAAGGTCCTGGACGACGACTTCGACTTTGGCACCAGCCTCGCCGCCGACCAAGTCACGTCTATGATGAATGACGAGACGGAAAGCAACCTCTTCAGCTTGATGAGCTTCGTCTCCTAATTAGGTAGTTGTGGAGGAGGAGACGGTGAATTCTTACGACATGTGTGCTAGCTGATGTGAATTTATTGATTCTTCTGGGGTGAGCATCGATGTCTTATTTGGATATCTTGGCAATGACGTACCAAGATATTCGCTTCTGGAAAAACACTTTATCATATGCAATTATATGCTTCAGCAAATGCTTTTAATAATGGTCCCTTTCTGCGCATACTAGTAATTGTTTAGCGAAAGCAAGTAATTTGACGGCTTGAGACGTACCAACTTGATCATGAATAGCTCGGCCATCCATCGTTGTGTATTGCCACATATAAGCCGACATGGAGGATGGACGTGCTGTGCCGTGCCGTCTCACCGCGAGAGGCTCTGCTGCAACTGTACCAAGACGGACCAATTCAGGTGGGAATCGTCTCTACCTCAGTATCAAGGTCGTTGCTCATGGGATCTGCACTGTCTTCCCGCGTTTTGAATAAAACGAACGGAATCGACATCCTCCATGAATACAGCAGTTCCGGACTCGTGAGTGCTTTGGTGTGGGGGCGTACTATTACGATTGCTTTCATTTCTCGAGCTGAAGCAGCATTGTTTGGACATAATCATGCGGTTTGGTGCTCACATCCTAAGGGTTTCCGCGAAGTGCTGATGGAAGAATAAATGATAAATAATTAAGCTATCGATACTTACGGAGGTAATCCCAGCACTGGATGGATATCAGTCTCCACGGATAATCGCTGCTCATCGCACGTGTCTATGATATATAGTATGTATACCTGTCCTAGTCGTGTAACGCGATCTAGAAACCCGAATCGAAGGAACGGGATGGCAAGTGAGGTGGTACAATACCAGGAAAGTTTTCTTTTTCCTTTTTCTTCTTTCCCCCGGAGACCCGACCGTGAGGCTCGTAGATTATGGTAAGAGAAAAAGTCTAGAAGGGACGGATACCTTACAGCTAGGGAGCTCCTTGTTAACAAGCGTAGACAGGCAGGATTGTTATCTGGCGGGTCTGAATACGACACAACCAATCATGATGGGTGCGAGAAGAAGATGTTGGATCTTTAGGTAGACAGCTAGAGAGCGAATGAGATAATCCACAGGAATGAACACTGAACTTAAAGTTGCGATATCGAGGGCTGAAGAAGCATTGGGAGCTCACAGGATGTCTTCACAGGTACAGCTGCTACCCACCGCCACCTAGGTACCTATGTACATACCTTACCCACTGTATGTACGTGATATGCTTGGCAGCTGCCGGGCGGACCCCTCCCGGAGACTTCTGCTTCGCGGAAGCGCGAAGAGACCGAGAGCGGGTCATGCTTTCATAATCACGGATAGTGACATTACATGTACCTAGCAGTCTAGTAACCTACCTTAGGTAGGTTAAGTCATTCCCTTGCCCAGAGTATTCAAGGTTGGCTTCCGGGACCGAAGCGCCCTAGCGCATATCGTCTTCACCTTGCGTGCGACAGGATTACCAAGCCATGATGAATAGATTACGGTAATTGTACATTGGCGCGGGCTGTGTCTCAGTCCTTCCATAGGTGATAGCATTTGTAATTCTACGTGAACTCATATATCCTTGTACCACGCGCGCATATATATAAGTCTTGGTTGTTTCGTCCTCTGAATTGTTGGCACGAAAAGCAAACAACTTCATTGTCATACTTAAACGTATATCAGCTTCGCTCACGTCACGATCGAATTTCAAGTCCGCCAAGTTTCATAGTTACGGGATTCCAAAATCGCGAGATGGCCGCAAAGAAGATAATCACGGTCTTCGGCGCTACAGGCGCCCAGGGAGGCGGCATTGTATCAACTTTTCTCAACGACGCGAAGCTAAAGAGCGCGTGGGCTGTTCGCGGTGTGAGTCGTGATACTTCGAAGGATTCCGCCAAGAAGCTCTCTGAGCAGGGCGTCGAGGTCGTTGCGGTATGTCTAGGTGGCCATCTGTTAAGTACCTAGAGAGACTGATCTTCTGATTTGTTTCTTTCCATAGGCCGACTTCAATGACAAGGCATCCCTTGTCAAGGCCATGACTGGTTCACACACCGTGTTTGGTGTCACAAACTACTGGGAGAAGGCCAGCATGCAACTTGAGATTGACCAGGGCAAGAGCCTGGCTGACGCCGCTAAGGTTGGTGCAGCGTACATCAAGTCAATCTAGCAGCATAAACCTGACCTGCAGCGTAGGAAGCGGGTGTTCAGCACTATATTTGGAGTTCTCTGCACAACATTAAGGAATGTGAGTTTATGCGATGTATGTGACCGTCTCCACGGCTCGGACGCTCACGGGCCTTTGCAGTATCACACGGCAAGCTTGCACATGTCTACCACTTCGATAGCAAGGCCATCGTGGAAGACTACGTGCGGTCGCTAGGCATCCCCGCAACCTTCTTTATGCCAGGCTTCTACATGTCGAACATTCCCGGGAAGATGTTCAAGCCCTCGCCGCCCGACAACGCGTGGACCTTCGGGCTCCCCGTCGCAGGCACGGCGCCGATCCCGGTATACGACACGCGCGACACGGGCAAGTACGTCAAGGCGATCGTGCTCAACTGGGAGGCGCTCCTGGGCAAGCGGCTCCTCGGCGCGACGGCCTACGTGAGCGCGCAGGAGATCGTCGACGTCTTCAAGAAGGTGTACCCGGAGGCGGGCAAGACGGCGCGCTTCTTCCAGCTGCCCGAAGACGCGTTCCGGGGGTACATGAAGAGCCAGGGGTCGCCGGACTTCATCGTCGACGAGATGTACGAGAACATGCGCCTCCTGGAGGACTTCGGCTACTACGGCGGCGAGCCCCTGGACGAGACGCACAGGCTCGTGGAGGACCACCTGACCACGTGGGAGGAGTATGCCAGGAGCGCGGAGGGGTTTGCTGGCTTGAAATAAACACCGTGAGAGCCACTACCGGATCTAGGAACGGGCTGTCCAATTTGTGCCACGTAAAGTAGGACCCAAACTCATGAATTAATACCACGATCTCGATCAAGGTGGGGTTCCCCTTCTGTGAATCTTAAATGTGGGAGAGGGGGCAGGGGGGGTAAAGTAGGGGGGAAGGTTTTGTGATCCGCGATCCACAGATTTTCGATCAAATCTTAAGGTAGACGCTGCCAACGTATGCAACAAGTCAAGTCAAGTCAAGGTTTTTTTTTTTTTTTTTTGTTTGAAACCTGAATTGTTGCATACACTGGAGGCTGCGTTGAAGCAGATAATTGAATGAACCAAAGTGCGTTATTGTATTGATAATAGTGAGTAGTTTCTCCTTTTTCCGGTAAAATTCGGGATTTACCTCCAGCTTTTTACATATGTAGCACCTACCACCTACCGCTAAGGCCTACGTTGCACAACAAGCCTACCTATCCATGACAACTTTAGGTAAGTAGATTAGATACCTTCAACTTTTCTACGATACGTTTGCATGTGTCATTCCTGGCCCAAGCCGTCTCCCGTCCCTCCCGACGAACTAGGTATGTAAGTACTTATCTAAGGGGAAAAGTCCAACTTTACACACACAAAAAGTGCGGATTAAGTCCTATACCCATTCAAGCGTAGTCAAAGCTACCTAAACAACTCGAAGAGTATTAGGCTGGTCTGAAAGGAAATACTGGGCGAGCATCATCCATTCTCATACTGACGGCCCTGAACATCGTCAAGCCGATTCGAGATGCCCACATGAGCAGCACGGGCTTGGCCAGAGCTGAAGTTAAGTTACCTAACCTACTTGTGGACCACAGTGAGTTACCTGATCGAGAGGGAGCTTGCATCTGCCTAGCCTAGTAGATCCCTAGTAGATCTAGAAGCATAGACGTACATACTGTATATGTAAGTAGATCACAGATCCAGATCTCGACTATTGCTGCTAGTGTCATGTACATACTACCGAGTACATGTACGTATGAGGCGTCAATTCCAATCCAACACCAATAGAAAGCCATAATTATCGAGAGTTATCCGCGAACAAGCTTTTAAGGAGCAAATCTTCCTGATCAACAGGCACTTCACCGACGACTTCCCGGAATTTGATGCATCGAGACCGTTTAGGTACGACTTAAGTGGAGGAAGATAATCAGCTTCGGTATCGATTGATCGGGCTGGGGCATTTCTCCCGTGTAGATTTCTTACGGTCTCGAATCTCAAACTTACTTACCTAAATACATAATGGATCTACCTACGCAGGTACGGACGAGCAAAGCAGACGAGGACGAGTCTCTTGCCACTGGTAACGTAAGTAGGAGCATTGGAAAAAGTCGCCTGCAAAGGCCCGACTGTGGTTCAGCAAACAGTTGATGGAGCAGATGCTCCGTCGACAAATAGAAACCACATGTGCACCTGAGCATGAGAACTCAAAAGTACCTAACTCTACAACGTCAGGTAGTACAGACAATATAATCTCGTTACGGTTGCCTCATGGAGCTTAATTCTATGAAGTCGTCTGCTGGGGAAGGAGAAGACGTCACTGAACCAACTGCTTTAAAACCATGTGGCTAACACCAAACACAACCAAGCCGGTCACCTTCAATCGCATAAAACTTGCCGTCATTCGCTTGAACAGAAAGCTACATTTTACACATTGAGTCTGACCCATCTTGGCGGAAGCTTGCTTTCATTACTTTATTGATTCCTTCCTTGGTAGAGCGAGCCTCCACTAGTTATCTAACAGCTATGGCCCGAAGACAGGCGAAAAACCCTGAGGAAGGCCGCACATCTGAGGTCGAACACATTGCAGAGAATCCCGAAGGTATATCAAGTGATATTACCGATGACATTCCCAACGACACCGGACCTAGGCCTAACCCAGGGGAGACGCTCAACCCAAGGGAGACAGGTCAAAATCGGAATACGAATTCACGGGCCACAACCACGAGGAGCAGCCAGACGAGAACGCAAAGGCCGGCCCGCGATCGTCAACATGGAGAAACTGTGGGATGGGTCGATGATGATTATTACGAGTCGAATCCATGGTACGGACAGACGAACAAGAAGCCTGTCTTTGGTTTGGGCAAGCCCTTGCCGCACACCAACCGTTGGAACAAAAGGCCAAAAGCAGCCATTAAGTCCTCAACCAGAGCTCCCGAAGATATAGCAGAGCTCGGCGAGATGAAATCGGCCGAAACGGCCTTCCCGAAGGTGTCGAGAAAGGGAAGCACGATGAACGGCGAACATACGGGAGCGAGGCGGACGGCCGCCGGCGTAACTCACGGTGCTAAGTACAATGACGCCGGACAACCCGTCTTCAACTACCAGCCGGGCTCGGATGACGATTATAGCAGACAAGACAGGGCAGATACGGGTAGAACAGGCAGGGCGAGCAAGTCAGAGGCAGAGGATCGCCCTACTTATGGAATTGACAGCGAACCCATCGGCCAGCGGGAGCACGACGAGGTGGAGCAGGGGGACCGAGATCCCAACGAGTTCCGCAACCGGTGGGCACGTTTCCGCGCGAAGCATCCCGAACCGTTGGCCGAATTCTTAGCCGTATGTCGTTTCCTCCCTCAAGACACCCGTGCCATCGCCTAGCTAACTTGACTTATAGACGGGGGTAGCTGTGTTCCTTGGACTAGCCGCAACCCTATCCGTAAACCTTTCTGCGAACCAGCCGGTCAAATACGGCACCTACGAGACCTCCTGCTGGGCCTGGGGATTTGCCTGGATGTTCGGCATCTATCTCGGCGGCGGTGTCTCGGGCGCGCACATGAATCCGGCCATCTCCATCAGCCTATCGCTGTTCCGCGGCTTTCCCTGGCGCCGATGTCTCATCTACGTAGTCGTCCAGTTCATCGCTAGCATCGCGGCCGGTGCGTTAGCTTATGGTATCTACAGAGATACGATCCGGCACGTCGACCCGACCATGACCGAGACGGCCAAGACCTTCTTCTCGAGCCCCCAGGAGTGGGTGTCGCCCGGCACGGCCTTCTTCGACCAGCTCGTAGGCAGCGCGATCATGGCGATTGTCGTATTCGCCCTGGGAGATGACCAGAACAATCCCCCGGGCGCGGGAATGCATGCTTTTGTAAGTCACTCCGTCTCGGGGGTTCAGAGTTTTCTGCATCATTCCTTTCCTCTACGAGATCTCTGCCCTCGCACACGCCAGCAGCAGTAGTAGTGTTAACATTTACCTGCTCTTACCTAGGTCCTCGGTCTGTTAGTCACCACCCTCAAGTTCACGCTAGGCTACAACATCGGGTCGGCGCTGAATCCGGCTTCGGACTTTGGCCCAAGGGTGGTAGCCTGGGCCGTCGGCTATCGGGGACCCGAAGTGTTCGGGAACGGCTGGTGGTTCTACGGCCCGTGGCTCTCGACGCTGGCCGGCTCCATCATCGGGTGTTCGATATACGACGGCTTCATCTTCGTGGGGTCCGAGAGCCCCGTCAACTACCGGGGGCCGGGCAGCATCAAGAGGCGGACTCGTAAGATGCTCGGGTTTGAAGAAAGTGAATGAGTAGAAGTGTGTCTGGAGTATGTTTTAGACAGTTTATTATTAGGTATGAGAGACGACATGATATATGAAATTTTTTGGGGACAAAGAGTCCGCTACCTAACTAGTTACTCGTAGTAATCTACAGTGAGCGGCATTAGGTACTGAATGCGAATAGCAGATTTGTTAGTGCGCGGGAGCTCGGGATGACCTAGGAGGGATTTAAATGATTAATTGTTACACCCTAACCCCAGCCGTGTATATGTATGAATTGGGCAACTTTAGAGGCAAAATAGAGATACATGACGAAGGGCCTCTTGGGATGCCCCCCTCGCCTGTGTGTGTCCGGTGCGAGAATAAAGGCTAGCACTACCTAACAAAATATAGATTATATAGATAGCTGAAAAGGATAAACAGGTTAGCTCGAGTAATCGTCTAGAGCATGAAGATATTGGTAAATTTAAATATGAAATCTGTTATGAATTGAGAGTATGATGCTCCATATGTAGAGAGCCCACAGTAGCAGGAGTAGGTACGTAACAACCTTATTAGCTGAGACAGAGGACTCACGTGATTCTCTTGGGGGGTTATCGGTTCAGTGACGGCCCAGTGACGGTCGCCTCGTGAAGATTGTTGACAAATGCCGAGGTTCATTTTAACAGTTTTTTTTTTGCCTCTCCACGTGTAGCCTAACCTCCTAACACTCCAACCTTCCCGGCATTGGACCCACTGGTAAATAGCCTTATGTCTACATCTCTACGGTGCATCCGCCGATGATTGTTAGTTTCGTTTGATCGTTGGCCTTCTCTCCATCCTTTGTTACTTTAAATCCAGGCAAGGTTAGACATAATCCTAGGCATAATTCCCCCCGTCGAATCCTGCCCTCTCTGCCACCTGCACCGTCATCGCGAGCTCAGCCGGCTTAGTCTCCTGCTATAGTTGTGAAGGGCCAGGTTCGTTTCAATCATCATGGCCTCGCCGCCGAAGCCTTGGGAACATCCGAGTACAACAGCAACCGGTAATTCCGGCGTTGCTCCCGTTTCATATGTAGACCTACTAATCTTCTCATTGATTAGCGACTATAAGTCCACCAACCGCCACCACAACCGGCACTTCCATCCCTTCGACGTCAAGCACAGCGATGGCACCGTCATCAAACGGCAGCGATGCTTCTAGTTCTAGCTCTAGCATACCTGCCGTTCCTCCCCGACCCGACTCCCTGAACGCGACCGTGAACCAGAATGCGTCAGCGTACAGTAGGAACCCGTACAATAATGCATACTCAACCCCATATTCATCACCCTACAATAGATACGGTGGATACGGCACTAGTATGTATGGCAACTACGGCGGCATGGGCGGCATGGGTGGTTACGGCGGTTACGGCAGCATGTATGGTGGGATGTACGGTGGCATGCCCGGGATGATGCCAAACGATCCGAACAATCCCAACAGCCTGACAAATCGGTTCAATAACAGCACCCAGGCAACGTTCCAACTGCTGGAGGGCATTGTAGGCGCCTTTAGTGGCTTCGCGCAGATGCTCGAAAGCACATATATGACGACGCATTCAAGCTTTTTCGGTAAGTGAAATGTGTATACGGTTTGTACTATAGGTACCTAACTGAATCCTGAATAGCCATGGTGTCTGTCGCTGAGCAATTTGGGAATCTGCGACAGACCCTCGGATCAGTTCTGGGCATATTCACACTCATGCGATGGCTGCGCACATTAATCGCCAAACTCACTGGCCGACCACCTCCGGCGGATGCGGTGGCTCTTACACCAGCTGCTTTTGCGCGTTTTGAAGGACGACAATTGCCCCCGGGCGCAAACGGCGCTCCGGCCCAACCCCGACCTAGCAGAAAGCCTCTAATCTTCTTCATTCTCGCAGCTTTCGGATTGCCCTACATCATGAGCAAGGCAATTCGCTCTCTTGCTGCTTCAGCCGAGGAAGAAGAGCGCAAACGTCTCGAGGTTGCCGGCCGGACCGCGCCCGATCTTAGCAAGCTTGAATTCTGCCGTGTGCTATACGACTTTACACCCGAAGCTGGCAACGCCACCCAGGGTGTTGACCTTGCCGTCAAGAAGGGTGATTATATCGCCGTCCTGAGCAAGAGTGATCCCCTCGGAAATCCGAGCGAGTGGTGGCGCTGCAGAGCCAGAGATGGACGCCTTGGATACCTTCCTGCAACGTTTTTGGAGGTCGCTAAGAGACCTGGCCAGCCCATCGCGGCTATTAAGGCTGCCGCCAGTGAGCCGGCCTCGTCGCGTAGCAACTCGATGACCACCGCAAGCGCCCGACCGCCCGAGGTCACCGGCAAGGCCGGAGACATTTCGGCTGAGAGCTTCCAGAAGTCGCAATTCTACTCTTAGGCAGGGAAAGAGATATCTGAAGAATTGATCGCTCAACTGGCAAAGCCTTTCAAGAACCTGAGTGTGTTTGTCTTCGCCGATTCGAACATGACGCCGCGGCAGTATCAGGACACTAGGTCAACCGATGATCATAAGAAGAATGAGGCGGGGAAGTCGGACTACAGTGGGAAGCCTAATGGAGAAGCCAGCGAGAACGACGAGTCGAAACCTGTTCAGGAGAGGAACGCTGAACCTGGTTCCATTTATCACGAGGATGCTGGGCTGGAACAGACACCCTTTTCGGCGGCCCTCGATTTTACGGACGATCAACCGAAATCAGGATGCCTGAAGGAGCTTCGAGAATATAGGAAGTCGCGCTTCGAGGCCTCGGGTCGCTTGGGAGAACCGCGGCGCAGGGTCGACCTGCAAAACCCTCGGACGACGGAGAATGATCGCGGGAACATGGCCGTCCTAGAGACGGAGTTTCCTCCAGATGAAGAGTCCGGAGTCGTCCCATCGCTAGGCGATGTGCCGCGAGATGGACCGGCTGGTCGCCAGTAAGAATCCGCGCAACGTTGACCACATCATCTCGTATCGGTCTCCGCGTCGTTCGTCATTGCATAATCAACACAAACATGCTTCATTTGTATATAAAACTGCGACCGGGGCGGCATGGCAGTCCCCGATTAGTAGGGGCTCGGTAGAAAGGGAATCTTGGAAGGAACAACAACGTCTCCCGCCGTCGAAGTCTTGCATCAGAAGAGGACAACTCTCGCTTTCTCGCGATTTGGTTTCTTTGTATTTTCACAACAAGGAGAGCCTCGTCATCGCGGGCGTTGGGGCGTCCGTTCGTTCCAAGGTCCAGAGAGATGAGATGGGCTTTGTTTATTTGATACTCCTACTTTCGCGGCCAACATACGACTACTGGGAAGCTGGCTTGGACGTCGTCGCGGCCAGGACAGGAATGAAAAGTCGGTACATAGTGGATAAGTAATTTTAATGGTATCGCGTGAAAAGCACCCGCTGGACGTGACTTGAGTGAGCGAATGTGGTTGGTTCGAGGTGGCTGGATATATATAAGGTTATATGGATGTAGGGAGTACTTTGCGAGTAGCTCTCAGCTTCGATCCTCCCGCGCCAAATAAAGTTGGGGAGTTATGTCATTATGGGTAGAAGTAATGAGGAGCGTAATGCTCATTGCATCGAGAGTGCAAGGTGAAGAAGCTAGAGGTGGCAGAGTTTTTTTTTTTTTTACATACAGGTGACCATACCCACGTAGGACCGTTATTAGTAGTGGGCCTCAGCCCTACAGCTCTATCTCAACGGGTTAGTTAGGTGTCTAGTTTCGTGGGGACTTGTTGATGCGTTATGTACTATCATCGGCCGTTGGCGAGTCGTCTCATCGTGATGTCAGTGCCACCGGTGGGGTTGCTGGATTCTTACATCTGTACCTAGTACATGATGATCGATAGCCGCTGGTGGAGTTGAGGTACCGAGGCGGGCATGAAGGGGGTTGGGAGGTGAAAGGTAGGCAGAAAGTGTTGGGACTGATTATCAGTGTTTATACATGAGATGACTGTAGGTAACGTTTCTGAGGTTCTTAAGACAGTTTAACGCTGGTGGGAGAGGCACGCGGGCTATTTGGGTGTTATCATAGCACAAGACATGTAACGAGATTAACTGTCTAAGTATCCAGTGTAATACACCTTGACCCCTGAGTACCTATTCCACGAATTAATCCTCCGCCCCAAGCCCAAGTAAAGAACGTGTGTGGTCCGAGACGCTTTGATATTATCCCCGGAAAAAGTAGAAGAAAGTCGGAACTTTGAATAAGAAGGAAGCTTTTGCCGTAGAGATGGCGGGTTGGCGTAGTTGGGCTACAAGGCGAGTAGCCGTATATCGCCGATAGGCGTCAAACCTATCTTGTCTAATAACTCAGATACCTAGTTCCACCGATAGTCTTCCTTGACGAGGCGCCTGGTCGGCGGTTACTCACCCCTCTAGTGGTAAAAGAGTGAGTGACGGATCAGCTAGCATTCAAGCTCCATTAGAACATAAGGCTCGAGTCATACCCTTAATCTCGTTCACTATGGGCACCGTTGTTCCAGTGCCAAAGTCAGTTGTCTATGGTTTTTCGTCGACGCACTCGGGACATCAAGGGTGAGAATTCTGAGAACCTCGAGGATGATGGAGGCAGCAGGTTGGTTGTCCTCATGTTCGGATGGGTCAGACAGTGGAAGTTCAGATTTCGTTGGAAATAACGGATCCGGACCAGGCCCGGTCGTCGTCGATATCATCGGTGTCATATACGTCTAGGATGCTTCTAATCGATGCCGGTTCCTCGTTTATTTCATCTCATTGATATTGATATCTTCCCGCCTCGTTGATTTACCTATCTCTCTGTGACGCGGTATCGTCGTATGTTTGAAGTAGCTGATTTCCATGGCCTCAGACAAGAGTAATGCGACGCCTTCCATCACTCATTCGTTCATGTGAGGGTATATCACAAGCAGCCCATTCATTGGTCATTTCCTTCAACGCGGAGCTTGAATTGTCCTCACATTTGTACCCTAGCGTTCGTCCTACAAGCGAATCCACGCTTTCTTCAAAGCCGATATATCCAATTCTCCGGTAGACTCCTTGGCTTGGTGTAACGGCCGCAACCAGAAGTGCATGGATGGTGGACATTGCGAGACCTCGACAAATTGGAAGTAAATAACACTCTGTCGGCATCAGGCCATCTCTAATGCATGAATCAACATTAGACTCCCGTGTTATATCGAATCGTGCAGAACTACGACGGACTTTGCGAGTGATGCATTCTAGACTAAAGTCGATCTTGCTCACGTAATCTTCCTCGCGGTCTAGTTGTTCATAATCACGGGTACAGTCTCTTGAAAGCAGGGGAAACAGCCAGCCAACAAGCTGAATCCTCGCATCCCGTATTGAACCAAACCCATTGGATCCGATACATGTTGCATAGGCATTAGTAATGTCCACCAATGGCTTTGTTTTGCCTTTATCCCAGTAACGGACCACGCTATCTATGGACGCCCAGGACCATGAAGGTGCGCGGTATTCGTTGGGTCTCCTGACACGAGCCCCGGTCCTCACCCATAACAGACCTTGCGGAAGATTCGCTTTCCATAGACCCGCAAGGTAGTCAGACTGGATTGTTTTGTGGCAGATGCTCGCGACTCCTGCAATTGCGGCCAGCTTATCGCCCGGAATAGTCACATCGCTAGCGCTGTAGTGTTCAACAAATCTCTCCCAGAAACTAAGGATGTTGTCTTGTGAGGGGGTTCCAACAGTGAGTAGCCTGTTAACCCCTTTCCACATATCGATATTATTCCGATCGAGAAAACCAATTTCACAACTTCCTTCTTCGGCGCATTCATAGTATATCATCTCCCGCGTGAAGCTGATGTTTCGATTCGCAAGCTGGCGCTCTTGACAGACCCAACCGCGGCGATTCAATGGCTCTTGGTCAAGAAGCATGAACCTGGAATCATCTCCAAATTGCGTTATAAATATTGATTCCTCTCTAGCTGACCGGTCGCATGGACGGTCGAAGATCTGCGAGGGATGACGATGGTAAAAAAGGCCTTCTGAGGAGTTAGTTGCCGATGCCGCAGCCAGATTACAATACCCGTTTTGATAGATCAATCCCATCATGCTGCTTTCCCGATCCCAATCTTCACAGGAGTCCTGAAGAATGCACTGGGAACAGGTTAGGACATTTGCTTCATTTGTAGAACATTTCCTGCGAGGACTCGATTAGGGCACTAGATACTTACCAACGAATCTATCCATAGGTATTGAACATCCAACTTTCGCGTAACCATAGCAGCATCAAGGTATTTCCGGGGCATTAAATTGGATGGGATGCCCCTCTGGTACTTGGATAGGTTTTCCGATGTAAGCTTCAAGTTCCCATCGGGAAACCATCTATGGCTCAGGGTGATGTAGGGGCCATCGACGACGCCATCTGTCTTTGTAACTATTCGGAAGACGGGTTCCGCCTGAGTCCCAGATACTTCTATTAGTCTTGATGGATACCAGCCGGACACCTGCTTGCAACGGTTGTGGTGGTCTTCGCAGTTCTTCAGCCGCGTGGAGATGTAATTCCATGATTGCTGCGAGTCGGTACGGTGTCCAATCTCAGAGGCAAATTGTCTGCGAGAGTGATGATAAAAGTAAACATAATACGCATGAGACTCTAACGTATAATCGACACAAAGAGTGGTATTATTTCGGCTTAGAGGGCCACCTGTTGCTGAGCTCGTAAACTGAAAATTAGGAGGTTTGAGTGGAGGCGTGCCTAAATAGCTGCTCAACCCAACTTCAGGAAACTGTCGGCAGGCAGAGTAGAATATCCGCATACACCACCAACATCCGCTCTCTACACCACTCACTAGCTCTGCTCCATTGTTGTGAAGAGGAGTTGGTTCGTCTCTTACTTCCTCGCTAAGATACCGTATCGTCAAGGATCGACATCGAGAGCAATCCATAATGGATCTGACAGAAGTTCGCGTTACCGGGTAAGCTGATTAGGTAAATGACAAAAAATTAGCTCGATTCTCCGATTTCGCATAAGAAGGTTTCCATGTATTAGAATCATAACAGTAGCCAGATATCTGGCAGAGTACTAGGGTTGATGTATATCACATTACCCCTCAGTCTCATCCAAGCCTATACCCGTTCCAACTATGAGCGTTTACGCAATGGTAGCTGAAATTGTGCCACCTACGTGCATCGTCGATAGTGGATATAAAAAACCTTCTTCACACACGAATTCAACATTGTGCCGTCCCGTCACATTCTGAAAGGGTGACCCTGCGCCTCCCTACCTGCCTGGCCAGGCCCAGGCAATTTTCCAGATAACCATCCAACGAGAAGGTCTATCACTGAACTGCTGACTCCCTACTGACGGTCAAGCATAGCAGCTTGGTCGACGAAATAAACTTCATTATATTCACCTACATTTTATGCTTTACAGCCCTGCGGACGATTTGAACAGAAACTTGTTATGAGACTATAGATAGCTTCTTCTCAATTCTTACATATTAATAAATCCACTGTCGACGTGACAATCTCTCAAACATGCGCTGCACAAGGGCTTCGAACACGGTCAATGATGGCAAAGTGGCAGGACTTACGTAGGTACATGCATTTGACACCAACCCCAAGCAACCTCTCCTCATTATCATATGTACTACACCCAAGCCGAGCCAACTCTCACCTAGGTAATTGGCATATGTAGACCCATAGACTTAGATGTCCAAGACTTGAGTTAAGAGTATGTATCTAGTCACACGATTAATTTAAGTATCCAACATTTCTATCATGCTGTTAATTACATAATGACATCAAATTCAAATTCTGTACATGACCGCCTTTGTCGGAAGAACCGCGGACCCGTACTTAACTCTCTACTGGTTACCGCCTAAAATACGCCTTCTCCAAACTCCTCAAGCCCAGATAGCTGACACCCGCAAACGCAAAGGCCAGCTCAAAGCCCACATCGCCGCCCAACGCGCCGCCACAGAGCCGCCCGACCGGCCCCGTGAACCAGGCCTGAGCCATACCCAAGACGGCGCCGGCGACGCCAACGGCAAACGCAGCGACGGCGGCTAGGCCGGGGGGCAGGCGGTCGGGGTCGGCGTAGTGCTCGGGGCGGTAACCGCGGAAGCCGCGGCGGAAGACGAAGTGCTCGGCGAGGGCGACGGCTTCGTAGATGGCGAGCCAGTAGGCGATGAGGAGCATGAAGCTCTCGAGGGCGGGCTCGAAGCGGTCGTAGCCGGGGACGGCGACGGCGACGTAGGCGGCGGTGGCCACGGCGACCCAGACGAAGCGCGGCACGGCCCGCGTCCGCTCCGACAGCGCCTGCAGCGTCAGCGACACCGAGTAGCTGTTCGGGCAGTTGTTGCCCACGATCGACAGCGCCAGCACCGCCACGCAGAACTCGCCGAACCGCCCCAGCCGCCCGACCAGCACCTCCGCTAGCAGCCCACCGATCCCCGCCTCCGTGTACGCTGCCAAGTACGCCTTCTTCGTCGCCATGGCCGTGGCGACGGCCGCGCCGAGAAGCTCGGTGAAGCAGAGCGATACGAAAAGCCCGGCGAAGGTCCTGCCCGCCATCTAGAGTTAGTATCTAGATATAATTTTGGATAATTTCAGAAGGGGACCAAAATTTTGGCCGGGTCGTCTCAAGTTTAAGGATAGATCCCGAACCGGCAAACGTAGCTACTAGGCAATACAGGCCGAAATAGGGAATAAGTAAAGAGCACCAGAGTACCTACCAGAGGAAGATCGAGGCTCGCGAACGGCTGACGGGCTGGTAGACGGTGTAATCGGCAGCGTAGGACGTCCAGCCCGTGGCGAAGCCGAATACCGAAGCGGCGAAAGAGAGAACGGCGCCCGCTTCCCTGGGCCCGCTCTCTAGCGGAAGCAAGCTGTTGAAGTCGCCGGAATGCGCAAAGATCCCGAGCACGATGAGGAAGATGACGAAGACGGGGATCCAAGACCAGCGCTCGTAGATGTGAACGATTCTATACCCAAAGGTACAGATGCCAAGGGTCGCGAAGGCGATGACCAGGATGCCGGCCCAGCCTGGCATGTTGTCGTTGATGGCGTGGAAGAGCTGGGCGCCGACGATGACGTTGACCGCCGACCACCCGATGCAGGCTAAGATGTTAAAGATAGCAACTATAATTTGACTCAGTCAGAGGAAGACAGTTCAAGAAGCCAGGGTAAGCAAACAATACGTGTGATGACATACTCAGCTTGACGCCATAGTAGCCAAAATAGAAGCGGGATAGGACCATCTGCCTTAATCCGAACTTGGGACCGAACGTCGAGAAGAAACAGACCGGCATGATACCAAGGAAGTTGACGAAGATGATGGTGAGAGCGCTATCGACGAAACCGAGCTCGAACACGGGCCGGGCAAGAGCACCGATAGCGAAGGATGAGACAACCATATTGGCGGATAGCCACTACGAGCGAAGTAAGCAGGGTGAAGCCATCTAAAAGATGTATACTAATTCTTTCATCTTACCAGCGTGCCGATCTGCGTCATGCTCGAGTCCGTCCTTTCATCCGAGGGGACACGCTCGATCCCCCGCTGCTCTACGCCGAACTTTCCAGCGAAACGCTGGAGTTTGGCATACAGGGACTTGCCCGCCGTGAACTCCTGCCGGTGGACGGCATTGCCCTCGTTGACGTACCCGAAGTCGAAGTCGTCTGCGACAGCATATTTTTCAATGTGTGCGTTATCGAGCTCGCGGCTTCCGGTAGAGACCGACATATCCAGGTTATCTACCGCACGTGGGCGAATACTGCAGATTCGCTAGGTATCGAGGAGAGAGAGAATGAAAGCACCCGGTAAGCAACCCGGGGAGGAGCAGGGGGCGCTAGTATCGTCTTATTAGTGACCGTAGCTAGCAGAAGCAGCGAAGATGCGGTATGACTACATTTGTACTCAGTGACAGGATGATATGCTTCTTTAAGTAAGCAGGGCAACTTGTGTTTCCCGCGCCTTGACCTTACTCGTAGGACAATAACCCTCTCTTAGCTAACAATGGAGAGCAAAAAGTCAATGTAGGCGGGGAGACGCCGACAACGACAACGGGGAATACCTCATAGTCAAGGAGGGGTTATGAAACGGTTTCTACAGTAGTGCCCTTTTGCAGCAAATGTAATATGCCGCTGTGAGACAGGGAGAGGCTAAACTTACAAGGGAGTAGGTAGATGGAGATCTAAGTGAGGGTGCTGTGTACCTAGATATCAGCCGGAACAAGAGCAGAGGAGTGGGTACGGTACGGATAGGAATACCATTGGTCGGATAGTCTAGATAAGCACAGAGAAGGCGTTGGAAATGACCGAAGTCTACAACCCTCATGGCCATGGCTGAGGAGTTCAGCTCAGCTGCGGCTTCAGATAACGGGAAACGTAGTCTTGTTTGCCATCTGTGAAAATGAAACAGTACTATCGACGGCTTCCTTCAGACTCGATGTGAATATGAAATTAGGGACTGGAGAGGGGGGGGGGGGGGGGGGGGGGGGGGGGGGGCTACATCATACGGAGAGATACAAATGACGATACCCAGAGATCCTAGTGCTAGGTATTGTTGATCATCCACATAGCCCACACATTCAAAAGACCATGCCACTGCGTGTGTAACTGTGTCTACCCCAGAAAAGGCCTGAGTGTAGGTAGTATCTGGGAAGTTAGACAAATTGAAAGATTGTTGTTACTTCAGCGGCTGCGGTTATTCTGACTGGCAAACAACTGTAGCTTTCGGGACACGTCGAGTTTGACAGAATAGGCTTGACACGACACGTGGATCCGAGAGGTCACCCCGTAAGCTGCTTGTCACAGTCTATAGATGTCTGCAGAGGTCTGTAGAGCTTTGGAAATTTGCCTTAGGAAAAGCCAAATCTGAAACTCGACCCAGCTGTTCTTACAGATGCCCATGGCCGGCCAGCCATACGCAAGCCAGGCTTAAATTCTTAAGTCGACATCTTTATAAAGTGTGCAGAGAATTAACAGCAGTTGGTGCATAGTAACAGCATCCAAGTCATACCCACCCTACTCAGGAAATACCAATCCCTTCGAGGTAATCGATCCCGCCGAAGATGCTGTGACTGCATGGATTATCGTGACGAGCTCGAGGTAAGACATTTCCTTCCGAGCGCCACGCCGTAATAAACTGTGGAGTGAGTGACTGGCTGATTGGCTGATAAGCAGCATCGAAGAATCCTAGGGGCGTTATTGAGGACACCAGGGATGATATCTCTCACGACTGAAGCTGATAGCCTAGGTGAGAAGAAGTAAATCCAGGCTTAAATAGGTAGGTGAGATTCGGGTGTGAAATTGCGGCGATAAAGAATTGCTTATGTAAGTCACTATTCGCTTGGTTCCGGGCAGTGAATAATCCAGCGGAATCGCCCGCCTGCGCCCGCTAGCACTTCCACTGGACGTGCTTGTTTCCCCGCTATGGTGCGCTGAACTCGACGAATCTTTGCACTGAGAGAACCGGAGCCTTTGGCGACTCGTCTCAACTACGCGTCCTCAACTACATGAAATATTCAGGCACCGAAAAGGGGCAGGAAGAGAAATATAACTAAGGACTGATTAATCCACCCAGCTCAGCAAAACCGACTAATAAGCTTCTTTTTGGACGTTGCATCACTTTGCACGAATACCACTACATGCCTGCTCAAGTAGTCCAGCATCCTGCTGTGTTCTGCAAGGCTTCGCAATGCCTCCCAGGGATTCCCGTCTTACACGACCCTGCTCTACTCTATTTCACACGCCGCCAGGCCCTCCAAATGCGGCTGGGTTTCTCTATAACACCAAGCTACACTAAGAAAATGCCTTTTTTTCTTGTTAGTCACGAGTTGAGCTTCTTAACCAGGTCAGACTAGGAAGCCTGGGAGCATTGCGGCGCTTTATAACAGGGAACTATTCAGCTATTGATGGTCTTATCGACTAAGGCCGGAATGCGCATGCAGACGTTATGTATTAGTAAATCCAGAGCCCGCGATGCGCCCTCTCGGAGTCCGGAAGGCGGTGGCCGCATGTACGCGTTCCAGGGCCGTGGTAAGGGGATTCACTGCCTCGTGGGATGTATGACCGTCTGTCTCACCAGCGCTCCTGCTGCGTCCCCCGTATGGCAGAGCTGAATCATCCCGGCGCACGCTGTGTCACCGTTCGAACCAACAGATGGGGCATTCGAGACCGCACCAGCGAAGGTGACTATCCGCGCAGCAAGCAGGGATATCCTCGATAACGGCACGATCTCACGGCTCGTTTCAGAGTGTTGGTTGGAATGAAGCCGCTGGCCTTATCAACCGTGATAGTTGGAGCAATTTGAATACATTACCTTGCGTCGCAGCAGATTCTGCCTGTCCCTTCTTGCCCAGCACTCTAACCCCCCGACGATGCATGTTTCCTTGCTACTTCTTCAATCCCTTCATGATAACATAGCGTAAAGAGGGTGTGCAATATGACTTCAAGTGGGAGTACCAAGATTTGAACCTGACGAGGCCTCAATGCCTAGTGCATGACCACGACTAGCTTGCTTCAGGCGGTCGGAAGATGTTTCTGTCCAACAAACAATCTAGGTTAGGGATGATCCATCTCGAATCAAGTGCTTGAAGTCGGAGAAGATAGAGGGCAAACCACATTAAGTTGCCCCTCGTGGCATTCGTTGTTTCTCCATATACGCTATAGATACTCGAACAGAGCACTCGCTCATTGTGACTTCAAGAGCCGGCTCCTTGGTCTCGGGTAGACACACATGACGGTGTCGAGTCTCGAATGGTTTGAAAGTCTAGAGCATATTTGCCCTTCTCTTCGAGCAACGACGTGTCCCGTGACTTTTCGAACTCCTGATGTACGCCGAAACAGAGACATTTCAATCGTACAACATATATCTATGCAGCTCTTACGATGGTGGAGTCCATGATGCTCGCAGCAGTCTTGGGATGAAGTAGTGGATCGAAAGAAGCTAGACAGCCTCAAGTCATAGAATGAAAAATAATTTGAGAAGGATAGATATACGTCTAGATGAAGCCTATTAGGCAACCAAGCGGGTAAGACGGACCTCGGATAACTGAATACGAATTTCTTAATCGCGTTGTTTACTTTTACGATGGTGAGGAACAGACGAGTGGTCTAGGCAGTCTGGGGTATTCTAACTTAGGAAAGCTACTACGTAGCCTAAGCTTGACAAGGTAGTTTTCTAACTTTTCTTAGCAATTCGGCCATGTTTCTATTTTTTTTTTTTTTTTTCAAATTCATCGTCACCAATAATTACAAACTATAATACGGTGTAAGAACCTTCATGGCGTGATAGGGCTGGCTGGATAGCCTATGACCTACTTCATTGTTTTCGTTTACGTATCTTATTACGGCTTGATTCTGACAGGCTTGACAGGTCGCTAGATGTCAAGACTAATGCCCTACATGAGCTTCAACGGTTATTTCTTCCACAGCTTCTACATAACCAACGCCACTCTTTCTATGTTCACAACTCCGCCACGAGCATGAACCACATTTCTCTTAAGCTGAACCAGAGGTAACCTACGTGACCTACTCACTTTGTTGGTAACCCGCGATGTATAATCCGCTTTTCCTTCGTCATCTGAGTAAGGAGATGGCTTCACAGCCTCAGGTCCCTGCACCATTGGCCATTCAGCCGCGTCACGATTAGGCGTATCTTGGTAACGATAGCGGGCATCCGATCGGACTCGCTCGGCTGCTTGAACTTTGCTGTGGTGTGCATACGTAAAGTAAGTTACGTTGCAGCTCTTCTGCAAGGTGCTTGATCCCGGGGTGGGTCGCTGTCCTTGTCTATCCGTATCCTATAATCTTAAATATCTGGGCGCCTCTCACTTCTACGTCCGAATGGTATTTTTCAGTTTTTGTTTTCATCTGAGCTACTCCGGTCGATACACATCCACTCGTTCTGTCTATCGACACATTGCTACGAACCTAAAAGCCTTTTGCGTTATCAAACAACTAATAAATTACGACTCAAATCATCAGCGCTGTTGGGTAGAGCAGAAACGCGGAAAAAGTCAAACGGCATGGAATTCAATCTATTATTATCAGTCTTCGTGACTGTCTTCTCGATAGGAGCCGTAATTGATGCTTCTCCCATCCGTTGCCCAGATGTACGTTTCATCTAATACAAGATGTCTACATTTCACGCTGATAGCAATCTAGTCAAAACGAGATGCAATATTAAGAGGAGATATTGCTCCCGAAGCGTGTTGTAGCTACGGAGTCTGTAAGAATACAGTCGTTGTCGCGATGGGAGAGGGGAACTTGGGTTCCGGACTTCGCTACAACACGGATCGATGATGAGAAATGAAGAAGCGGGGTGGTCTCGTACATAGATGGCTGACCACGATCAGCCTCCAGCATGGCGTCGGCGTTTTTCTTCTTCTACATACATACATGCATACATACATACATACATACATACATACATACATACATACCGGTTCCAGCATCACCAAGGACTATTGGCGTTCGGGGCGGAAAATGCGGCTGCCAGACGGGCTTGGCATCGAATCATATTCTTCGCATTTGGTCGGCAGCACTGGAATTTCGCATCTTGCATTCGGTGGAGTTTATTAAGCATGAGTATCTCATGCGACATGGGTCATGATAATGACGATGTTGCATACCGCTATGACGAGGGGTATGCTCGGTTTGGCTTATCAGAAGCAATTTTGGCAACTCGAAGACATAAACCCACAGCTAATTTCCTAATTCGATGAATTTTCCAAAGCTTCTCGAAGCATTGAAACGCTACAGATCCAGATACATACAGCTCAGTGGAGTAGATATCGCCCTAGCCGAGATCAAGCGTGGTCCGTCCTTACATAAGGTTCTCGTATCTGCTAGGTTAGATGTAGCGGTCTGCGGTCGTGATAATGCGAGCTTGAACTTATCTCGCGTCATTGAGCCAATTACTGGGACACATTGGTGACCGAGTCTCATTAACAGGTCGAGAACATGCTGCGTGCTGCAGTGTATGGCCAATATCAATGCACACGCTATCGATGCTATCGCACTGCAGGTTGTTAAGACTTTCCAAATAACGCACTCTCCATCTCAGTTCCATGCGACTCTTCACTCTTTTCTAGTGTCTGTCTTCCATTTTCCATCCCAATCCCCAGGACGAGCGATTGGCAAGTCCAATAGTCCTGCTACCCGTACAGTAATCTATAGCGGTCGAGGACAATAATACTATAAGGGACTTATACACTATGTAAGTGAATATTCAATCAAAGCGATGTCAAAGACAAGGGATCCTAGCGTCCCGTATCCGTGGTGCTCGGCAGGCGGCCAAATTGCTCTCTTCCGCACCACGCCGTCTCTCACCACCTCGTGTTGGGTAGAACGCGTGACTAGTATCATCTACTACCTTACACGAGACACTACATAAGTAAGAGAATATCGATATATCATCATATATATATATAACGAAGCTAGATTAGACCCAAGTAGGTTAGAGCGTCCAGAGTTTAAGTACACTCGCTACGCTTATAAGCACCTCGCATGCATCTCTTGGTCGTCGATTTCTCTGGGCAGTTATCCTAAATATAGACTCAGCGAACCGTCGAACTATTGAAACTAGCTCTTTCTCAAAGACCTGCCACGTTCAACTAACAAGTCGAGTCTACAGTCGAGTCCAACCAACGTTGCTACTACCGCTCATGTGCGTCACTAACATGTCTGTCGGCTACCGTCTACCTGCCCAGCAGGGCGCTGACATACTGACAGGATCATATACGAGTACGAAGGCTGAAGAGACCTAACGTTGTCCTAACGACATGTACAATACCTCCAGCCGTAAAGCCCGTTTAGAGGGGGCAAAAGAATACAAAATTAACGCGACCCGAGTATGGTTAGAATATGTCAACGCAAAATCGGGCAAGAAAAGTAGACGTGAGCACTTCCAGATCACCTGCTCACCAAGATGATCTTCTACAGACGGCCAAACCGTATAGTTGATATTTCGGGCAAGTTACAACGCGTGAATCAGGTCGTCATGGATGCGTACTCGTAGAATAGAAGCTATATCTACCAGAGTGTCAACAGCCCCCTGAATCCAACTATCAAGTAAGCGTGCCGTCCTCAATAGCCTTGCTATCAACCACAAATCCATAGCAAGCCTAGAAGAAAGAAAAAAAGTCAGTTTATACCTATACAGCCGCCAAAACCACACACCCAGGCAAGCTCTCCTCGAACACCGCAAACGGGCCCCTTTGCACAGGATAGGATAGGAAAGGTAAGCAAGAGCACTCACCGCAACATTCTGCACCGTAACCACATGCCCGCCCAGCGTCGTCGTAGCGCAGCAGTCGTCGACGAGGACGCAGTCCCAGCCGGCATTATACGCGTCGACGAGGGTGCCGAGGACGCACTGATCCGTGTTGACGCCGGCGAACAGGAGCGTCGTGGTCGTCGTATCCTCGCGCTCGAGGTGCCGCCAGAGCGCCTGCGCCGGCGTCCACAGGCCCGACATGCGGTTCTTGGCGCAACGCGCGTCGGCTGGCCGCGCCGCCGCCTCCAGCGCCGGCACCACCGCCGCGTTCCACGACCCCGCCACCAGCGCCCGCCCCTTGCCGTCCCCCAGGTCCGCCCCCAGGCCGCTGCGCACCGGGTCCTGCGCCTCGGCCACCAGCGCGCGCGCGAATCCCCGCGATACCGCCGCTGGCATATGCGCCAGGTCTGCGTCCGTGAGGGCCCAGTTGAGCCAGATGATCTAGATCGTGGGTTAGTTGATGGCAGGTAGATATACCTATCGGCCTACGCGTGGTCTGTTCGTTCGTCGCTCCCTGGTGAGGTAGGTCTAGATACACGGTGTCTTCGTCAAGAAGTACACGCGCATTTAGACGGCAAGGAGAGTGGGAGGCAGGCAGCCCCTGGGGGTAAATAATGATAGGGGTTCGAGGGGTGGGTAAAGGGGAAGAAGAAAAAAAGGGGAAGGGGGATTCTTGCCTCGATGCCGACCTCGCGACACTTCTCGATCGTCTCCAACAGTGGTTTCACTGCTGCTAGGCCGGTCGGATGGTTATAGCACTTAGCATCGAGGAAGAAGTTCTGCATGTCGACGATAATGAGCGCCGATTTGGCAGGGTCGATCTCGACCTTCGTGTCGGGCGGCCCATGCGTCGTACACAGGGTAAACTTTTTCACGCCCGAGTCTCGGGTCAGATGGTAGGTCTTGGAGTCGCGCGTGTAATGCCATTGACTACCGTCCGGGCCGAATGTTAGATCCGGTGCCATGATCTCTTAGACTGAGATCTGGACTGTGTGCTAAAGAGGCTAGTGGCTAAAAGGGGAAGTGTCCTCGTGAATAAGGTGTAAGCTCCGCAAGCACGGGGATGAACGAGGCTACAAGATGGATGTGATGTCACGGAAAGCTGGCTGCTACCTAGGGATAATATGCAGCATGCTACCCCTCACCCCCGGATGACCAACAGAATTACTCTAAGCAGCTATTGATAACGACTGTCAAACGTCTTACAAATCTCTTGGCCCTGTCTTATCGACACTGACCTCGCAGCCGGTGTACGAGTTATGCCGTATCTTATGTTGTGTATTTCGGCTTACAAAGACGTCATGGGATTCATTATGCACACTTTGAATAATAAAGGACGTGCTTCGAGAATACCTACGGTTTAGTAAGTTACAACCTTGCAATAATTCGCCGGTGAACGAGCGCTCTCAGTGTTCATATGTAGGATATTTCTCTGTATTCCCGCCTTTATACAGGGACCTGGCAAGAGTATATCAGTCTTGAGGGTAATTAACGCCTGAAATATTCGATCTCATGTTTATTGTCAACGGACATATCAATCGTTTCGATGCTTTTTATGTGAATAGAGTGTAATATCAGCATAAGATGACATCAAGTCTAGTTGGCGGCCTTTCGACTTAATATTTGAGACCCCAAGTTGAGAAACGAATTATTATTTTACTAATCGTCACTCTTATCCCTTGATTCTTCTGACAGGCCGAAAAAGCCTTAGGCATATCTCAAAATTGTAGAAACAGTAACGCTAGCCGGCGGATGCTCAGCCCAGCTTCTCATAAACTTGTTAAATGTCAAAGGCCGACTCAACACACAAGGGATACATGAGAGTACACAGCTAATTATCTAAGCTGACAAATTAGCATACACTTCATCAACATTTCTGACATATTTAGAAAAGTATAGGCTTAACATATATTATGATATAAGGTTATCGACTATAGTTGTGACTCGTGAGATAATGGTTTAAATTTTATCCAAGAAACTAGATAACTTATCGGTTATATATAGGGTTTCTGTCAGAGCCTTGTTCTTAAATGAAGCGCTCAAGTAAATTCTAATAATGAGAGGAAGATCTAAACATTGGGTTCATACAGTGAAACACAGAATATGGAAGAGTTAAGCTTAATACACATATACCTGGCACTTCTCTCTAATTAATTGTATATAAACTAATAAGCACACTCCTAAATCTGATACAGATTTTCTAGGTAGTAGAAGAAGAGGAAACACAAGAACGGATGGTTAGTCCATTACCAACTATCTTAATCTCAATGCTCACATCCGTACCACTTACCAGTACGTCACGTCTACAGAACATGTGGTATATACCTACTAGATAGTTACCAGTCACGGGACTTACAGTTCGACAAGATATGCGAGATAGACGATAAGAAAGTCATATTATAAAATATAGGCAAAGCAATGAATTATCTTATAAAGGAACTCATAGACTCGCTGCTCACTACGGACTAGGCAATCCTGGCCTCCTATATCTCTACGCTTCTAAGCATACGGAAATTTGGTCTTGAACAGTTAAATAATACACAGAAACTCTCTTCATTTGCCTGTTGTAAACGCTTTTATTCAGATGATCTTGTAATCCTTCAAAAGATTCCCTTCTATCCGTGCAAGCTGAATTCAACCGGTATTTGTGTCTTCTATTTCCACTATATAGGCTGCAGTTAGGAGTCAAAGCAAACTCTCAGCCATCGAGGCCAATGAGTCTAGCCGTGATCGTGTTCTTCCTCGCTCCGGATAAATAGTAGGTTCGAGGGGACGCTTCGTACGTATTGTTTTGCTCTCTTCGTGAGCTATTGAAATATATTATCATACCGTAAGTATCCTTGTTATTATCGAGTATTGCATTGCGTTGTATTGGGATATAACGCCGTGCTTCTCGATGTCTGTAGCACTTCTCTTGCACGGGTTGAGCAGCTTCGGTTCCGGATACTCATGTGTATCAGAGTTACCCAACCCTTGATTCTGAACCGGTGTTTCTCTGAGTTGCGGGCGAATCAGCCTCGTCTGGTTTCGAAAGCTGCATCTTCGGCGGTATAATACTAAGAACCATGCGTATAATATGTTCTGAAAATAACATGCTGGTGCAAGTAAACTGATGTGAAGGAAGGGGTCTTCGGTCCTATAAGCTTACTTGAACCGTGAAAACATCAGGGGGAGTTCTTATTTTAATATCTTTAAAGTTCCTAATGTCACCTTATAGAAGATCTGGGACTATTCTTTGAGCCAAGAGTATAGTCTTACAACTCGGGAGGATTCATTACTAGCGTGCGGGCGGACGGGCGTGGCCGAAATATGGTTCTTGTCGCCAACCACCTTACTTCTAGAACGAATCCTTTCAGTGACAATTGCGAATAGACGAAGGCGACATGTAGAAAATGTGGGTATGGTTGTGCATAATTGGATGTGCGCCATTCGCTCTCTATGCCTGCGCCCACGAAGGGCTGGATCTCCCGTTAGTATTAAGAAACATGCGAGTGCTATCATATAATGGGCCTAGGTAGCGTTAAATCCAAGCAATACCAGGAAGCAATGCTATTAATATTCTGGTTACTTAAACCTTGTCCGTGTGAATGCGGCTGGACTAGACCGCAAAAAGGTAGGGAAGCTCTGTTCGCGATGGCTGCTGGCGTCAGCAGGGGGTTCAGCCGTGGCTTCATTTACCCATTGCACGATAGTACGAGAATAGCAGCACCCGCTTTCGTGTCGATCCCATCGAGCTTCTTATGATGAAGTTATCTCTTCTTCCTACTATCCCGACGTCATCCAAAGGCTGAGATCTGGACTGCACCACGACTCACTTCGGCCAGGAGGGACCTTCAACAACACCATCGAAGACGGTAAGACAGTATCTCGAGCCTGCGACGATGAGCTCCCCATCCTCATCCCCAATACCCGGTGAGCCACAAGCTGCCTACTTCAACCGACAGTCGTCACCGTACTCCTCGCCCGACGAGCCCTCGATGATGAGTTCCACACCCCCAGCGTCCGGCGAGCACCAAGCTGCCTATTTCAACCCGCAGTCATCACCGTACTCGCCCCCCGAGCATGCGACGACGGGTTCCCCATCCACACCCCCAATGCACGGCGAGCCCCAGGCTGCCTATTACAGCCCGCAGTCGTTGCCGTACTCCTCACCCGCCGATCCTGCGATGATGAGCTCCGCATCCCCAGCCGCCGGCGAGCACCAAGCTGCCTATTCCGATGCGCAGTCGCCGCCGTACTCCTCGGCCGACTATGCGACGTGGAGCTCCTTATCCACATCCCCAACGATCAGCTCGCCCCAAGGCATCTTCTTCAACCCGCAGGCATCGCCCTATTCCTCGCTCCCCGAGGTCGATCCGAAGCCCTACTCTTCGCTCCCCGAGGTCGATACGAGACCCGACTCCACGCTCGAGCCCGTGAGGTTGGACTACTCGACTCTGGAGCCGACGAATATAATCAATCCGCAGCCCGAGGTCAAGGTCGAGCCGTCGGCCTTCCACATGTGCAATGCGATACCGGAAGAAAACCTGCCGCCCGAGGTTGCACCGCCGCCGCAGCCGCCACCTCCGTGGTGGAGGCGGCATCGGATCCTGCTCATAGTCCTGGGCGTACTCGTGGTCCTAGCCGCGATAGCCGGCGGGGTCGGGGGCGGCATTACAGCGCGGAACAACAAAAACAGCGAAAGCAGCGAGAGCATCATCGCCAGCAGTAGCAGCAGCAGCACAACTCCAACAGCGTAAGCAACACCCACTCGCGAGAAAGCGGGCAAGAAACCCGCGTTCTGACCGGGACTCACGCAAGTTTAGATCCACCACACAGAGCAGCAGCTCGACGACGTCAACCGCAACAACGACGACCAGCAGTAGCACCAGCAGCACCAGCACCATCGCGTCGCCGACGCCGACGAACAACGTGTACGTCGGGGAGGCCAAGGACGCGGCGGGGACGTACGACTTCAACGTCGCGTTCGAGATGACGGGGAAGCCGGACGCGCAGTGCGAGTACGAGACGCTGGCGCCCGAGGGCGTGAACCCGTGCGGCCACCCCTTCGTGCTGCCCACCAACAACGTCACCTACTCGTGGGAGGGCTGCGGCGGCGACACCTGGATGAATTTCGGCCCCGGCAAGGGCACGCTCCTCGGCAAGTGCATGTACCAGCCCCAGCAGTGGACGTGCGACGAGATCACGGTCAAGGGGGCCTGGGTTTGCGGCGCCAACATTACAACATCGGGTTAGGACTTCGAGGTGGTGGCCTTGTTGTTGTTATTGCATTAATGTGTAATCTTTACGGTTTTATCGCGCTATGCCGCTAACCCCCTAGAAGACTATCACTTCCATGGAATCAGTCTGTTGAACCCACGTTGCCTAGCCAATTGCGGGCGTTCAATTGACTTCTCTAGAGGTATCCCGAGTTTGATGGCCCTATGCCGTCCCTCATCGGTAACTTTCGGAGTCCACGATTTCCCATTTGGGCATATTTTACTCTAATATATACGTACCCTATATATATATCAAAACAGCTAAAACATACGTAAATTTCGAGTCTTACGTAATCATTTATTTATTTATCGTAATTAACTTAATGCTTTTATTAATATAAGACCTTATTTAGTAATATATACCGGTTTAGCCCTTAATATTATAAGTTTTTTTTATAAATTTATCCCTTTATAAGCTTCTTTTATAAGTTTTTATAAACCTGCTAAACTGAACGCTTTAAATATTATAATATTTATATACCGCTATTATATATTTATATGTAGCGCTATTTTAACGTTAAAATCTAATTAGTTGAGCTAAAACTTTAACGGCGTTATTCTTTTTGGTATAAAAATCATCGCGGAAATCCTTTTCTTTTTTTAAAATCTATCAATATTATTTATAAAATAAAATACGCTTTTAAAATCCGTCCTTTTTAATATAAATATTAATAATTATAATTGTAATATTTAAAGCGGCTTATTATTATTTATAAATTAAAAATAATATATTAAATATTTAAACTATATCTATTTTTATTACCGCTTTAAATTTTTAAATAACTTTATAGATTCGTATTTAGGTTATTTCGATAAAAAAGTTAATTAATATAGTATTTATACCATATTAATTATAGGTAATAAAGCCGTTTAATTAATTAATTTCGTATTATAAAATATCGTTATAGTTGGCCTATTCTTTATAAATTTTAATAGCTATTTTTAAATAAAACGGTTTAGGGATATTAAATTTAACGCAAATACTATTTTTATATAATATTAGGGGCCTATATTTATTAGCTATATAGCTTTATTTAATAAATAGGGACTTTATTAAACTGCTTTAAAAAAAATGCTCCTTTAAAGTTTCCTAAAATCGGCATCTATACCGGGAATTTAAATATACGCATTAATACCGGTATTAAAAGGAATATAATTATTACTGCATTTAAGATATTTAATAATAATAGCGATTTATATAGTAATAGGATAGATTTCGGGTATAAATATAATATATTAAGGTTCTATTAAATTACGGTATAGTATAGTTCGGAAATAGTTAAAGACCGAAATAATAAAGGCTTAATATAATAAAGGCCGAAATAATAAAGGCCGAAATAATTAAAAACTTAACGTAATAAAAGTTCGATATAATAAAAGCCGAAATAATTAAAAACTTAACGTAATAAAAGCTTAATATAATAAAGGCCGAAATAATTAAAAACTTAACGTAATAAAGATTTAACGTAATAAAAGTTCGAAGTAATAAAGGCTAAAAAAAAGCGCGATATAATTAAAAACCTAACGTAATAAAGACTTAATATAATAAAAGTTCGAAGTAAAAAAGGCGCGAAATAATTAAAGACTTAATATAATAAAGACTTAATATAATAAACGCTTAAATAAAGGTTTAAAATGGTTAAGGCGCGTTATTATTATTATTATTAATTATTAACCGTTAAAATAAAAAGGGATTAAGAAAAGTATAGGTTAAAAGAATAAAATAATAGAAATAATAGTAATATAGTATATAAGGATAATGGTAAGTTAATTATAATGGCTGTACTATTACGGTATTAAAGTGGCAGAATTCCCGTTTTGGAAGGCGGTGAAAATGTATGCGAATTAAAAAACCTCGGTTTTAAACGTTTTAAGGCTTAGTTAAGTACTTAAAGGGCGTATATTATATAAATAATTAGATTACCTAAGGTAATATATACTTATAGATATTTATTACGTATTAAACTAATAAATAAACTATAAAATATTTAGATTTAGTACTATTAGGGTTATTTTATATATAAATTATATAGGGATTAACCTTATATACTTAATATAATAATATACTATTTATTAATTAATAAATTATAGCTAAATACCCTTTAAAATGCCGACAGTATCGGGCTAAAAGATAACTAAATTTACAGTCTATATTAAATACCACTTTTTACTATATTTTAATTTAAAATCTTCATTTTTTAATTATATTATTTTTATTAGGTAAAAACTACAGGAATATAATAATAAAACGACTACTATAATTTTTACGAAAAATTTTAAATTAAAAGGTATAAAAATAAAGCCTCGTTTTATAAAGGTTTTTTCCGATATATTCTTTAACTTTTTTAATCGGTTATTTTTATTTAATAAACGTATTTTTTAACTTTTTAATCGGATATTCTTATCCGATAAACGCAATATATTTTTTAACTTTTTAATCGGATATTTCCATTTAATAAACGCAATAAATTTAAGTTGGTATATTGTACCCGATATAATATATCTTCCGATTTTCTAATCGGGTATTCCTATTTAAACGTAATAAATTTAAATCGGTATATCGTACCCGATATATCTTTTAACTTTTTAATCGGATATTCCTATTTAATAAATGTGTTTTCTGACTTTTTAATCGGGTATTCCTATTTAATAAACGCAATAAATTTAAGTCGGTATATTATATATTTAAAATATTTAATCTTTTCCATTTTATAATAATTAAATATACCCTCTTTATTTAGTATAAAAACTTAATATTTTTTATATTTAAATATATTAATAAAAAAACCGCTTTATTTTATAACGGTTCTATTAATAAACTTATAACTTTTTTTAAATATTATATAGCAATATAAAAATTCTAACGACTTTTTTAAAACCTAATTTACAATTTTCTTTATAAATTTAGCGGTTTTAACGATATATACCTTTAGTAGTTTTTCCTATTTTTTTACTATATTAAGGTATATAGTTTTATAAACCCCATTAAAAATAAAGTCGCGCAGACCCCATCAGAAATAAGGTTATATAAACCCCGTTAAGAATAAGGTCGTATAAACCCCATTAAAAACAAAGTTATATAAACCCTATTAAAAATAAAATTACATAAACCCTATTAAAAATAAGGTTACGCAGCATCCCGGGCATTTATAAACGCCCGAAATAAGCGAATCTTATAATTAGGCCTTCGGTTTAATAAATTTAACGTAATAGTAAAAAATAAAGCATATATTCCGTTTATTAAAATATCTTCCGTTTTAATAAATATAATTATATTTTTTATTCGCTATTTACTAAATATAGGTATAAATATAATATAAACGGATTAATAAACTTTTTTAAATACTATTATATTTATAAAGCTATTAATTATTAATTATTATTAGCAATTTTTAACTAGGTATATATAAAATACGTATTATATTAATTATATAAATTACTTTTAATCTTTTATAAACCTATAATAAATACTTATAATATTCTTTAAAAATCATATAGTAACGTAAAATTTAATAACTTTTCCAAAAACTAATTTATAGCTTTTTCTATAAGCTTAGCGGTTTTAATAATATATATTTCTAATAATTTTTCCTATTCTTTTAACTATATTAAAATATATAGTTTTATAAACCCTATTAAAAACGAGGTTATAATATCCTAAAACGTTAAATTTTATTATAAATATTTATAATATTTATAGCTAAATGCCCGAATAAATATATAAATGTATTTTTAATTTAATAAAATATAATAATAAAAAATAAAATATATATCCCGTTTATTAAAATATCCTTTATTTTAATAAATATAGTTATATTTTTTATTTTTTATTATTTTAAAATATTAAATTTTATTATAAATATCTATAACATTTATAGCTAAACGCCTAAATAGATATATAAATGGGCTTTTTTAATAGATTTAAGCGTAGTAATAAAAAATAGGATATATATCCCGCTTATTAAAATATCCTCCGTTTCGATAGATATAGTTACGTTTTCCATTTACTATTATTTACTAGATATAGGCGTTTAAAATATTAAATCTTATTATAAATATCCGTAATATTTATAGCTAAACGCCCGAATAAATATATAAATAGGCTTTTTTAATAGATTTAAATAAATAGAGTACATATCCCGCTTATTAAAATATCCTTTATTTTAATTAATATAGTTACGTTTTTTATTTACTATTATTTATTAGATATAGGTATATTTTCCATTTATTATTATTTACTAAATATAAATATAAGTATAGGTAATTATTTAAATAGGGTTATAGTTTTATCGGAATTATCCGAAAGGTCGATCGTTTAAATTTCGTTATTAAACGCCGAAAATCTTATAAATAGGCTTTCGGTCTAATTATTAAACTTATTAAAATCTATATTTATATCCGTATTAATTTTAAAAACCGGCCTATAAATAATAACCTTTTTACCTTTTTTTATAAGTTTATAGTTAAAATATCTAAAATTAACTTTAGGTCCTTTTAAAGCTTAAAGCCTATATTTATAAATTAAGGAAAATAAAAAATAATATATAGCTTTTTATATATTAAATATATTATAGTATTTTTTATCGACGTTAATTTTTTAAAAAAAGTTTTTATATATTATAGTAAAACTATCTTTCTATATATAAATATAGGTATAATTTTAATTATATCGCGTTTGGTTATATTGCGTTTAGTTATACTATATCCCTAACTTAATACCTTTTTTAATTAAAAATTAGACGATTTTTAAATGCCCTATTAAAAAAGTATTACCGCATTTAAAATTAATAATGCCTTTTTAATTTAAACCCGTATTTATAAGTTAGGAAAAGTAAAAAATAGTATATAATTTTTCGTATATTAAATATATTATAATATTTTCTATTAATATTAATTTTTCGAAAAAAGTCTTTATATAAATATAATATTAAGCTGGTTTTTCGGTATTACGCCTAATAAAAGCGAATTTTATAAATAGGCTTTTAGTTTAATAACCGGACTTAGGCGTAATATAAATAATATATTAATACTATACTTAATTTTTAGATTTATTTATAAAAATTAATTAAAAGTATAATTATTAACTAGCCGTTAAAACCTTTATTTTTTTCGCTATAAAAGGCTTTAGCCTTAATAGAATTATTAATAGCCGGCTATTTTAAATACTAGCCCTATAATAATTAAACAGTAATAATAATAAAAGGTTAAAAAGGTTTATTAATTTTTTTATTATATATATAATAATATTTTAGAATAAAAGCTAATCGGCTTTTATTATAACGCTAATAATATGATTTACGGTATTTATTTTATATATAATAGCCGAAAAAATGTAATAAAGCCGTATTTAACGGACTGTTTTTTTTTTTAAAATATAGCTAGCTATACGGCAGTATTTTAAAATAAAAGCTTACTTTATATATAATACCTAAAAAAATGGAGTTTTTAAAATCGGCGTTTATAGGTAAAGCCTATATAATAATTGCCTTTTCCCGTTAAGTATATTTATTAATAAGGTTTTTAGCAGCTTTTATAATATATTTATCTTTTTCTTTTTTAGGAAATAAAAAAATACTAGGTAAGTTATAAAAACTAAAATTAAGGAAATTAGGCCCTTTAGTTTTAAATACTATAATATTAAGACTGAAATAAAGGTATTTATATAGCTATTATATCGTTTAATTAAAATATTTTTTATATATTATAAAATAACATCTATAATTAAGCTTATTACGGTTTTATATATAAAAAACGGGAAATATATAAATAAATAAAGATATAAATTTATTAAGTTTAAACTTATAATAAAACCTTTATCGGAAATAAATAGTTTATAGCTTTAATTGATTTAAAATAGTTATTTAAACCTAATAAACCTCTTTAATTTCGGGAAAATTAAAATAGTTTTAAATAGTTTAATATTTCGGTAGGACTTTTTTACTTAAAAGGGAAAATATAATTCAAAATAGCCATTTAAGCTTAATAAAGAACCTTTTTAATTAAAAAGATTAAAAATAGTCCCTATAAATAATAGTATATATTTAAATAATAGCGTATTTTTTTAAATATTAGCTATAATAATAAGGTAATAGGTAGGGGTATATATTTATATAAGTATATAATTTCTATAAATATTAATTATAATAATAAAGTAAGAATTTTATAATAATTAGATTAGTATAATAATAAATAATTAAAAGGGTTTATTTACTTTTCTATTAGATTTTATACCTTTTTTAATATATATCTTTTAAATTGCCGGCATTATAAAAACGATTTAAAATAAATTAAAAATAGTATATTAATCTAATAACTTATCTAAATAAAAAAAAAAAACTACCGAAAACCTTAATGGTTTCGAAAAAGTATAATAATAATTAAAAAGTAATTATAAAAAAGGTAAAATTAAAAAATAAAAAATAGTAATATTAAAATAATAAAATCTTCTTAATATTTTTTTAGCTTATTAAGGTTGGAATAATAAAAAGATAAGGAATAGGATTAAGATAAAGGAAAAAATAAGGAAGGAGGGAAAAGGATAAAGAGGAAAGGGAAAAATAAAGAAGGAAAAAAAAATAAAAAGGAAAGGAAAAGGATAAAAAAAAAGGGAAAAGAATAAAAAGGGAGGGGGAAAAATAGGAAAAAAAAGGAAAAAAAACCTAACATTAAATATTTAACAATGTAATATTAAAAAAAAAAGGAAGGCTTTTAATAAAAGGAGGTAAAAAAAAAAAATAAAAAAGAACGAAAAAATATATAAAAAAAAAAAGGAGTCTTTAATTTAATAAACTAACTAACCGGTTTAACTACTTAAAATATAAATAAATAAAGTACCTCCCTATTAATATATTTTACTAATAAATAAAAATAGCTTTTCTAATAGTAAAATATTATATTTAGTTTTAAATATATATCCTTTTCTATAACCTTTTATTTACTTACGCTTTAAATTTTATACAAATTTCGGTACGATTGCTTTATAATATTAAAAATTACCGATAATATTATAACTTCGAAATCTAAATTGCGTTTTAATTAATAATTATCCCGTTATATAATTTACTAATTAATATTAACATTATTTATAAAAAATAGCCTAATTCTTTTAAATAATATATTAAAAATTTCGGTATATTTAGCTCGTATAATTTAAATATTAAGCCATTTTTAACGAACTATAAAAGTATATTTCTTTTATTTTAAGCTATTTAGGTAATTATAAAGCTATTATAGCTTTTTTAACGTTATATAGTTACGGTTTTTTCTATAGCGGTAGGCCTTATTAATAAATTACTAAATAGATATTAAAAATATAAGCTTTTTTATATGGCTATTTTACTATAGCTAACCTACCGGTATATTAAAAGGGTAACTTTTTTATTAGTTAAAAAAAAAGGCTATATTCCTTAGTAAAATAGGGCTTATTAGGAAAAAGCCGGGCCTAATTAACTCCCGAAGCTATAAAAAAAAGCGTACTATAATCCGGAAAAAAATAGGCTAATTAAAACCGCTACCTCCTTAAATAGTTAATAATTTATTTTTATAATTTAGCTTTTATAGTAATATATTTTAATAGCCTATAATTTTTAGCGAATTTATCGATAGCTATTTAGCGGTTTTTTAAGCCGGCTAACGGGGGCTTTAAAAAGGCAACTGCCGCTTTTTAAGGGTAACTATTAAAACTTATACCTTTAAATTTTTAATTAATTTCTTATTTAGAAAACGTTTTTATAAATTCTTATACTATTTCTAAATAAAATTATAATATAAAGCAATTTTAACTTACCCTAATATTTAATAATTATTTTAATATAATTTACCTTTATTTATTTTATTAGGACCTATTTATTAACGTTCCGTAAATAATCCTTTAACTTCTTAATATTATATTTATAATTTACTATTTTAGCGATATATAGTTTATTAATTATTACTTTTTAGGCTAATTTTAATACCTATAACTTATAAAAAACTTAATTAATTTTTATACGGTTGCTATTTTTATTAACTATAAAAATATTTCTAATTACGTTTTTTATTTTAATGTTTTTTTTTTAATAAAAGGGTTTTTATTTCTATTTATCCCTTAAAAATAAACGGGTTAAACGGGACTAATAAATAACTAATAAGGTTAAGGGTTTTTATAATAATAATATATTAATTAAATAAAAATAATATATTCTTTATAAATTATAATAAATAAAAAAAGCGTTTTATTAAATTATAAAATAGTATAATTTAATTAATTTAAGATTTAACTATTTATATATAAAAAAAAAAACCTATTATATAAAAAGCCCTTATATTAATCTTTTAACTATTAAATTAATACATTAAAGCGGAAAAAAAAACTTAGTTATTAATATTAAAAGAATATAAATATACGTATATTTAAAAGCCGGTTGCCTTTATTTTAAAACTATTAATTATACGCTATAATATGCCCCAGTTTTATTATTATATAAATTTAATATATCGGACTTAATTTTAAGACTAATTTTATAAAATAATAACCCTTTATAACTAATTATTTATTAATCTATAAACTAATCGTTTTAAATTAGCTTTTATTTAACGTTTATATTATAAAACGGCTAAAGCTTATATAGTTTGCTATATAAATTATTAAATAAAGAATACTTTTATAAGTTATAATTTTATTATAATTTATAAATAAATAGGGTTATTTAAAATAAAATAATATAAAAGGTATTAATATAAAACTTTATTATAAAGTATAATATAAATATCTTAATATAGGAATTAATTGAGTAAATATATAACTTAAACTATAATATAAAGTTTTAAAATACCTATTATAAAAATATTTTAATTTTAAAAATATAAAAAGCTAAATATCTAAATTAATAATAGTTAATATATAATATTAATAACGATTAAATAAAATATAAATACTTTATATTTTTATAATAAAGAAATTAACCGACTTTAAAAAGCTAAACCTATTATTTCGGTATAATTTAATATAACTAAATATAACTTAAATAATAAAACTTTATAAATAAAATAACATAACGTATTATTATTTTTTCGATATACTTAATAAATTTTATTTATAAAATAATATTTTTAACGTAATTCTAATTAAAAGAATTAATTAAAAATAATAACTAAACGATATAATAAATAAATAAGTATCTATATAAATAGTTTAAATAAATATACTAAAATAAAACTATAATAATAATATTAGTTTAAAAAACCTAATATATTTATATCTCATTAAAACAGATATAAATAAATTTATATAATATTAAGGTATATATTTTAATAATTATAATAATTTTATTTATTATAAAATTAATATATTTTAAAATTTATTTTATCCGAAAAAACTGGTATTTATATATAAATAAACAGTCTTTCGGCTTAATAAAATACCTATAAAAAATTATAAAATCTATAAGTTTTAAATAAACATTATAAAATAACTTTAATTATAAAATATTAAATAGTATTAATATATAAAGATCCTAATAAATAATATAAAATAAAAAAGGATAAAAAAAATTTTTATAAAAAATAGTTTAGCTTTAAGGTCTTTAATAAAACATATTTTATATATATAATTACGTATAATATATATTATAATATTAAAATAATAAAATTAGATTTATATATAATTATATATATATTAGCTTAAAACCTACTATTTTTAACTTTTATTAAACTACTTTTACTGCTTTAATAACCTTACTACTATTACTATTACTGCTACCGCTATACTATTATCATTACCATTACTACCGCTGTACCATTACTATTACTACTATAGCAATACCTACTGCCCCTAACCTATATAATATTCCTCCTTTAAAAAATAAAGCTTTAACCCGGCCGCCTTACCTACCTAAACGCTTTTATTAAGCCGCCGACTTATATAATATTCCCTTTTCGGAAAATAAAACCCCCTACCGGCCGCTATTTTACTTTTATTATATATCCGCTTATATATATTTATAAATTTATATTAAGTTATAATTAATTAAATTATAAGCTATCCGATAATATAAAAAACTATTATAATAGCTTATTTAAGCTTTATTTCCTACCCCCGTTTAATTTATAGTATAGTAGTAAAATTATTAAATTTAATTATTAATAACCCCTTAATTAAAAATCCGAAATAACCTATTAATGCCTACCCTTTTATTACCGCTAACCTTTACGCTAACTATAAATAAGCTATTTTAGTTATATAATTATATATTAAAGGTATATTAAAAAATATTTTTACTATTTATATTTAAACGTATAATATAATATATTTAAATACGTAATAATATATTAATTATATTAATAAAAAAGGCCTTTAAGCTTATTATATATATATACCGAACCTTACCGACTACCGAACTAACCGCTTAAACGGTATTTATACCTATTATTACTATAACGGATAAAGGAATACCTATTTTTTATTAATATACGCCGTTTTTCGTTTTACTATTCCCGTATTTATTATAATAATAATAGGTATAGCGCTAATAGTACTACTAATACTAATACCAATACTAATACCAATATTAATACCAGTAATAATAATAATAGTAGTAATACTATCCCTCTTCCCGGCTACCGTTATTTCCTCCGCTCTTACTATATCCCTAAAGTTTCCCGCTAATTCTACCGGCTTAAAATTAATGGCATACTATAAGTTATTATTAAAAGCTAAACGAGCCGGTATTTATATTAATTTAAAAATTCGGTTAACCGCTTAAACGGTAGTAGAAATAAAAATAAAAATAGAAAAAAAGGCGGAAAAAAAAGAAAAAAGAAAAAAAAAAAAGAAGAAAAAAAAAAAAAAAAGACAATAATAATAATAATAAAGGTAGGGGTTTATAGCTTCGGCCGTTTAATAAAATAGGAATAAATAAGGAAAAAAACGATAATAAAATCGTCGATATTAATAAATTAATAGCCAATATAGCCGAATAAATACGAATTTATTTTATATAGCTTATATTTTTATTACTTTTTATAATAATATAATTATATATATAATTTAAAATATATATATTTAATTAATTATTTAATGTTCGAATTAAATATATAATTATATATATAAATTAATTATATATATTAATTTATATATATAAATCTATATATTTAATAAATTAAATATTTAATAATTTATATATATAAATCTAATATTTTAACTTTATATATATAAATTTACGTATTTAATAAATTAAATATTTAATAACCTATATATATAAATCTAATATTTTAACTTTATATATATAAATCTACATATTTAATAAACTAAATATTTAATAACCTATATATATAAGTTTAATATTTTAACTTTATATATATAGATTTATATATTTAATAAGCTAATTATTTAATAACCTATATATATAAGTCTAATATTTTAACTTTACGTATATAAATTTATATATATAAAACTAACCCCTTAAACTATAAATACTATAACTATATATATAAATTTAATAATCTTTATTTTAAGTGTATAAATTTATTTATAAATTATACATTATAAACCCTAAACTATTAAATTATAAGGTTAATAAAACTTAATTAATTTAAGGTTTAGCTATCTATATATAGAAAAAAAGCTTTACTATATAGGTATATAGTTCTATATAAATCCTTATATAGCACCAGTCCTTAACCCTTAAATTAATACAAACATTATACTCGTTTACCAAATAAAGCAAGCCGGATTTTTCTTCTAACGCCGCCGTTTTTTTATTATATTTACTCCGCGGCCCTATATAAAATTACTAATATATAAAGAAATAAAAAAATCACTAACTTATAATATAATTCGGCTATTTAAATCGTTTAAATATAATATTTCTACTATTTTACTATATAGTTATTTTAAATATTATATATAAATTATAAAAAATTTTAAAATAATAATATTAGCTTTATTTAAATAAATATATATAATAATATCGTTTTAAAAAAGCGTATAGTATATAATATTTAATAATTTAAATAATACTAATACCCCAAAAATATCTCTATAAAAAAAACTAAAAAAAAGCGTATAGTATATAATATTAAAGAATTTAAATAACGCCGATATTTTAAAAGTATCCCTATAAAAAAAGATTAAAAAGGAATATATAATATATAATGTTCGATAATTTAAATAACGCTAATATTTTAAAAATATCCCTATAAAAAAAAACTAAAAAGAAATATATAATATATAATGCTAAAAAATTTAAATAATACCGGTATTTTAAAAATATCTTTACGAAAAAAAATTAAAAAAAAAAGGTTAAAGTAATAACTTAAATTAAATAAATATAAAAAGTAATATTTAATATATATAACCGTTAAATAGTAATACTTATTTATAATATTAAAGGGATAATAATAAAAAAATAACTATAAATAGGGCTTTTATTAAAGGTTTAAATAATTAAAACTCCGAAATTATAAATATCCCTATACGTAAGCTATATTTTTAATATATAAACTGCCGATTAACTTTATTTTCGTTATTTTATATTTTAATATTTTAGGGTCTTTTTTAAAAATACGTATCGCTTTTAATGCTTTATATATTTAAGGCAATACCGATATTTAAATTATACTAAATAAAATTACGGGTTCCCGTTTTTTTTTTAATACTATATTTTATTTATATAATTAATAAATTTCGTTAATATAAAATAATATTTAGCTATAATAAAGTAAAACTATATTAAAATTAATAAATTAATTAATAACCGGCATTTTATTTTATTAACCTATTTATAAAATATAGTATAAAAACTAAAGCCGATAACTTCGGTATTAAACAGTACTTTTATACCCGTTTTAGCGATAGCGTTTTTATACCAGATTTAAATATAGCTAATAGTATAACTATTATTAATTATTCCTTTTATATATATAATTTTATAATAAAAGGTATAGCTATTTTATCCGTTTTCCGAATCTAAATCTAAAATAATGCTTTTTTA
>JAJJKD010000074.1:0-195963 GCA_022376535.1 Xylariaceae sp. FL0662B
GTGTACATTGGGCCTGGATCATCGCAACATACCATTCTGTCTATTCTTCAAACTCGTCAACGTCTGTAGACGGGCTCCATCAAGAGGAGCGAAAGGCTGACGCGTGATCGCAGCCATTGCGGGAGATATGTTTTGCCGTCGACACAAGGATGAGGGGATCCAGAGACCGTACCCAATTGAACCACAATTTTAGGAGTCCGGCTTTGATTAGATCTAACTAGATCAAGTCGATGGAGACTCTGGGAACACAATTGCCAATGGTTGTCGTGGTTGCGACGTATTCTACCAGGAATGATCGATACCCAAAGCACGTAGAACTAGAATGCCCAATTGTTTTGTTTATTTTTGTCCTGACAATTGAGGATATCGTTGGAGTATCGCCAGGAGCAAAAATAAACTCGGCTCTGGGGAAAGAGAGGAGGGGGAAACAGAAGAAAAAGTGGCGAAAGAGTGTGTTGGCGGGAATCAACAGGTCTTATTGCATCCTCCACCAGGTAAATCGTCTTGTAAGGTAGGGTGGTCGCGAGATTGGAGGCCAGGAGAGGAGAAGGATTGACGCGCGAAGGTACCCAGATAGGTAGATGTCTTGGATGCTGCACTTCGAGGAGATTATCAGACCTAGTTAGAGTCAGGAAGCGCCCAGGCGCCCGTGTTTTAGTTAGCCCGAAGGAGAAGTGTAGAGTAATGGGACTAGACCGAGAGAATTCTGCAGTTTGACTGGACAGAAGGAGGACGGGATGGGATGGGATAGGATGGACAGCTGCAGGTCTAGAGAACAGGGAGAAGTTATGTAGAATGAATTGGTTTAGGTACTTCGCACTCGGGGCTCAAACAGGCCTTTGCTGGTAATGTTTGTTCTACGATGTATGTACTAGGTATGTATCAGATGTATCAGTGTCTACCTAGGTAGGTGTATATGTATGTATCGTGTTATGGACGCGTGGTGTTGGCGTAAATGGCGGTGTCTCCAATCAGAAATAGGGGTGAGGGGGCAGATTCTACCTAAACATAGGCATGTATTCGGTATTCCGGCTAGGTATCAGGTAGGTATGTTCTGCAGTCCAGAAGGCCCTGGTGCCTGGGGATGGATTGATCCATGGGTACATATGTATTGATGGGTACTGATGGACCGTGCAAGGGGTGAATGGATCTAACTAGATGCAGGCAGAGAGCTGCTGGCTACAGGTGGAATCCTGGGCAATGTCTTCATGCAATACCCGAGTGTGAGTTGCTGATTTGTCCGATTCAATGATTTCAGCTTCAAGATGGTCTCACCAAATGCACAGCCCAAACCGATGGCATCTGTACTTTTACTTGTGCAGCTCCGAATCAACCAATTATCACGTTGGCATCTTGACTATGATAAATCCAGAAGGGGGGTCACTCTATGGAATTGATTCCACGCGCGTAAATTGAATGCAGGGGTCCATCGTGGGCTTTTTTCGCGTCCGTATTTCAATAAAGCACTGTTCTCCCTTCCCCTCTCCAACTGCCTATCATTATCTAACAATACATATAGGTCTCTCGTGTCCACTGCTCTTATTTAAGACTCTTCTTATAACAAACGGCATTACAAAGTATATGGGCTTGGTTGATGAACCCTCAAGCAAACAGATAGGTTAGGTCGACAAGTGTCATCCAACCGATTGCCCACATTTTACGAAATATGGCTGCAAAGTCGGGTTCGAAGCAATGTCTCGATCAAGGCGACGAGGTATCGATCAACTCGATCAAGACACCCTTCGCGGGAAAGAGTCGAGAGCCAGCCAACTCTCCCTCTCGCTTAGTGTCTTCATAATCAAGGACGGACAGCCAATGAGGCATCCAACCACGGAGAGGTTTGCGGTGCATCAGGAATCAAGAGACAGCTAGGTCGCAGATATCGCGACCCCCGCGTCGAACCTGTTGGGGGCGCGTAGCCTCAGCAAGAAGTTGCCTATAAGCCCATGAGGATGCCTCGTCGCCCGATTGCATAAGATCAAGTCCTGCTCTCCTTGGAGCCACGGAATCAGGTCGTTCTCGAGGTCGTGAAAGGCCGGCAGAGAGGTCGCAATGACACGTCCCGTGGATAGTCTCGGTTAATCGGGGTTCTCGAATCGTCCTATCTGTGAGTGACTGTGTCCTATAAGTCATTCATCACTGTTACATTTAATGCCATCTTATCTGGTATTGCCGTGAAGTGATTGGGAAGCTTTGAGCGCATAGGTGATACGCGGATTTCATTCGCTTATAGCTTTTTTGGCGATGCGTCAACATTCTACCTACATGGCTACATATCTCCGTCCTTGCCCTGGCTCTAGGTAGTGACGCCATCCCATGGTCCTACCGGAACTGTTCCATGTAACTTAATTATTAGGTAAGATCTCAATATATCAAGCGCCACAGGGCCCAAGCCACTCACTTATAAGCACTCGATAGAGCTTGCAGCTTCTCAATACATCATGAGCGTAGGTGTAATAACAAAAGTCACCTATTGATTTCCTCAGAAAAACTAGGTCTATGGAACCGGCCTCATACTCAACAAGTCGCCTTATGTTCTTAATACTAGCGTGTTATGTCCATATCACTGATCACCTTTAGATGATAGGTGTATCTTCTAATTCACTGCGCACATTATTAGTAAGCTTGTTTTTCTCGAAATTACTTTGAGGTTGAAAGAAATCTTGATAGAAACGATCCTAAAATTTTGGTAGAGGCGATTGCCTCACTATAATATCGGCCCGGAAGAGCCTCACTCGAGTACTTATGCAACCCGTATACTTTCAGAACCAGGTGATCGAATAGCTTTGCTCGAGGGGCTATTCCGCGCCTCAGCCACCTACACTGGGCAAGGCGGACGGCTGTTGATGCCAGCACACTCACAGATATTCGTCGACATGGGACTTGCGATATCGGATTAGGACGGGACGCAACATCGATGGGAATAAAGTAGCAGACAAAATCAACGATGAAAAGTTACATTCTTTTCTTTCAGCCATCACGCGGGTTTTCCAAGCCGGACACATACCCGAGGTGACGTATCATCTATCGACAACCCATCGCGTTTGTGTAATAATAGGCGTGGGAACGGTATATATCATTCAACACGACTAAAGACTCAGTGGTAGACGTGGAGAACTGAGAATAGTTTGTTTATCAGATTCGCCTCGAGGCATATACTAGTACAGTCTACCGTTCACAAGGGGACAATATCCCAATATTCTACATAATATACACCATCGGCACATCCCACAAATTGATCATGTTCTCGTTGTCTCGTCAACATATGTTCCAGGTACCTTCATCTCGATAGCCGAATCCGCTACCGAATCCCTGGAAGTCGGTATTGGGTGGGAAAGGCTCGAAGTTTCTTGAATTAGAGTCGGCGAGCTCACTTTTTGAGCTTGCTGTGCGTTTCTCAGCACGGCTACTGGCCTCGGTGGCTTTATCGCCTCCCGTTCTGCTTCCATGGCGATTGTTGTCGCTAGTGAGTAAGCTGGGTTTGTTACGACCCTGACTGCTTGTCGGACGGCAACTTCGGGTTCGGAGGCGTATCTTACTGTTGACAGTCGCGAGCGGTGCGTATCGTTGGCAATGCTGGTGCTTGGCGTTGCATGATGCCTACCTCCTGCCCTACTAGTATATTTATGGGGTGTTGATGTATGAGAGGAACCGCCGGATGTATCTGAGTAGGCAGAAGAATGGTAAGCTGACGGTTCGATGCCGGATCTATCCGTAGAGCTAGGCGGAATTTTCGAGACTCCGACTTGCTCGGCAACGTTATTCCATTCATTTCTCCATCCACCGGGATTATAAGTAGGCTGAGGGGATTTTGAAAGTGAGTGTGGCAACTTCGGTACAGGCGGAACTGACGATGATGGCATTGGTCTCAAGCCAGAAGAGATAGGATGAGATGTCCGAACGGGGGAGTTTGCCATGAGCTCGGTTTTGTCGTCAGGGAGCTCTCCGACTAACACTATTGGATGTTCGGCGGGTTTGGCCTTCTTACTTGCAAACAGTTTAGAGGCATTATACTGGAAGATCTCTGCGGTGGGTAGTGTCATGACGGATCCGTTCATACTCTGTTTACGTTGCAATGAAGCCCTTCTAGAGACACTCATATCAGCGGCTAAGTCGTCCGCAAACTCGCTCACACGGCAGGTTAGGAATGAACTTCTGGAGAATCCTGTTGTGGCGAAAGGAGTAGGATTCTTTTCGATTGTAATAGATATGATGAGGAATGGCGGGCTATAACCTGGATCAGCAGCGAGCATACATCATGATCAATGGCTTCTCACATGGCTCCAATGCAAATCAGCAGGTTCAAAAATGGTATCTTCTTTGCGAAGCCTTCAAACGGACCTGCCTTGGCAATCATGACGGCCGTTGCGATGAGAGCTGCAATCCAGACCGCAATAGCGAGTCTCGCAACCAGAAGAGCGCTCGCATGCAAGTACTCGCCATAGATCTGCGGTGGGCCGGGTCCCCTTCTCTTATAGTCCTTCCTTGCCGCTCTGATATGAAGACCGATGTACAGCAAAGTCATTGCTGCAGCGAACAATATCAGATCGCGGGCGATACATGCAGCATGGATCTCGACTGGCTGTAGCATCAGTATGATCGCAAGAGCGATCCCTCCAGCCGAGGATATAACGAGACAAACGAGTGCACCGAGGACAATTGAAGGGCGCCTCCTCCGTTTTTGTTCTTGGTTGTACTGATCGAGAGAATGATAGAGGAGCTGCGCATGGCTGCCGTCAACCGACGAGGCTTGGTCTTTATTATCTGCCTTGACCCGCGCCATGTGGCATGAATATAGCCCATATATCAGCAGGACGAGCCGGATGCTTCGTGGCGTAGACTTGGATAATTGGCCAGTGAGGAAATAGATCCATCCACGATTCGGAAAGGGAATTGCTTTCAATTATGAATTACGAATATTAAGTTGGAAATGACTTGAACTGAGAAACGAATGGAACCTATGCGTAAATATCATGATGATCTACTCATGTTGCTAGAAATGAAGAGGCAGGACGTGTCTGCCAGAGGATCGTCCTGGCCATGTCTTGGAATGAACGAATATTTGGTAATGTTGGAAGAAAGATCAAGACTGGTCGACTTCGCTTGTTTGGATGGATACGAGGAAGTATTAGGTAGTCAGTCACATTGGATCGATCCTACATTGCTTACCTATTGTAGCTCATCATTGGCACTTGCCTTTGAAAACGTTTGGAATCGCGGTAAGAAGGGGGTCGCTAGGCCGCAAGTATGGGAAGTACGACGCTGTAGTGTTGTGGCAGTTATCACGAAACGACTGTCGGGAGGTAATAGCGGTGCAGGGCTGGCACATTCCACCGAAAGGCAGGACATGCGATTGGTTAGGTAAACTTGCGGAGATCTTTTAACGCCGAGGCCCTTGTTTTACAGGGGCGTCAAATCACCAAAAACAGTCACATTGAGCCTCATGAACAGGTGGCTGATGCACGATTTCGGTCTCGGGTCCCGGTCGCACCAAACCATTTCCCCCCGGGGCCCCTCGCCCAGGATGATATTTAAGACTTCAGCATCAGCATTGACAAAATGTGACATGCCACGAATGGTGTTGACGGTTCCTGATACCGAAAAACATAGCCTACCCGCATAGCTCTTATTATAGGTAATCAACCATAGCTTCTAATATTTCTTTTAAATTGTCGCTATTTTAGCAGTAAAATATAACACTTACAACAAGGTGTAATAGTGTACGTGCGCGACTACGAAGCGTAGTATCACGATACTTACTACCTAGGGTATCTTTTTACGATACTTTTTCATCCCGGTTTATATAGTGTCATCCCAGTTCATCCCATGTTACGGGAATATGGACGTATGCTACAATATGAAAATAAGCCTAGTTTGACGATTAAATTTAGAAGGTATGAAGTTGACGTGCCGGAACTATAATACACAGACAGTGGCGTCTACCTAGATAAATATATAAGTAAGAAATGCTATACATATCCTACTGATAATTTCAAGTCCGTTATTCGTTATCCCGGTTACAGTCAAACGGAATCCTTTCTTTCTCCCATGCCGGCATAAGTATCCGAAACCATTTAGACCCGGTTACCTGTCAAGAATCTGTTGGTCTTCCTCCCGGGGTATGGTAGCGCAGCCAGTTCTTAGTCGATCGTAATGATGCGGTTCCTTATTGAGACTGAGGAACAGATACTGTCCCGATAAGATGGTGATTGGAGGAAGAATGCTAATATAATACAAGATTAAATCGCCCCATGCTTGCTTAACACCAGAAACGCCACGCCGATGCTTGTTACCCAAGGTACCCCTAAGCCAACACCTCAAAAGCAGACGGTATTCCATATAACCCAGCCACCATATCGTGTATTCGTATTCCATGCAACTCCCTACACTCTGAACTGTCTAGGTTGCAAGCTCTATAGCGATGGGAAGATGTAAGCGAACTATGAGTTAACGAAGCATGTAGGACAGGTCTGGTAAGTTGTGTATGATATTTTGCACAACCTTGTCCTGGTCTTGGTTTGACTTCTGAACTGGGCCAAGCACGGCCTTTATGGGCACTGCCGGCATTTGAGAAGCCGCCAAGTCTATTGTCCCGTCCGTACTAGGCCGAGCGTGTTCGGGAGGCTTGGTTGGGCCAGATTCCGACTTGGTCTTCAGAGATTTTGTCCCGTTTGGTTTCGATCGCGATGTTGGTGAGCTAAATATCGAGAAGTCTGCAACAGGCCACGTATCTTGCCTCGATGATTTCGGGGTCCGTGCTGATTTATCAAAAACAGAAAAGTCCGCAAGGGGCCACGGATCGGCCCTTGATGCTTTCGTATCTGAGGCGGCTGATAGACTTAGCGCTTGCTTAGGGGCCTGGCTGGTCTGAGGTATAGCGACGGAGAGTTTAGGCACCGAATTGTTGCTTCGGGAAACGTTTGAAGAGACCGTCTCAATTGTAGAAACACCATTATTAAGTTGAGGATGTCCTGAGTGTTTACCAACAGTGCTTTGAGAAGGCTGTTCGATCTCGCGATGCTGATCAAGGTTGGTCGTAGAACTAGCTTGGCATCCCACTTGAGGAGACGAGACCATCTCACCCCATTCATCATCTTCGTCTTCCGCGCTCGTATTAGCCTGATTTGAAGTCTGGTATGGGATTGAAACGGCTGGCGGGATTCCAATTTTATTATTGTTACTAGAAGTCGGGCGAGTAGTTGGCGATTTATTGGCATCGGAGCTCCAGCCAAAGCTGGGACAGGAAGATATTGATAAATTAGAGGGGACATTTGGGCGGTTGGTTGAACCTCCCGCTGATCTCCTTGTATCAGAACCAGAACCTACTCTTTGCAATGCTTGTGCTGGTTCTTGCGTTGGCTGTGGAATTGAGCTAGCCCGCGGAAGTGTAACAGATGGCTTGCGAGCAAACACTTTTCCCAACTCGACGGGAGCCGCGGAAGAATCCCAGTTGAAGACGTTTGTCCGCTTGCTGCCGCCTAGCGTCGACCGTCCCGAAAGCGAGTCTTCTTCCATCCATCTTCTGACGATCTTGATAACGTCACTGTGAATGCGCGAAGTCGACCAGTTCACTCTGTGATAGTTGTCCTCGTCTCCGTAGTCGTGCAGGCGCATCGATCCGTAACGAGAGATTCGATACCACGTCTTGCGCTCTGAAATTTCTGTGAAACTATCATTAATAACACGATCTGGAAGGTCGCTAGTTTCTGTAGACCTGTCGTTTATAGAATTATCGACATCCGGAAACAAGTCCTTAATAGCCTGTAAATTAATGTCAAATCGTATAGGCCCGAATTTCTCGATGAGATGTTGGACTGGAAGTGAGTGTGCTTTGGGCCCAGACGTTCGATTATCGGGAGACTTTGTAGTTTGGTTTGGAATCGCATGAGACTTTAATGAAGCCTTTGGTGTAGATGATCTCTCGGAAGAGGTAGTCGAATCAAGCGAAGGTTTTCCATAATCGCTCCTTGCGTCCTCGAAGGCACCAAAATCTGATGGAGATACATCCTCTGCGTTTTCCAATCTGCTTGATGGTCTTTCCCGGTCCCTTCCCGTTGATGGCCCCCGCCGCTCGAGTGCAGGTGGCTCTTCAGCGATAGTCTTTGCTAAACCATCAAATATTTCGACAAGCTCCTGAACTTTGCCGGAAGGCTTTCGAGGAATAGTCTGTAGACGTGACACGGGTTCTTCATCAATTGAAGTCATCGGCGAATCTTGTCGGTCTCGGCCATTGAAGCTATCAATTGAAAAAGCCGACGATGGCCTGGATTGAGTGTCGTTGATCTCAACTTTTGGTTCTGCATTTACATCGGGTTGAGTATCTAGCACTGATGGGGGATCCCGTGCCTCTTGCTCACCAGCTGCTTCTCCATCTGTTTCTTTTTTGGACTGAGTGTCATTTCTTGCCGTCTGTGTTTTTATTGTGCTGGGTTTATTTTCTAACGCAGAGTCCTTTGGATCTTCATCAATTAAATCGTCCTTGATATCCGCAGCTGCAATTCTAAGAGTATTCGACGGTGTAGGTGAATGATTATTCGCTCTATCGTTCAAGGATAATTCCATTGACCAGGGATCTGGAGAGTGGTGTCGAAAAATGGAGGAAGTGCGAGACCGTGGTAAGGGTCTTAGCCCTGGCGATGTCGAGGTGCTGCCGGGCCACGCGACTGAACTTGCCTTGCTAGATTCAGGAGGCTTCGGACTTGACTGAGAAATCCGTGGTGATGGTTCTGCCCATACTCCCCAATCTAGCGCGCTGAGGGTATTATCCGTCTGTTCACCACGGGTCGAATCCCCAAATCCATCTTCGTCGGCCCATGGTGATTGGCCTGAGATGTTCGATATTGTACCGAAAAAGGCTTTTGGCGGCGGACTTAACAGGGTTTTGGGCGGCGACGGTGCTGGAAGGTCATGCTTGGATGCCGTATCTGATGACACCCAAGGCGAACCCCAAGGATCATCCATATTCGCGTAGAGCAATGGTCATGTTGGTTAGAACGAGAACGCCCAGACCGCGGCTAACTCTGGGTAGGCAGCTATAACAATGAAGTTCGACTGTTGCTAGATTCCCAAAGAGGCATTGTCGTTGACATCCAACTGAGAATAGTTTGTTTCCGCAGCTCGGTTGTAAAGGAGACCGTGTGGCACTTTGCCCGAGCGTCGATTTAGTCGATTTGTCGTAGGAAGTTCAGGGGTCGAAGTTGCAACATCGGAAGTTGATCTTGTTACAACTTGACGTGAAAATTATTGGTCAGAGTCCCACCTCCTCCAGGACCTTGGATGAAGCGGAAGGTCAAGGTAAGCTGGCGAGTTAAAAGCCACAAGGATGGAATACTCCACAAAAGAACTGCCCCGACAATCCGATTCCCGCGTGGCTGACAAGCAATCCTTGTAAGAGGGGTTGAGGGGTGGGTATGTGTGGCTTGACCGTTGCTGATAAATGCGACTTTCATATTGTATTTCTCTACGCAATTATTAGAAAGCACAAAAGCGACCATGGTAAAATGACGCTCTACAAACCACCATGATATCTTTCCCTATAAGTGCTCTGGAGTCTTGACTGGCGGCTATGTCACTCGCAAAGATAAAGCACATTATCCTAGTATGTGCAGTGGCCTTTTAGCGCCTCATTACAAAATCCATAATCTAACCTAGAGATTCATAGGTCCTCTCGGGCAAGGGAGGTGTGGGAAAATCGTCGGTAACTACTCAGCTCGCTCTCTCACTATCACTTGCGGGACACTCAGTTGGAGTCCTCGATGTCGATCTTACCGGACCGTCGATGCCGCGCATGTTCAATATCGAAGATGCAAAAGTCACACAAGCACCAGGCGGATGGCTTCCTGTACTTGTACATCCTGCGAGCCATGAAGCCGGTATTGGCGAGTTGCGATGTATGAGTCTCGGCTTCTTACTGCGTGGACGGGGTGATGCGGTCGTTTGGCGAGGCCCGAAGAAGACTGCGATGATCCGACAATTTCTCTCGGATGTCTTATGGGGTGAAATGGACTACTTACTCATCGACACGCCGCCGGGAACATCTGATGAGCATATTTCGCTAGCAGAGACTCTGTTGAAAGATGCATTGCCAGGGCAGGTCGCTGGCGCGGTAGTGGTAACAACCCCCCAAGCAGTGGCTACAGCGGACGTAAGAAAGGAAATCAACTTCTGTTCCAAGACTGGAATATCGGTCATTGGTGTCGTGGAAAATATGGCTGGATTTGTCTGCCCAAACTGTGCCGAATGCACAGATATCTTCGGCAAAGGTGGCGGTCATGTCATGGCGGAGGATTTCAAAGTACGTTTTCTTGGAGGCGTCCCTCTAGACCCTCAATTCGTCATGTTAGTCGAGACGGGAAGACGGCCGCAGTATCCTCAAGGAACAATTGTTAACGGGCGGGACTTCTCCGAGGCACAACACAACGGCCAAGCTGACTCGACAGAGAAGGAGACCAAAGATGCAAGTTTGCTGGCAGGGAAATATATGGATTGTTCCCTTGAGCCTATCTTCAGAAAGATAACGCAAGATATCATAACGGCTATTGGATGATGTCAAATGTACCACTATCAGGCTAAGTTCTCCCGAAGCTGACAACGCATGCAATGTGATTATAGAGTCATGTATCAACACCAGATATCTGCAGCAGGACGGATGGTCGGTCAGTGCTCACTCTCGCTGCGGTAGTCCTCGACAACGGATGACAGAATAATACCCAGTTAGGCTACAGGCAGCCTAGAGTAGAAGCAACATAGTTTAGATTATGTAAGACTGGCGCTCTAGGTACTGTAGCATGCAGCTCTTACCTAAGGCTGCCTTGAGCCGAATAGATGAGGTTGGTTGGTACATGTATTTCTTAATGTGACACCGACACGTATGTCACAGCTATCTGGCATTAAGGGTTGTTTGTCAACAGAAAGATTATATCTTCATTGCACGTAACTATCCGCAACTGTAAATAAAAATAATATCTGGGTGGGAAACGCGTAATAAATAGATCGTAATTTTTCGTCTTGCTTGCAACCTAACTCAACCCGATAAGAACAAAACAGTGATGCATGGAATCAATGCTACTTCGTATGCATATGCACAAGCTAGGTACGTCCTAAATATTCTCGTACCTAATTCGCAAGTATCTATGTACTTATGTAACCCCTCGTGAGCACTCCTGGCACTGCAACCTCTACTCCAACCAAGACGCCTACCAAGACCAGGGATTGCTACCCACCGGGTACGTACTCATTCTCACCGCAGCAAAGCAAGCTCCACCTTGGGCTACTGAGTGACCTCACACCTACCCAATAGGTACATGTACCTACGCACAGTCACAGGCACGAGCCAATTTTTTTTTTTTGCCCGCCCAAACGGCCCACATCTAGACAATTCCAGTCTCCCGGTCAGGTCCAGGCACATATCCATAACCTAATAAACCGCCAACTTGCTGCAATATTAATAAACTCGTCCACCGAGTGACTAAAACTTTTCAGACTCTTCGCCTCTGCCCCTTGAAAATATCTGAGGTATGTAAATATTGTGACCTGCTTTCTGGACTTTCTTCAATTGCCACCGTTGGTCAATTCCGTCCACCACCAAGCTCTCCCGTCAGAAATAATAACATTCTGCTAACATCCGACATTATCGATAGCCGCCCCAGCGAAGATTGCCTCGCACGACATTGTCGACTCACCTCCACGAAACCGTTTTGTCGCATTATTTGGTCAAGAATAGTCAATGCCGGATAGCAATTGAACCAACAACCGTGTCATTCGACCTGCCTACCTATACAGTTTTGCTCAGCGTCACCAAGTTGGTTGGCTCTGGCAGAACACAAGTTATCTCGAATTGCCCTTGGCCATCCATGAGCCCGGCAGACCTGCTTCGTTTCCTCTCCAAGCCCGCTAAGTATGTCCAACCCACGGACAGGGAGCCAATTCACTGTGGACTCTCGCTGATTGTAGTTCTCCCACAGACCCAGATAACACGAGCTTCTCAGGCATCGTTCTAGATCTCTAGCCTCTGTCTACTCGCTGTCCCAACCTTCCCCCCATATTTGCAGATACCCTCGTCTGCTAGGTCCGATACTCCACCATAGGTATCGGTTTCTGCCAGAACGAGGCCATAAACAAGACGCCACAATTCCTTGGTCAAAGGACTTCTTCCTTCCCCACCGAGGCCGGCCCCCCTAACGTCCCACTCGTGAGACGTTAAGATATATACATTGCCATTGCAGCTGGCTCCGCCAGCATTTCTAGTCTCCCACCAATCTGTGGGCCTACTCTCTCAAACGAACGCCGCAAGGTTCGTTTGGGTGGCAGTCAGTGCTCCGCAGTAGCTACAGCACCTCTGCAGCCAACATCCTGATACCGAATAGCGAGATTGTCCCTGATCAGATTGGGCCGTTCGCCTTTACGAACCTAATACGGAGATGGTCAACTTTGAGGTTCCTACTAACTATACGTTCTCGCCATCCGAGGGCACGCCCCATTTGACGATTAATCATGATGTTGCTGCAGAATTAGATTCTTCCAACGCCTTTGAAGGTATGCCTCCCCATGTAAGAAGATCCGATGGCAACTTGTTTGTGCTGACAGATTCCATAGGCCCGGAGAAGTTGCTCGAGGTCTGGTTCGCTCCCGGTCCCAAGTCTCTTCCATCTGGTGTGAAGCAAAATGGCTTGAAATCGGTTTCAGCCGAAACATGGGTCGAGATGCTTGACATGGTCAATTGCAAGATTCTTTCGGTCCTCGAGGCAGAGCACATGGATGCTTATCTGCTCTCTGAGTCTAGCATGTTTGTGTTTCCGCACAAACTCATCCTAAAGACTTGCGGCACTACCACCCTCCTTCTTGGTCTTCATAGGCTCTTGCGAATCGCGGCCGACCATGCGGGCTTTCCTTTTCACAATGCCAAGTCTCTGAACGATATCCACGCCGCTGCTACTCCTTACCGTGTCTTTTATTCCCGAAAGAACTTCCTCTTCCCGCACCAGCAACGCGGGCCTCACCGCAGCTGGAAGCAGGAAGTCAAGTATCTTGACCATATGTTTGAAGGTGGCAGCGCTTACATGGTTGGCAAGATGAACGGTGATCACTGGTACTTGTATATCACTTCACCAGAGACCACTCTGACTCCGCCTCGTACACCTGTGGAAGAGAAGACATCTACGAGTCCGATCAGCACGGATTCCATTATCACACATAGGATCCCCACTGGCTTGGCCTCTGCTTTTCACGGTATACCGGAAAGCAATGATGAGACCCTCGAGATTTTGATGACAGACCTCGATCCTGAAAATGCGAAGAAATTCTACCTGGAGCACGCGAATGCGGTCGCGAGCACCAGGCTTTCCGAGCACGCTCAGGAGGCGCGGCAGATAGCTACGGACAATTATGGGGACTTGTCTGCTAGCACTGCCACAATCAGGACGGTAAGCACGATCGAAAGTCTTTCCGACGAAACTTTCGACGTGTTCAGTAACGGCAGCGACTCTGATCTTCATGGTTCTCATACGCCACTATCTGAGCATGCCGAGCCTGAATGTCTGACGACCGAGGGCCACGCAATGGGGACTGTAGTCTCGAATGCTTGTGGTCTCTCGGATATTTATCCTGTATCGAAATATCCCGATGCCCGTATCGATGCCTACATGTTCTCCCCATGTGGTTTCTCAGCCAATGGCATTATTCCGGCTCCGCAGAAGCAAGAGGATGGTGGTAATACCAAGTCGACTCATTACTTCACCGTCCACGTGACGCCTGAGCCCATCTGTTCCTTTGCTTCCTTCGAGACTAATGTTCCAGGTGGTCAGAATGGACGTGAAACTTCGGAAATCGTCGAGCATGTGGTCCAGATCTTCAAGCCCGGCCGATTCAGCGTCACGCTGTTCGAAGCCAAGCTTTCTTACCCGTACGGTAGCGATGAAGCTCCAACTGGAGTTGGCCGCAGCAAGCGTATGGATAGGATTAAAGGGTATCGGCGTGTCGATCGTATCGTCCACGACTTCGACGATTATGAATTGGTTTTCCGATACTATGAGCGGGAAGGCTGGGTTGGTGGAGGCGGACCCCGGCTTGGTGAGGATATTTAGTTATGAAGTTGACTTTCCTTCTGATTCATGAAGTCACGCTGGTCTCTTCGTTTTTTGCCTCCCAAGGCAGGTTCGCGCAGTTTATTAGCAGCTACGAGGAAGGATAACGAAGCAGGATAACGAGGCAGATCGAAGCTATCTTGCCATAATGATAACGATTTTTTCATAACATTTCCCTTCGAGACCCAGAAACTATCTCTAGCATATTCCAGGTCGGATTTCATCAAGACCTAATACACTCATTTTGACCGAAATGGAGACTTGCAATTTCCCAGCACGGGATTTGATCATGGCATAATATCTTGAATGTATCACTCATTGGATCACGTATTAATACTGCCGGTAAGAGGCAAGGCTGAGTATGGTTTACTAATTATTTGCGCTGTCGCTAGAATAAAGGGAAAGTAGTCTACTTAGGTATATGAGGCAGTGAAGATTATTAGTAAGGGTGTGTCGGCATTGAATCGGCATGACGAATATCGGTTCAGAAATATCATTTTCCGACTTCCATTCCAGAGACTTCATACACACAGACAAAAAAAGGGGGGGGGGGGGGGGAGAGTGGGGATGTTTTCTAGTTCCCGATCCTGAACCCCTCGGTAAGGAGTATAGGCCGCTAATGTCCCTGGTCCCCAATTTGACAGTCCTCGGCCCTTGGTCGCTTTAAATGGATTAATAATTCGGCCATGGGAGTAGAAAAAGGGGCCCTCTTGTGCTGAAACTGTGGAGACGATGCGTATTTGCACCTCCGAAGCCACCGGGATAAGTGGATATTTGCGGCGTGAGTCACCGGGGAGGCGGAGTTTGCGGGAATATGATGCCTACGCGGCGTAAAAGCCTCTAGGTATTGGACGTTTTAGGATCTGAAGACGGAATCCCTTAAGCTATAAAACCCATGGAATGGACTATCCTAACTAGATAGGTACCGTTAGAGCACTCAGATCTAGTGTTCTTTGTGTGTGATTTGCTTACAGTCACCACGAGCTTCCTGTAGGTATCCTATTCGTAGCTAATACACGACCGATCAGACCCGTTTGTACTTATATATCAAGCCTCCCTTTATATATAGATAGCTAAACCTCAAGTTAATCAAGTCTTATTAACCCTATATTTCAACAGATGGTAGGTATACTTGTGGAAGCTCCAGCATTATTTAGGTCCGTGAAAAAAGCAGCTAGCCTTCCGGATGAGTGTCGTCTGAAATAACATTGTCCGGCTGTGAAGAGTCGCCCGGCCCTGAGGTATTGCCCTGCTTTTGAGAACCGCCCGGTTTCAGGGTATTGTTTGGTTCTGTGGTATTGTTTGATTTCGTACTAGTGCCCTCCCCTCGGTTGCCTACTGAGCTATCGCCTAAACGCTTTCGCCAGTTGGCGCGGAGGGCGGCAAGCCGCCTATTCTTAATCAGGGCGTTCCCATACGTATAAAATAGGAGTAAGGCGAAGTTCAAGAACACCGTTCGTATGGCCTGTTGTAAGAATCTATGGGCAATATAGAGGGCAACAGGAGTTATGCAGCTATAGAATTTGAAATATGCCATGAAACCCACTCTCACTGTGGCACGAAATTGATGAAACGTACGAGCCCCGGCAATGTAAGCCTCAGCTGATATATCAGCAATGATCTGGATAGGTACGATCTGGAACATATTAGCTACCTTTAAGATACCTTAATTTAGGCAACATAACACGAAACTACAAACCGTGACATGGCTCAAGAAGATTTGTAGTAAACGGGCTATAACGCTAGTGTAACCCTCAAAAGCCTTGAACATGATCCATGGCAGACCTTGGCTGAGGGATGCAGCCACAACAACGCGTTAGAGTATCGTCTTCGGGTATTGGAATATCTGGTGGCTGGTATGTGAATATACGGGTGGCTGGACGACCCACACCAGTGGCTATATAGGAGGATATCCCCTCCTACCTGTGATACCTCTCTTACTACTACAATCAATAATACAACTGACGTACACACTCATAACCTGCGTATCTATTTCAACATCGGGAACCGTAAAGTAACATAGTAACCGTATCGACTACAGTCTTTTGACAGCCAAGAAGTTATTAGTTCTTCTAGGCCCCCTATGAACGCAGCAGTCATTCTGTTTTTTTGCCGCTGCCCAGGGTAGGCCATATAATAGCGCATATTCTAGGATTTCGTCGGAAACCCAAGTGACCTGAGGCGTGATCAAATCTGGAGGGAAAACGCGCATAATGTCAGTTACTTGTCAAAAAGTAATATTCTGTAAGGGGGCACATACCACCTGGCAATGTGTGGTCGACCGCTTGTCTTAGAATGCTTCGAAATACTTCCTAATTAGGGTTGGTCTGAGATCGAAATTTGTTCAAGCCTCGGTGGTCGGTGTCTAAGGTGATGACTCGACCGTGCCGGAGAAGTCCACGCTTAGCTTCAACTACCTGAGGCAATGTTTTAGGTATAAATGCGCCGTAGAGTATATAGAAAACTTACGGCTCCTAGAGAAAGTTTCCCGATCCTCTCTGGTCGTGATTCTACAAAATCGCAAGTGAAGGGCTGCTTTTCGAAGGGGTAGTGCTGAAGCACGTATGTCTCGTAAAATTCAGACTCGAGATCTAGAAGGGTGAGGTTATCGACAGACATGAGTTCATGCATAATGGACGATGAGCCTCGGAAAAAGGACATGCAAGAGAGACAGGAAGCCACAAGCGCGGCATGAGTTCCCCTATGTGGTACCCCTAGAAACAGAATAGCTTTGGTCATTGCTGCAATATTAGGAGAACGCGATTTCGCCAAGAGAAGAGCCTGGAGCAGTCGTGTTAGCAACGAAAGACTTACACAAACGGGGCCATGCGTACCTTTTTTAATAGCAATCCACCGAAACTATGTGCTACGAAGAATATATATCGGCCAGGATGTGTCCGATTAGAACGAACAAACTGTTAGCCTGATAAGGAAATCGCTGTGGTGACATTACCTTGTGCTGAGCCTCGATATGCCCTAGAAGGTCAGAGGCATAATCTTCAAAGCTCATGAAGACAGTGTTTGAGTCCCACCGAGTCTGATGATTCACCATAACTACTCTGATATCTGGAAAGCCTTCGATCTGTGGGAGAAGGTCGGATAGCCAAGTAACTTTTGTTGTATTCGAGACGTATGTCCATGCGCTGTCAGGACAAGATCCCAGGCCATAAATCGCGAAAATGCTGCATGCCTTGGTATTAATCCTTACAAGATTGAGTTGATAGGTCCGCTACTTACTCTATAGCTGCACTTTTCCCATCGTCATACACTACATTTGTCATGCCAGCGGCTCATGTATGGCGTACGGCGTAAATGAATCCATAAGCGTTGGCATGAAAATGTGAACTGGCGAAACGGAGACAGACCACAATATAAATGCGGTTAATAGCATTATTTGGAAAGCCTTCAATATCACAAAGTTCATCGCCTGCGCGCTGAAGACGGAGACCCCTTGTGGCAGTCTAAATGAGCTGGCAGCAAGATAATGGAAATAATAATAAACAACCAAAAAGCTTGCGAACATTAACTTCCAGCAGAAACCGTTCAGCAATACAGAGACAATTCCAACGACGATGATTGATATGGGCAGGGGCTTCTTAGGTAGAGCGTTTGCATCTTTCCCTTGCGTATCGGGAGGGTCATCGTCAGTACGGTATCGAAGATAGTTACGAATCACCGTACGGTTGGCGCTAACACTTTCAGTGCCGGTACTGCGATTGTCGTCAATTGCGAGACCTTTCATTGCCTTCTCTTTGCTTCTCACGCATGAATATAGTGGTATAAGTGAACTACCTAATATAGAAAAACAAGTAGTGAGTTTGTGAGAGCCTTATCCCCTCGAGTGCGACTGCGACTTGTTCTTGCGGTTAGGTAGAAGAATACGAGTGCCCAAAGAATCAATTCGAATATGATCTATCATGTGCTTACCCACCGTGCCGTTTTTCGTACCGACCAACCAAGGCAGGTAATGACCGCGATCCTGTACAAGCTGAAAGCTCATGCTACGTCAATAAACTGATTTGGTTGTCCAATCATTTCACGAAATGAACATGTCGAAAGGGGCATTGGAGAGTGTCAGCCTCCAATGTGCATTAAATGAAGCATTATAGGGATTTACGATGCAGTATCTACCGCCCATGCTTAGTTTCTTCATACATATAGAGGTAGGAGGTGGCTCTATGATGAAAAAATTGTAAGTGATATTGTGACTACCGTATTGTCGTACAATTTATCCTGGCAACGTTATGTCCTCTTTTACATTTCCAGATGGACATGACATCTCCAGCAAGCTACTTGACACAAACCTTCCAGGTGATGATAATAAAGATGATTTTGCTTGTCCAATTCTGGAGGCTCTATATCCTCACTTGGATCTCTTTTCCCGGAAGTCGGGTACACACATCGACCCTCTCCATTTCCAGCGCCTAAAAGGCCGTGGAATATACATTACAGAAGATGTGCGCCTTCACCTTGTGTGGAGCCGTAACTATGTTCATATCAAGCCCATCTCAGGCTACTTCTTCAACCAAGAGTTCTGGCAGAACAAAGTTTCAGGCATCAAGCAAAGACAGGCCTTAGGCTTTATGCGGACGTATGCTTACCTTATTCGACATCAATCCGATTTTGTTATAGCAAAGGAAGAGAATCTTATTCCCGAGTCTAAGAATCTCCATTACAAGGACTTCGAGAATTTCATCCAAAATGCTCGGGAAATCAAAGATCATGATGTCTCTTTAAGGTGGGAGTTCGGACAACTTCGTCTCAACCGGCTCAACTGTGCTGTCAGGCTATTTCAGCCAGTTACCACGCCGCCACGCGTTGGAATCTTGCAGAGATTATATTACGAAGAAGGATATACCGATACCAGCCAATTCCTCCAGGATTCGGGTGCACCGCTCCTGTTTCTCTTCGCCACGCTATCCCTGGTCTTATCCGCGATGCAAGTTATCCTAGCAGCACAAGCTGACAACCCTTGGTCAGCCTTCTCTTCTGTCAGCGCATGGTTCTCTGTGGTGGTTGTTATCATAATAGTTATCATATTCCTTTCACTGTTCATTATCATTTCAGTCGTATTAATCAGCCAGCTGATGTTCGCGCTAAGGTCTCGAGAAAACAACTCAGCACTGGTATAAAACTCTACGGAGAATTAATGAAGCTTTGGATTTTCAAGCTACCAAGAGAAAGCTGGCGTTCTCTAAAGTCTGTTGTTTTCGAGGGAATATCCGGGTTAAAGAAGCATCATGTTCTCACATTGTTATTGTTTAGCTAGGATTAATGCTGGTGCTTATAAATATATGTGTGGCTACTCATATGTATTCGGTTAGACGACTATAATGTCAGAAAGTACTTCTCATTGCATTTCATTCTCAGTCGAAATTGCATCAATTGGAAAAGGTCATCATCTGTGATGCCATACCTCTATAGTCCGATCATCATAAAGGCAACAAGCCAACACCAAACCATAACGGCTAGGGACTCTCGCAAGAATATCTGGTAGGGTACATATTCGGAATAAGTCCATTTACCCTCCCCCCCGGCCTGATAGCCATGTAAAAAATTCTCTATAAGACAAGCTTGAAGTTTGGATCACGGTCATCACCGCAGCCAGCCCAGTCGACATACTTGCCCTTAGCCTTATCGTTGTTGATCTTCCGACAGTAGAGGACATTCAGGAGAATTCTGTTTGAAATATTAACAATCACCGCTCAGGCATAATCATAACTCAAGCACGGAATGGTAGATCAAACTTACAAGAGCCACCCTGCGCACAGGAGAGACATCACGGTAGTGTGGCCCCAGTAATACCGCGGGCCCTGAGCCTTGGGATATAGGACGAGGACCATAAAGCCGCCGCAGTTGGCAATCGTGAGCTGTAACGCACCGCTGGTAGCGCGTTTGTAGTGACCGGCCGAGTTGTTCGATAGCCAGCCGAGTACCGGCGGGACACTGCAAAAGAGACCGGTGGCCATCATGAACGTCATGCCATATTTCACTCTGCTATACTCGATATTTGCAATCACCGCATAGCCTATAATGGCGATGGGCATCGTACAAAGCATGACAGGTCCACGCTTTCGCAAGTAATCCGAAGTGAAGGCCACGCCGACTGTGTCAGGTTAGTCACTGTTACTTATTGTCGACATGTCTTCTGGTCTGTCAGAACTCACCCGTAACCACGGCCGCGACGGCGTAGGGGCATACCGATAGCAAGAGTGCCTCGTTTGCCGTATACCCAAGGCCGGCGATAATCGTGGGTAACTAAAGAGCCATCAATAATCAATTCCCTGAGATAATGGTTGCCACGTACGAAAAGACCGAAGGAGTATAACCCAGATAGTATACCGAAGTAGGCCGTAGCTGTGAGCCAAACCTGGACATTGAAGATACCACGGCGTAACTCTGACCACCGGAACTTCTCAACGGCCTCCCTGTACCGTAGTTAGCTCTCATAATAACGTGCCCATATTTTCGTAAGAATTACCGTTCACGGCGGCTACCAGCCGGCACGGGTCCCTGGGCGCGAGCGACGGCGTATACGCGCTCCTCTTCCGTAAAGAACCAGGCAGTGCTGAGGTTGGCCGGCAAGAAGAGGTAAACTATAATAGATATAACCGCAGTCTTCAGGTCCTGTTAGATGTGTCTCGTTCCGCGATTAGATGGTGACTTACCGCGGCACCCTCAAGGACGAAAATCCAGCGCCAGCTTGAAAGGCCGCCTGCTGTACCCAGCTCCGCGATACCACGCGCCAGAAGGCCTCATCGACGATTAGCCAAGAGCCGTGGGCTAGGATGTGGATTGTAATATATTCACCTGAGAATGCGCCGGATAGCGAGGTGGCAGTGTAGAAAAGACCGATTCGGAGAGCAAGCTCGGTTCTCTTGTAGAGACCGGACAGGTATAGGATCTAATTCTTTGGCGTTAACACCAACCACTCGCTGCGTGGACACCATGCATTGGCTTACAATTCCGGGAAGAATTCCACCCTCGCACGCACCCAAGAGCGCACGAATCCCAAGGAAACTCGGGTAGTTCTGGATGAAACCCAGACACATGGACGAGACACCCCAAGCGAACGCGAGGAATGGGAGCCATAGTTTTCCAGTCACACGCTTCAGCGTCATGTTACTCGGAATCTCGCTATGACATTGTTAATATCCTCCGCGAACAAATATTGTTGCTCAACGAAAGCTTACACGACGATGTAGGTCACGTAGAATATGGCAAGGCCCAAGTCGTACTGGCTGTCGCTTATCCCCAAGTCTTCCTCGAGACCGTACCTGTAGTATATACGTAAGCACTTCCCGCAACGTCTTCGGAAGCAGCGCGACTTACAGACGAGCATTGCCCACGTTGGTTCGATCGAAGAACGTGCATAGGAACAGGATTGCGATCGGCGGAAGAACTCTAGAATGTAAGGTCAGTCGGGCTCAGGGACACCATGAAAAATTCGCAAGCGGCTGGCTCGCTCACCTCGTATCGAGCTTCCACTTGACGCTGCGCTCCAGGCGCTTGTTATCCTGCTCGATGATCGTGCCCAAGTCTCCCTTCTCAAGCTCCTCGAGCGCGGGCTTGCTGCCGCTGTCGGTGGGCGAGTGCGACATGTTGATTATCCGGAGCTGCGCTGCGAGGGAGTCTTACGCACAAGGTGAAGGTCGGAAGAATTTACCCCGGATCCGGGTTATAAACTCTTGTGTGCTGTTTAGGTTTGGAAGCGTGAAAGTGTTTCCGGAAAACTTACCTGACGAGCTTTGCTCCTTACATTATAAATATTCACGAGGATAGGACAGATATCGACACTCCCAGCCAACAATCTCAAGCTGTAATTCATGGTGGTAGGAACAGTAATGTCTCTTCTTTCTCAACAGATACCCTAGTGTATATGTGTTTTACGTATCATTTCATATCGAAAGGCCAATTGCCGTACATATAGAGTCGGCTTCTGGAATAGATAGAGAACGGCGATCCTTACTGTATATACTAGTCCAATCAATCTCCACTTAGTAAGAGTTACTGAGGGTTACCTACCCGATTAAGTAGGTAGCTATATTGACTGCCCAGGCCTAGGTAGTAAGAGGATACAACACCAGAACGCCAAGCGGTAGTATTTGAAATTCCGACATCTATAATACTAAGATTAATACTAAGATACACATGGTTGACGGAACTGTGTTCACATCTTCTCAACTACAAAACTTGGCATAAAAAGCACAGAAAAGAAAGGCATGTACAGCCTCGAATTCCTAATGCTCAATACTTAAAGGGTCAGTTTGCCTATTCTTGTAAAAGAAGGGGGGGAATCGAAGTTGCACGAGACATGCCTTCGGAAAGCTTTGAAGCCAGCACAACTGCAATGGGAAACCATATTACCTATCATACCCCTAGTCACACAATTGTCGCCACACTCGTGAGAGTGTAGTTACTATACTGCAGGGTTGTAATCGATTCAACTGCACGAGCCTCTCGTTGATAAAAACCACTACCCAGGTACATGGACACATACCGGTACTATGTGCCAGCCATGTTTCAACAGTTGAATTGATTACAACCTTGACTATACACGGGATTAGTCAGAATTACTATACTCGAGGTTCTTCTGATCCCGTGCCTGACCTTCGGGGTCACGTTTGCTGCTGATACAGAAATGGTGTGCGTGTAAGCGATATGCATAATAATTTACATGCTTTCCTTAGAGACTATCACCGAATAGCACGTGAACTATTTTGTCCACCTCTTAGATGACTTCTTTCTATACATAATTTCTATTTGATTTAGAGCTAGAGTAAAGGGAATCGCTCTCCGCGTGAGCGGTATAAGCGGCTCCTATGTGAACGATATCTTCGGGCTAACGCAGCCGTACTCAGCAGTGGAGTACCACGAGATGAATATAGATACATGTTGTGGTGATTATTTTTGGTGCGAAACTGGTCATGTTTGGAAGCGACACAATTCTTCTACTATATTTGCCCTTCGTGGCCGTCCAAAGACGTAGGTACTTCGCATATGGAGTCGGGGATATAATATAATTTCGTGTATTCTCGTTATTTGTTTGACGATCTGCTGTGATGTTAGATTATATTCATGTGCACTCTTGGCAATGGCCTATTATAGAAGCATGAATACCACAGTTAATACAGCATCATACGACATGGGCTGAAAGTTAACATCTAACATTATCTGAATGTTGTCTATGGCATTTCTGGACGGGGATCTAGAATAACCCCCGTATCCTGGATCGCTCAGCTCCTTTTATTCTCCATTGCAATGATAAGTGTCCGCGGCATTGTTTGCGCTTCATGGCTAGCTATCCTGCCATTCCTCGGATCAGTTACATCTCCCTAGGGGCTTGAAGCTGTGCTTCCTGGTCTGTAGATATTAGTCAACGGTGTCGCAAGACTAATTCCCCAAGCTACCATTGCCCTCTAGATAAATTTTTCCGATTGACTGCCACGAAAATTCTCTCAACACAGCTGCCAGGCGAACTTCTACACCTTCTCAGCCGAAGATGTGTCCCTACGCACAACCTCTTCGGCTGCCTTGCCACCGAAATTCTTGCCACGGTACTCAGACTTGGCAATGCTATTCCACTTGTCTTCCTCCTTGTCGAGCTTACGAAAGCAGATCCAGAAGCCGGAACCACCGACGAAAGCGAGTATCGCTACGACGCTGTAATTCCAGACGAGCAGGGGGTCTCCGGATAGCGGGACGAAGGCCTGGCCGATGGCGGCGGAGAAGGCGCTCATGAAGAGGTTGACGGCCATGACGAGGGACTTCATATTGTCGGGCGCCTTGGAGAACGCGTACTCGTACGATGTCACGTTGGTGAAGATCTCCGATACGCCTATCAAAACATACGGGATCGTCTGCACCCATACATTGATGGGCGCCGGCGCGCAGTGGGGGCTCGTGGGGTACTCGCCGCAGGGCGACAGCAGGTAGATGTGGTGCTGGGTCACGGCCGCCGACACCATGGCCGCGGCGCCGAAGAAGAATCCCGCCGTCATCCGCTTGATTGGCGTGAACCGGAAGCCCAGCTTGCGGAACGCCGGATACAGCACGTGGTCTATAATCGGGACGAGGATGATGATCGAGATAGGGTCTAGGTTCCGGATGATATCGTTGGGCACGCCATGTAGCTGCATCGAGGAAGCTTGTGACGTTAGATTGCTGGTCATTTGGTCGTAGGCGAGGTGGTAAAAGGGCAGGAATAGAAAGACCTTGCAAGCCTTAAGACCACGGCGGACTTCGTCAATCCAGGCGTCATCGTATACCATCCACTTTGGACGTTGCTGCGTGGGAACTTGTGACGGACGTGCTACATCCCAGGTAAAAGAGCTCGGTTTAAACCACTTGCCCTTCATAGCGTAGATCCACATGTGGAAGAACTTTGAAAGTACAGATCCGGTGGGTGGGGACAAAACATAGCCCTTCTTACACACGAAGAGAACTATGGGAGTGACAAGAAAGAGCACGGTGGGAAGCAAGAATGCGAGCCAGAACCCGACTCTCTTCTCAGCCCAGGCCATGGAGATTTGCCCGGCGGCTGATCCGATGTTAATGGCCAAATAGTAGTACAAGAAGATACGAGAGTTAGTGACAGCAGGGTCGACGATGACACGCTCGCCGTTGCGCACCTCAACCCGCATTGTGGTATCCTGATTCTGCTCGGCTATCAGAGCGGGAATATTGGCCTTCAAAACACCGGTTCCGACACCAAGGCATATCACACCGACGATGAAAGCGCCAAACGAGCCCCTGGTATCAGTGATGACAGAGGGTACGGATGCTATAGTTAACAGGACATGAGCAAGAATCGATACGGCGATAGAAACGTGGATTGTCTTGTATCGACCAAGATGGGCATCGGCGATATAGCCACTGCATTTCCATTAGCGAATGAATTTATTTACTCTGGTTTCTATTTGCGGACTCCCACTTACCCTATAAGAGGCACGATGTGGGAAAAGAACGAATTGAACATTCCGATGGACGTTGATACCTTCTGTCCGAAGCCAAGAGCACCAGACTGCCCAGAAAATCCGGCACCGGTCTTGGAACCTTCTGGGAGAGGAAACTGGACGAAGTTGGTGTAGAGAACGGATGAGCCATAGTAGGAGAACCGTTCAACAAGTTCACAAAAGGCGATCGTATAAGCAGACCAGACGATGGGGCCGGGCACACGGCGAAGCATGTGCATATCTTCTTCGGTCAGTGTGTCGTCACCATGAACTGGCGACCCGTCGACAGAATTAGGAGACGTCGAGGTACCGACTTTCTCCATTTTGATAGACCTAGGGCCGGCGGAGGTTTCCATCACTGAGTAGGAGGCTGAAGTATGAGCAACGCCAAATGTAGCGATATCGCTAGCATATGTGGTGGAAGGGACAGACATGGTGAGTGAACAGAGTAGTGTGTACTTTGAATGATTCCTTTCTTACGGCTATGTGTTGTTTGTTGATCAAGTGTCACCTAGATGGTGACATGTCCTTCCGATCGGACATGTCCAAATTCCATACGTTTCACACGTTTCAGTACTTGTTACTGATATGGGATGAAATAACACTATTCCATTTGAAAGAATGACTCAAAGCTGGCATTATATTCTCGCTCGGGGATTTCGTAATCGTGGCTATATTGCATCAACCTCTTTGACATTGAAATGATGATACTGGCTCTATTATGCTAAAAGCTTCGGAAATGGTGCATCCCCAGTAATAGATAACATGGGATCGATAGGAATAAATAAGTGGAATATCTTTTTTTCAGGCTCGGGATATCATCAATGGTTTTGCCTAGATGCCTATATGCAAGACCTCGTAAAACAGCTATGTACTGATGTAGTAAAGTAAATCAATACTTGAAGATACGAACATCTCGTTCTTCGCTCTCGCTCAAGATCTTCCGGTTACGATGGGCATAGTACACCCTCAAGATCACACAGCCAACAGCAACCATAAACAGCAGAGCGGCATTCGTCCAATGGCCAGTTGAGTATCCTGTCTTCGCCTCATTCGCCTTGTAAATCCACACACCGACAATTTGTCCAGGAGCTCCACCGAGACCGATGTTTAGCGCAATGGATAGACCAACGGAAGCAGTACTGAAGGTATTCGACGAAAGCCACCCAAGAAGTGGTGGTATGCAAGCGAAAGCACCAGAAGCGGCCACAATAAGGCACCCGTCGGTGACTCTCGGAGTCCACGATTTCCCATTTGGGTATATTTTACTCTAATATATACGTACCCTATACATATATCATAACCGCTAAAACAATAGGCAAATAATCGTCAAATCTTACGTAATCATTTATTTATTCATCGCAATTAATTCATAGTACCTTTATTAGTTTAAGACCTTATTTAATAGTATACCGGTTTAGCTCTTAACATTATAAGCTTTTTTTATAAGTTCCTTTATAAATCGCTTTATAAGCTTTAAATACTACAATACTTATATACTACTATTATATATTTATATGCAGCGCTACTTTAACGCTAGGATTTAATTAGTTAAGCTAAAACTTTAGTAATATTATTTTCTTCGACAGCGAAATTATCGCGGAAATATTCGTCTTTTTTTAAAATCCACTAGCATTATTTATAAAATAAAATACGCCTTTAAAACCCGTTTTTAACGTAAATATTAATAATTATAATTATAGTATTTAAAGCGGCTTATTATTATTTATAAGCCAAAAATAATAAACTAAATATTTAAGCTATATTTATTTTTATTAATGCTTTAAACTTTTAAGCGATTTTATAAATTCGTATTTAAGTTGCTTTAATAAAAAAATCGATTAGCGTAATATTTATTTTAATTTAACTATAAATAATAAAGCCGTTTAATTAATTAATTTCGTATTATAAAATATCATTATAATCGGCCCGTTTTTTATAAGCTTTAATAATTACCTTTAAATAAAACGGTTCGGGAATATTAAATTTAACGTAAATACTATCTTTATACGATATTAGGGGCTTATATTTATTAGCTATATAGCTTTAATTAATAGGTAGGGATCTTATTAAACTGCCTTAAAAAAGATGCTTTTTTAAAACTTCTTAAAGTCGGCATTTATATCGGGAACTTAAATATATATATTAACGCCGGCATTAAAAAAAATATAGTCGTTATTACATTTAAGATATTTGGCAATAATAGTAACTTATAAGGTAGTAAAACGGATTTCGAATATAGATATAGTAGTATATTAGGGGTTTTTTTAAATTGCGGTATAGTATAGTTCGGATATAGTTAAAAGTCGAAATAATGAAGGCTTAATATAATAAAGGCTTAATATAATGAAGGTTAAAATAATAAAAGTCGAAGTGATAAAGGTTAAAGTAATAAAGGTTAAAGTAATAAAGGCGTAATGTAATAAAAGTCGAAGTAATAAAGGCGCAATATAATTAAAGACCTAATGTAATAAAAACTTAATATAATGAAGGCTTAAATAAAAGTTTAAAATAATTAAGGCTTAATATAATAAAGGCGCGTTATCGTTATTATTATTAATTATTAATTGTTAAAATTAAAATATAAAAGGATTAAAAAAAGTATAGGTTAAAAGGATAGGTAATTATAAATAGCCGTAAAAATGCTTTAATATATATAGGCTATTACGTATAGACCACTACTATAGGTACGAAAATATTAAAGATAGTGCGGCAGAATTCCCGTTTTAAAAAGCGGTAAAAGTATATGCGAGTTAAAAAAACCTCGGTTTTAAACGTTTTAAGGCTTAATAGTAATAAATTTATAAAGTATAAAGATAATAATGGACTAATTATAGGTATTTTTAGGAATTTCTAACTTAATATATTGCGTATTAACTATTACTATAATAGCTAGATTTAAATGTATATAAGTAGTTAAATTACCTAAAGTAATATATACCTATAAGTATTTACTATTAAACCAGTAAATAAGCTATAAAGCATTTAAATTTAATGCTACCAGGGTTATTTTATATATAAATTATATGGGGATTAGCCCTATATATTCTATATAATAATTACTATCTGCTAGTTAATAAATTACGGCCGAATACCCTTTAAAATGCCGATAGGTAAAGACTACGGGAATATAATAATAAAATAACTGCTATAGCTTGTATAAAAAATTTAAATTAAAAGGTATAAAGATAAAGCCTTATTTTATAAGGGTTTTTTCCGATATATCCTCTGATTTTCTAATCGAATATTCCCATTTAATAAACATAATAGACTTAAGTCGGCATATTATATATATATACTTAAAGTCTAATCGGATATTCCCATTTAATAAACGCAACAGATTTAAATCGGTATATTATACCCGATATGTCCTCTAACTTTTTAATCGGATATTCCTATTTAAACGTAATAGATTTAAGTCGGTATATTATACCTAATATATCTTTTAACTTTCTAATTAGGTATTCTTATTTAATAAATATAATAGACTTAAATCGGTATATTATATATTTAAAGTACTTAATCTCTTCCATTTTATAATAATTAAACGTATCCTCCTTATTTAAAATAAAAATTTAATATTTTTCATATTTAAATATATTAATAAAAAAACCGCTTTATTTTACGACGGCTTTATTAATAAATTTATAACCCTCTTTAAATATTATATAATAATATAAAAGTTTTAGCAACTTTTTTAAGGCCTAATTTGCGACTTTTTCCATAAATTCGGCGGTTTTAGCGATATATATCTCTAGTAGCTTTTCCCATTTTTTTACTACATTAAAGTATATAATTACATAGACCCTATTAGGAATAAGGTCGCATAATCCTATCGGGAATAAGGTTATATAAACCCTATTAAAAATAAGGTTACGCGGATCCTATTAGGGATAAGGTCGCGTAATATCCCGGGCATTTATAAATACCTAAAATAAACGAATCTTATAATTAGGCTTTCGGTTTAGTAGACTTAATATAATAATAAAAGATAAAGTACGTATTCCGTTTATTAAAATATCTTCCGTTTTAATAAATATAATTACGTTTTTTATTTGCTATTTATTAAATATAAATATAAATATAACGTAAATAGATTAATAAGCTTTTTTAAATATTATTATATTTATAAAACTATTAATTATTAATTATTATTAGCTATTTTTAACTAAATATATATAAAATATATACTATATTAATTATATAAATTATACTTTTAATCCTTTATAAACTTATAATAAATACTTATAATATTTCTTAAAAATTATATAGCGACGTAAAGTTTAATAACTTTTTTAAAAACTAATTTACAGTTTTCTATAAGTTTAACAGTTTTAATAATATATACCTTTAATAACTTTTCCTATTCTTTTAATTATATTAAAGTATATAGTTTTATAAATTTTATTAAAAATAAAATCGTAATATTTTAAAACGTTAAATTTTATTATAAATATTTATAATATTTATAACTAAATACCCGAATAAATATATAAATATATTTTTAATTTAATAAAATATAATAATAAAGAATAAAATACGTATCCCGCTTATTAAAATATCCTTTATTTTAATAAATATAGTTATATTTTCTATTCGCTATTATTTTAAAACGTTAAATCTTATTATAAATATCCGTAATATTTATAGCTAAACGCCCGAATAGATATATAAATGGGCTTTTTTAATGGACTTAAACGTAGTAGTAAAAAATGGGGCACGTATTTAGCTCATTAAAATATCCTTTATTTTAATAAATATAGTCACGTTTTCTATCCGCTATTATCTATTAAGCGTAAGTGCCTAAAATGTTGAATCTTATCGCAAATATTTATAATATTTATAGCTAAATGCCTAACTAAATATTTTTTTTAATGGACTTAAATGGATAGGGTATATATCCCGCTTATTAAAATATCCTTTATTTTAATAAATATAGTTACGTTTTTTATCCGCTATTATTTATTAAGTATAGATATAAATAAAATAAAGATCGTCGCGCAGATTTCCGGAACTCTAATAAAAATAGGTAACCTTTAATACTTTATTATCCCTTTTTAATATAAGGATACCTACCGTCTTATTAGGGTTTATACTTATTATATCCGTATCGATTTTAAGGACCGGCTTATATATAAATAATAACCTTTTTACCTTTTTTTATAAGTTTATAGTTAAGGTATCCGAAATTAACTTTAAGTCCTTTTAAAGCCTAAAGCCCGCGTTTATAAGCTGGGGAAAATAAAAAATAGTATATGGCTTTTTATATATTAAGTATATTATAATATTTTTTATTAATATTAATCCTTTAAAAAAAGTCTCTATATAGGTATAGGTAAAACCGCTTAAGCGGGACTATAGTAATTATAGTTTTAACGAAATAATTACGGACACTTCGGTATTATTTAAAAGGTTAATCGTTTAGGTCTTATTACTAAACGCCGAAAATCTTATAAATAGGCTTTTAATCCGGTTATTAAATTTAGGTATAATACTAAACTAGTTCCTTAACGCTATACCCAATAAAAGCGAATCTTATAAATAGGCTTTTAATTTAATAACCAGATTTAAGCGTAATATAAATAATATATTAATATTACGCCTAATTTTTAAATTTATTCGTAAAAATTAATCGGAAACGTAATTATTAATTAACCGTTAAAGCCTTTATTTTTTCCGCTATAAAAGGCTTTAACCTTAATAGAACCGCTAATAGCCGGTTATTTTAAATATTAGCCCTATAATAATTAAATAGTAATAATAATAAAAAATTAAAAAGGTTTATTAACCCTTTTATTATATATATAATAGTATTTTAAGACGAAAGCTAATCGGCCTTTATTATAACGCTAATAGTACGATTTATAATATTTATTTCGTATATAATACCCGGAAAAATATAATAAAAAAACTATATTTAATAAACTATTTTTTTCCCTAAAATATAGCTAGCTATACAGCAATATTTTAAAATAAAAACTTACTTAATATAATACTAAAAAAATGGAGTTTTTAAAATCGGCATCTATAAATAAGGCCTATATAATAATCGCCTTTTCCCGTTAAATATATTTATATAATATATTTATTTTCTTTTTTGGGAGATAAAAAAATACTAGGTAAATTATAAAAGCTAAAATTAAAAAGGTTAAACCCCTTAATTTCGAATACTATAATATTAAGATTAAAATAAAGATATCCGTATAGCTATTATATTATTTAATTAGAATATTTTTTATATATTATAAAATAATATTCGTAATTAAATTTATTACGGTTTTATATATAATAAATAGGGAATATATAAACAGATAGAAAATAGATTTATTAAGTTCGAATTTATAATAAAGCCTTTACCGGGAATAAATAGTTTTTTAATTTCGGGAAAATCGAAAATAGTTTTAAATGGCTTAATATTTCGGTAAAACTCTTTCGTTTAAAGGGGAAAATATAATTTAAAATAGCTATTTAAACCTAATAAAGAACCTCTTTAATTAAAAGGATTAAAAATAGTCCCTATAAATAGTGGTATATATTTAGGTAATGGGATACGTTTTTTAAATATTAGTTATAATAATAAAGTAATAAATAGGGGTATATATTTATATAAATATATAACTTCTATAAGTATTAATTATAATAATAAAATAAAAATTTTATAATAATTAAATTAATATAGTAATAAATAGTTAAAATAGTTTACTTACCCTTCTATTAAACTTTATACTTTTTTTAATATAAGGTATATCTTTTAAGTTGCCGGCATTATAAGAATGATACGAAATAAATTAAAAATAGTATATTAATTTAATAATTTATCTAAATAGAAAAAAAAAAACTACCGAAAACCTTAACGGTTTTAGGTATAATAATAATTAAAAAATAATTATAAAAAAGGTAAAATTAAAAGATAAAAAATAATAATATTAAAATAATAAAATCTCTTTAATATTTTTCTAATTTATTAAGGCTAGGATAATAAAAAAATAAGAAGAATAAAGATTAAAATAAAAGGAAAAAATAAAGAAGGGAAAAAATAAAAAGGGAGGGAAAAATAAGGAAAAATGGAAAAATAAAAAAGGAAAAGAAAAGGATAAAAAGGGAAGGGAAAAAATAGAAAAAAAGAAAAAAGAAAACCTAATATTAAACATTTAATAATGTAATATTAGAAAAAAAAGGAAAGCTTTTAATAAAGGGAAAAAAAAAAAAAAAAAAAAACGAAAAAATATAAAAAAAAAAAAGGGAATTTTTAATTTAATAAACTAACTAACCGGTTTAACTACTAAAAATATAAATAAATAAGATACCTTCCTATTAATATATTTTATTAATAAATAAAAATAACTTTTTTAATAATAGGATTAATTACTATACTTAGTTTTAAATATATATTTTCTTATATAACCCGAAATGTTTATTTACTTATTTGCTTTAAATTTTATGCGAATTTTAATATAATTACTTTATAATATTAAAAGTTACCGATAATATTATAATTTCGAAATCCAAATCGCATTTTAATCGATAATTATCCCGCTATATAATCTATTAATTAATATTAGCGTTATTTATAAAAAATAGTTTAACTTTTTTAAATAATATATTAAAAATTTCGGTACGTTTAATTCGTATAATTTAAATATTAAGCCATTTTTAATAAATTATAAAAGCGTATTTTTTTTATTTTAAATTATTTAAATAATTATAAAGCTATTATAGCTTTTTTAACGTTATATAGTTGCGGTTTTTTTTATAATAGCGGGCCTTATTAATAAATTATTAAATAAATATTAAAAATATAAGCTCTTTTATGCGGCTATTTTACTATAGCTAGCCTATCGGTATACCGGGAGGGTAGCTTTTTTATTGGTTAAAAAAGGCTATATTTTTTAATAAAGCGGGACTTATTAAAAAAAAGCCGGACCCAATTAATTCCCGAAGTTATAAAAAAGGGTATATAGTAATCCGGAAAAAAACAGGCTAATTAAAACCGCTACCTTAAACAATTAACAATTTATTTTTACGGTTTAACTTTTATAATAATATACCTTAATAGCTTATAGTTTTTAGTATATTTATTAATAGCTATTTAGCGGTTTTTTAAACCGGCTAATAGGGGTTTTAAAAAAGTAACTACTATTTTTTAAAAATAAATAGATTTACTATTAAAATTTATACGTTTAAATTTTTAATTAATCTTTTATTTAAAAAACGTTTTTATAAATTTTTATATTATTTCCGAAAGGGATTATAATATAAAGTAACTCTAATTTACCCTAATATTTAATAATTATTTTAATATAATTCGCTTTTATTTATTCTATTAAAACCTATTTATTAATATTCCGTAAATAATCCTTTAATTTTTTAATATTATATTTATAATCTACCATTTTAGCGGCATATAGCTTATTAATTATTACTTTTTAGGCTAATTTTAATACCTATAGCTTATAAAAAATTCGATCGATCTTTATATAATTATTATTTTTACTAACTATAAAAATGCCTTTAATTACGTTTTCCGCTTTAATATTTTCTTTTTTTAATAAAAAGGTTTTCGTTTTTATTTATCCTTTAAAAGTAAACGGGTTAAATAAAACCAATAAATAATTAATAAGGCTAAAGGCTTTTATAATAATAATATATTAATTAAATAAAAATAATACGTTTTTTATAAATTATAATAAATAAAAAAAACGTTTTATTAAATTATAAAATAATATAACTTAATTAATTTAAAATTTAACTATCTATATATAAAAAGAAAAACTTATTATATAAAGAGTTTTTATATTAATCTTTTAACTATTAAATTAATACATTAAAGCGGAAAAGAAAACTTAATTACCGGTATTAGGAAAATATAAATATACGTATATTTAAAAGCCGATTACCTTTATTATAAAACTATTAACTATACGCTATAATACGCCCCGGTTTTATTACTATATAAGTTTAATATATCGGATTTAATTTTAAAACTAATTTTATAAAATAATAACCTTTTATAACCAATTATTTATTAATTTATTAATTAGCCGTTTTAAATTATTTTTCGTTTAACGTTTATATTATAAAACGGCTAAAGCTTATATAATTTACTATATAAATCGCTAAATAAAAAATACTTTTATAAATTACGATCCTATTATAATTTATAAATAAATAAGGTTACCTAAAATAATATAATATAAAGGTATTAATATAAAATTTTATTATAAAATATAATATAAATATCCTAATATAGGAATTAATTTAATAAATATATAGTTTAAACTATAATATAAAATTCTAAAATACCTATTATAAAAATATATTAATTTTAAAAATATAAAAGGCTAAATACCTAAATTAATAACAGTTAATATATAATATTAATAACGATTAGGTAAAATATAAATACCTTATATTTTTATAATAAAAAAATTAACTAACTCTAAAAATTTAAACCTATTATTTTAATATAACTTAATATAACTTAATATAACTTAAATAATAAAACTCTATATAAATAAAACAATATAATATATTATCGTTTTTTCGGTATATTTAATAAGTTTCGTTTATAAAACAGTATTCTTAATATAGCTTTAATTAAAAAAATTAATTAAAAATAATAACTAAATAATATAATAAATAAATAAATATTTATATAAATAATTTAAATAAATATATTAAAATAAAGCTATAATAATAGTATTAATTTAAAAAACCTAATATATTTATATTTCGTTAAAACAAATATAAACAAATCTTATATAATATAAAAAAATATTAAAACTTATCTTATCCGGAAAAACTAATATTTACGTATAAATAAATAATCTTTCGTAAACGTTATAAAGCAACCTTAATTATAAAATATTAAATAATATTAATATATAAAAATCTTAATAAACGGTATAAAATAAAAAAAGATAAAAAAAATTTTCGTAAAAAATAATTTAGCTTTAAGGTTTTTAATAAGGTATATTTTATATATATAACTATATATATATATTATAATATTAAAATAATAAAACTAAATTTATATATAATTATATATATATTAACCTAAAATTTGCTATTTTTTACTTCTTTTAAACTGCCTCTACTATTTTAATAACCTTATTACTATTACTATTACCATTACTACTGCCGCCGTACTATTACTATTACTATTATAGCAATACCTACTACCCTTAATCTATATAATATTCCTTTTTCGGAAAATAAAGCTCCAACCCGGCCGTTTCGCTTACCTAAACGCCTTTACTAAACCGCCGACCTATATAATATTCCCTTTTCGAAAAATAAAACCCCTCGCTAACTATTATTTTACCCTTATTATATACCTATTTATATATATTTATAAACCTATATTAAATTATAATTAACTAAATTATAGGCCGTTTAATAATATAAAAAACTATTATAATAGCTTATTTAAATTTCGCTTTTTACCTTTATTCGATTTATAACGTAATAATAGGGTTATTAGATTTAGTTATTAATAATCCTTTAATTAAAAATCCGAAACGATTTATTAACGCTTACTTTTTTACCGCCGTTAACCTTTATATTAATTATAAATAAACTATTTTAACTATATAGTTATATATTAAAAATATATTAGAAAACATTTTTATTATTTATATTTAAATATATAATACGGTATATTTAAATACGTAATAATATATTAATTATATTAATAAAAAAGGCCTTTAGGCTTATTATATATATATGCCGAACTTTACTAACCGCTAAATTAATTACCTAAATAGTATTTATACCTATTATTATTATAACGGGTAAAGAAATACCTATTTTCTATTAGCGTATACCGTTTTTTATTTTATTATTCCCGCGCCTATTATAATAATAATAAGTATAGCGCTAATAATACTACTAATACTAATATTAATAATAATAATAATAATAGTAGTAGTAATATTATCCCTTTTTCCGGCTACTATCGCTTTTTCCGCTTCTACTATACCCCTAAAGTTTTCCGTTAATTTTACCGGCTTAAAATTAATAACGTATTATAAATTATTATTAAAAACTAAACGGGCCGGCGCTTATATTAATTTAAAAGTTCGGTTAGCCGCTTAAATAATAATAGAGGTAAAAATAAAAATAAAAAAAAAGGCGGAAGAAAAAAAAAAGAAAAAGAAAAAGAAAAAAAAAAAAGAAAAAAAAGAGGACGATAACAATAATAATAGAGATAGGGGTTTACGGCTTCGGCCGTTTAATAAAATGGGAATTAATAAAGAAGAAAACGACGATAAAGTCATCGATATTAATAATTTAATAGCCGATATAGCCGAATAAATAAAAATTCGTTTTATATAGCTTATATTTTTATTACTTTTTATAACAATATAATTATATATATAACTTAAAATATATATACTTAATTAATTGCTTAATGTTCGAATTAAATACGCAATTATATATATAAATTAATTATCTATATTAATTTATATATATAAATCTATATATTAAATAAGCTAATTATTAATAACCTATATATATAAATTTAATATTTTAACTTTATATATATAGATTTACGTATTTAATAAGCTAATTATTAATAACCTATATATATAAATTTAACATTTTAACTTTATATATATAAATCTGCGCATTTAATAAACTAGTTATTTAATAATTTATATATATAAATCTGATATTTCAACTTTATATACGCAGATTTACGTATATAAAACCAACCCTTTAAGCTATAGATACTATAACTATATATATAAATTTAATAATCCTTTATTTATATAAATTTACGCATTTAATAAGCTAATTATTTATTAACCTATATATATAAGTCTGATATTTTAACTTTATATATATAAATCTATATATATAAAACTAATCTTTTAAGCTATAAATACTATAATTATATATATAAATTTAATAATCCTTACTTTAAATATGTATATTTGTTTATAAATTATATATTATAAACCTTAATTTATTAAACTATAAGGCTAATAAAACCTAACCGACCTAAGGTTCGGCTATCTATATATAAAAAAAAAGCCCCGCTATATATATAACCCTATATAAACCCCTATATAGCCCTAAATTTTAACCTTTAAATTAATATAAACATTATAGACATTATATTTATTTATTAAATAAAATAAGCTGGATTTTTTTTTAACGCTACCGTTTTTTTATTATATTTATTCGGCGGCCTTATATAAAATTACTAATATATAAAGAAATAAAAAAATTACCAGCTTATAATATAATTCGGCTATTTAAATCGTTTAAATATAATATTCCTATTATTTTACTATATAGTTATTTTAAATATTATATATAATTTATAAAAGATTTTAAAATAATAATATTAGCTTTATTTAAATAAACGTATATAATAATATCGTTTTAAAAAAACGTATAGTATATAATATTTAATAATTTAAATAACGCCGATATTTTAGAAATATCCCTATAAAAAAAGATTAAAAGGAAGTGTATAATATATAATGCTTAATAATTTAAGTAGCGCCGATATTTTAGAAATATTCCTATAAAAAAAAACTAAAAAGAAGCGTATAGTATATAATATTCGATAATTTAAATAACGCTAATACCTTAAAAATATTCCTATAAAGAAAGATTAAAAAAGAGCGTATAATATATAATACTAAAGAATTTAAATAATATTAATATTTTAAAAATATCCCTATAAAAAAAGATTAAAAAAAGAAAGTTAAAGTAATAATTTAAGTTAAATAAATATAAAAAGTAATATTTAATATATATAACTGTTAAATAATAACGTTTATTTATAATATTAAAAGGATAATAATAAAGAAATAGCTGTAAATAGGGTTTTCGTTAAAGGCTTAAACGATTAAAATTTCGAAATTATAAATATCCCTATATATAAACTATATCTTTAATATATAAACTGCCGATTAATTTTATTTTCGTTATTTTACATTTTAACGTTTTAGGGTTTTTTTTAAAAATATGTATTGCCTTTAATATTTTACGTATTCGGGATAATACCGATGTTTAAATTATACTAAACGAAATCGCGGGTTCCCGTTTTTTTTTTAATACTATATTTTATTTATATAATTAATAAATTTTACTAATATAAAACGGTACGTAATTATAACGAAATAAAATTATACCGAAATTAATAAATTAATTAATAACCGGCATTTTGTTTTATTAATTTATTTATAGAATATAATATAAAAGTTAAGGCCGATAATTTTAATAAACGGCGCTTTTATACCTATTTTAGCGATAGCGTTTTTATATTAAATTTATATATAGCTAATAATACGGCTATTGCCGACTATTCTTTTTATATATATAATTTTATAATAAAAGGTATAGCTATTTTATCCGTTTTTTAAATCCGAATTTAAAGTAATACTTTTTTAAGTTTATTTTTCGGCCTTATCGATTTTATAGAGGTAATTTATTAAAACCCGGCTTATAATAATATTATTTTTAAACGATCGAAATAATAATCGGAATAAAATAGAAATATCGGTATTAGAGAAATATTTATAATATTATTTAAACGTATATATTTATTTAATTTCTATACTTTATTTGCCTTTTTAAATATTTTAAGCTAATACGTAATTAATTAGGCTTAAGAATATAGAAATTTAAAACCTATTAAAAATATTAACGTTAATAATATTTAATAAAGTATTAATAGGTATATAAAATAAAACCGTTATAGTATTTAATTCGTATAGGTATATAAGTCTAAATTTTAATCTTATAGTTAAAAATTAAATAGTTAAAAAATACGGAAAATCGGAAATAAATTAATAAAATTAAATATAGGTAAAAAATAGGTATATAGAAATATAAATAATAAAATAAAAAAGTATTTATAATAGTACTAGTATTTTTTATTATATATTTAGGATAATATAATTTAATATAGGTAATAAAGTAAAGTAATAAAAAATTAAATATATTATAGTCTAACTTTATAGGTATAAAATATATTTATTATATATTAAAATTTATTATATTTATTTATTAAAAAAATAAAAGCAAAAGGTATTAAAAAATCCGTAATTAATTGCTATATACTATAAATATCGATCGCTAAAAAGCTACTATATATTGCGATAATTTTATAACGCCTAATTTAGTTAAAAATAAAATAATATAGTTTCGATTAGGTTCGAATATTGTTTAAACCCTAGCGTTTTAAAAATAATGCCGCTAATAATATTGCGATCTTTTTATCGCATAGCGGCTAATTACGTTATTTTTATATAGGTATTTTTATATAGGAAAAAAGGGAGAAATTTTAAAAATATCCTCGTATTAAATAATTACAATAGGACCGCTATTTTAAGAAAAATCAAACCTAAATATTTATTTATATATTTAAAATAGATCTTTTTTAACGTTTTTATCGTTTAATAAAGCTTTACCTAAAAATAGGTACTTTTTTAATACCTAAAAAGTTTAAAATACTTTAGGAAAAATCGCCTTACCTATTTATAAAGCCCCTCCCTCTCCCCTATACGGGTTTATTTATAATATAACTATAAAAAAAATACATCAGCTTCCCGTATAGTATTTATCCTCTTATATAATATTTAGCTTCCCATATAGCACTTATCTTCTTATATAATACTCATCTTTTATATAATACCTATCTTTTATATAACACCCATTTTCCCGTACAACACTCGATTCGCCTTTATTTATAACTATTTAAAATCTACTTATTTATCGGACAATATTTAAGTTAATTGGCATTTTTATATAGAGTTATAACAGGAAAAAACTTATTTTCTATTTTTAATACGAAATAATAAAAATTACCCGCTAGCTAATTATAAAAAAAAAGGCAAATAAACTAAAGATAAATAAAATTTAAGGTATATATAATTATACCTTTAATAAATAGGGTAAAATATAACTATAATTTAAGGTTTTCTACTACGTAAAGAGTTGCTTTTTATTTAAAAATAATAAAATAAATACCCGTTAAAATTTATAATAAAAATAAGGACTTTTTTTATTATATAAGTAAAGTTTTTAATTAAAATTTAATAGAAAATCGAAAATGGTAATAGGTTAAACGAAAATAAAAAAGCCCTATTAAATAAAGTTAATAAAGGCTATATAATATCTATTGCTTTTTTAATAAGGTAAAAAAATGGCGAAAAAAAAGTATACTTACCGTTAAATTTTCCCGAAGATTTTTTAAATAAAAATAGTCCTATTATTCCGAAATTTAAAAAACTAAAACCTTATTAGCCGGATTTTTATTAAATTATAAATCCTATTTTTATATTTCCGGTATAAAGTTTAATATATTTATAAATATAAAAACGTAAGGTAATTAAAGCGATAGAAAAATTATAATAAAAAAAGGAAAAGCTACGTAAATATATCGAAAATTATAATAAAATAATCGGTTATATAAAAAAAATTTAAGTAAATCCTTTATAAGGTTACCCGAAAAGAGCCCGGGAGTTTAAAAAGGGAATTTAAAAATAAAGTTATTATTAAAAGCTACTATAAATATTTTTTAATATAGTTTTATATTTTTTTTAGATTAATTTTTTTTGCTTTATATAATATATTAATTCTATTTTTAATGGATTATTTTAATTATTTTATTATTATAAGTACGCTTTATATTTATATAATTAAATATATACCAAACTTATTATTACTATTTATTTTATAAATAATAATAAATTTATACGTTTATTTAAAATCCCTAAAACGATTAATAAATAATTAAAAAACTGCCGAAAAGGCTGGAAAATAAAGTCTATAGCTTTTACTAATTGATAGTTTTAAAAAATATAAAAATAATAAAAAGCTAATTATAATTATTAATAGAATTCCTAAATATTAAATATAACGTATAGACTATTTCTATAGGGTTATATACGTAATTATATATATTATACTAATTATTTAAAAGTTCTTATTATATAATTCCGAACCCTTCGAATTAAACTAATTTTTATATAAATAATTGCGTATTAATAAAAATATAACCCATTATATTATCGTACCCTTTATATTTTATTTTATTATATTATTACCTTATTATAATTATTATAGTTTTTATATTAGGATATTTTATTATATAAATAAATCGCTTAAAATAATAGTAAGCCTTTTAAAGGTTATTCCGTCTTTATACCTTAAATTAAAATAGTACTATTAATAATACTACTACCTTTTAGCTAAACGCCGGATTTTTTTAAAACGTTTTACTTTATTAATATTATTATATTTATATATAATATATAACTATAAAAATACGATTTTTAAGAATAATTTAATTCGGCGATAAAATTTATATAAAAGGCGGGATTTATAATAGCTTTTTATTTTTCCGGTTTTTTTAAAAATAACGGTTACCGTTATTCCAATATTTAACCCGTTTAGTTTTATATTATTAATAGCCCTATTAATCGGGAATATATATTTAAAAGTCCGATATATATATTAATATAGCCGAAAAGGTAAAAGCTATTTATCTAAATAAAAGCTTTTCCGCTAAATATATAATTAAAAGAGGTAAACTTTAAATATAATAAGGGTTATATATTAAAAAAATATAGTTAGCTTTAAGTTTAATTTATAAATTTTCTGGTATATTTATTTATAATAAATAGGGTAAGCTATATTAGCTATAATAGACCGGGATATTTTTATTAATTACCTTTAGGGATTATATAAGTTTATAATATTTTCTATAGTTTTAATTTATTTCCGAAAGTTTATATATAATATATAAAGAAAAAATATAGTCGTAATAATAATAAAAATAAAAGCTATTTATAGGTTTAAAAAGGCTATAATTTAAAAAATTATTAAGGTTTATATTTTTATATAGTTAGGATAAAAATTAAATTATAAAATAATAAAGATTTATATAGTAGTCGGAATATTTAAAAGTCTGAACGAATTAATATTTATTGTAGGCTACGATTTAATTTGTTTTTAAAAATCCCTTATTATATTATTCGCGTTAAAAAAATAGGCTTTAAAAATAAATCTTTCGGCAATTTTTAAAGTTTTTAGGCCTATTTATAAGGTTAAATAAATAATATAAATACCGTAATAAGCCGGCGTAACCCCCTAAAAGTTTAAAAGCCGTTTATAGTAATTATAAAACGCTTTAAACGCCATTTAGTTTATTTATTTTAAACCTTTAATTTGGGTTTTTATTTTATATAATTATTTAATTTTATAGTTAGGTATTATTAGCTTTAAATTTAAGTTAATAAGCTATTTCTAATTTAGATTTTTAAATTTATCCTTTTTAAAACCGCTAGCTTTTTTAAATAATAATAACGAGGGCCTTTTTATATTCTTATTTCTATTATAGTTTTTACGGTTAAATGCTGCGATTTATTTCGGCTTAAGGTTTAAATTTAATCCCTATTCCGGGGCGGTGTTATTATATAAATTCTATTATAGGAGGTTTACCGGTTAGGTAACGATTAAGGTTTCTGCCGTACCTATTAATTTTATCGGTAGGATCGGATATTTAATAAACCGGATTTACTTTTTTTATATTAATAAAGAGATTATACGGACGAAAGTTTAATTCGGTTTATTTTATTAATTGGGGTATTTAAATTGCGTATATTTTTTTAAATTTTAAGTATATATAAACCTCTTTTTATACGGTTTTTTATTAGGCGTTTATCCCTAATAGGAAAAAAAGGTATCCGGATTTTTTAATATAGAAAGCGGTACGCTATTTATATTACCTATAGTAGCAATAGTTATTATTATAATATTAACGAAATAATAGTATTATATAGCTTTTTTATTTTTAGAAAATAGCTATTAGGGATATTTACCGCTATAGAGATAATCGGTTATAACGGTTTTTTCAAGCGTTTATAGCTTAGTTATTATTTTATTATTTTACCCTATTTTATTTATTTCATAATTAAACTATTTAAGGCGATTTATTTCGTTTTACGTTTTATAATAAGATGTTTTAAGGTTAATATAATAGCTTTATATAGTATAAAAGGCGTAGTTTTTTAATTTAGTATAGTAGCGGTTATATATTAATAAATATATCTTTATTTAAAACGTAAACGTTATTTAGGGATAAAATAAATAGTAAAATATAAGGATTAAATATATAGGTACCTAATATAACTGGTTTAAAGGAAATATAGAAAATATAGGGGTTTTTATAAAAAATATATAATATATATTGCTAAAATGTCTTTATTTTTATTTAATAATATCCCTTTATATATATTAGCGGTAAGTTAATATTTTAAATTTATATAAAGCTTAATTAATTACCGGCTTTAAATATTATATATATTAATTTAATATTATAACCTTATATTTTATAAAATATATTTAATAAAAAATATTACCTATAAGTTTTTAAAAATTAAGCGATTAAAACTGATAAAAGTTTAAATTACCGAAAAACCGATAACGGAATTAGAATCCCTTTATATAACCTATAAATTAAAGGGCGTATAATTTATATAAAAATATAAAATTTATTCTATTTTAAATTATATATTTATATATTATTTATTTTCCCTAATAGCGTATTAATAAAATATATATAATAAATATTGCCGATATAAAAATAACTAGTTTATATCCGTTTTTTAAAATTTATAAAACCCGCTAATGCCGATAATAGTAAATCTGCGGAAAATATTTATATTAAATTTAAAGATATCTTTATTTATATTTAAAATGCCGGAAATAGCTATATATTTATTTAATTTAAATATAAATATAACTATAAATTATTAAAAATTAATATATATATAAATTATATAACTAATTATATCTAATTTATTTTAATAAAAAAAAGAAAACTATTATATATTTAAAAATTAACGATAATATATACCGCCTATTAAAAAAATTATTAAATAAGCGTATTTTTTTTATAACGTTATTAAAAATAGGTCCTAAAATAATATATCCCAATTAAATATAAACCTAAATTTAACCTAATTAAAATAATAATACCTTTAAAAATATAGAAAAGGCAATATTAGTTTTATAGGAATTAGGCCCGAATTAAAGCTAAAACGTCGTAATATATTAAAAAAACGCAACTATAATTTCCGATATTAACGGGTTAGGCTTATATTACGACAATTTTATTAAACGTTTTTTTAATTTACGCGTCGGGTTTAATTACCAGCATTTAAAACTATAACTAAATAAATAAATTAATTTAATAAATAATATAATATTTAAAAGGTATATATTAATACTAATAATAATAACCTATAGCTAAGTTTATTTAGATTTATTTTATCTGTAATAGCGCGGTTATTAACGCCTTTATAGTTAATATTAAAGCTAATAATAAAGCTAATATAATTAATAACCTAAAGGCTAACGCCTTTATAGCCGATAATATAGCCGATACTATTTTAGCCGAAATTTCCTTAACCGAAATCTCTTTAGCCGAAATCTTTTCAGCCGATACCTCCTTAGCTAACACCTCCGCCGCTAACGCAACCAATAACCTAGGGGCTAACGCCTTTATAGCTAACAATATAGATAATACCTCCTCAGCCGATATCTCCTCAGCCAAAACCTCCTTAGCCGACACCTCCTCAGCCGACACCTCCGCCGCTAACGCAACCAATAACCCGGGGGCTAACGCCTCTACAGTTAACAATACAGCCGATACTACTTTCGCTACCAACACCCTAAGCATTAATACCTTTATAGCCAACATAAATATAACCTACAACCCAGTAAATGCCCCCGGAACCAATACCCTAATAGCTAATAGCCCTAAAGCTAATACTTACGGAATTAATATTTTCGTTATTAACATTCCTATAGCTAATATACCTAGGGCTAGGGGCTTTATAACTAATAACCTAACTAATAACCCAGCTAATAACTAAAACGCTAATACTAAAAACCATACCATTTCGTTCGCTTTAAATTAATTTAGATAGAAAAAAAAACGGTATAAAGTATATAAAAATTTAGAAAAAAATCCGAAACGCCGATTATTTATTACGAACTTAAAAAGAAAAGAAAAAAAATATATTAAGGTTATTAGTTTATTTTTAAACGGATCGATATCGGGATATTAAAAAAAAGCTAAATAAAATACGTATAATTTAAAAATTTAAAAAAAAAATAATAGATAATTTTTATAATACGCTTTTTAAATATTTAAAATAAATTATTATAACGGAAAAATAAAATAATATTCCCGAATAGGAAAACGGTAAAATTATCGGTAATTTAAAAAAAATATATTAATCGCTTTTATTTATTTATAAGATTTAAAAGCCGGTTAATTAAAAATTTAAAACTATAAAAATTTTAATTAGTTATATATTTTAATTAATTCTATATTAATTTTAAATTATATATTAATAAGTTTAAAAAAAATATTTAAATTTTTTAAAACGCTTTAAAAATTTTACTATTTATAATATTTCCCGTATATTTATAAAACCTTATAATATTATAATTAAATACTATTAAGAAATTTTTTAAAACCTGATATTATTCTAATTTATATAGCTATATATAGCTAATATATAGCTTATATTATATTTAATTAGTATATATTTTAATAATTATTTATTAAATAATTAGTTTATAAACTATATAGATTTATATATACTATTTTATAGGGGTAATTAATTTATATATATAATTATATATATTTAAAATTATATATATAATTATATATATTTAATGTTATATATATAATTATATATATAAAATCTACTCCTTTTATTAACCTATCGGAGTTATATTAATTCCATACCTATTTTAATAGCCTTAGCCTAAATATTTAATATTATTTTTTCTAAATTGCCTTATATAGATAATATAAATAAAGCTAATAAAATAGCCTTTAATATTTTTGAAACCTAGAATTTTATTATGTTATAAATTATATTATAAAGTAAAATAAAACGTTATAAGGGATAAAGAGATTTTATTTTAACGAAATTTAAAACCTTATTATAATATAGTTTATATTATAAAATAGTATTATATTATAATAAGATATAAGATTTCTTAAAAATAATAAAACTATATATAAAATATTGCCGGGTTTTTTTTGTTTTTTTATTTTAAACGCTGGTTTATATTTATTATAATATATATTAGATAAATAAAAACGTAAATAATAGGTTTTATTAATAAAATAGGTATATATTTAAATAAGGTTTATACTTAAATAATAAAGGTAATATTAACTTTATTAATTAATAACCTATAGAAAAACAAATATAACTATTAATACCTTACTGCTTTAATTATATTAAAAAAGTATATTTATTTTATAAAAAACGTAATTTTAGGGTTTTTATAATTATACCGATATTTTACCTATTAAATATACTATTTTTAATAAATATACATTTCTATAGTTCTTTATTTATATATAGATTATTTTTTCTATTTACTATTATAGTATAAATATTAGGTCCGATAGTTTAAAATAGCGTTAGCTTTAACCCTAAATAGGTTAGATATAAATATTTTTAACCCTTTTTTTTTATTTAATTAATATTATATTATTAAATTCCGAAATAAACGCTATTTATAATAATATTACCCGTTTTTAAAAAACCTTTTATAGCGATTTATATTTATTTTTAAGCATTAAGTAAAACGTATTATTTATAAAGATTTAAAATGCGCTTAAAAATAGAACCATTTTTTAGAGTTTTAAAAGATTAAAATAAAAAAATAAAAAACGGCTTTTTTTAGGTACCGTTTATTATATTTTAAGCAATCCTATACAGCGAAAGGACTATAATATTTTTTTAAAAGATAAAGGATTTTAAGCCTTAGGTTATTTTTAATAATATAAATAAGTGTATATTTATATAAATAGTATTTATGGCCGCTTTATATAAGTGGTATTTATGGCTGCCTTATATAAATAGTATTTATATCCGCTTTATATAATACTATACTAGGCATTAATTTATTATAACTCGGCTTATTGCCATACTTTAAAACTAATATAGGCAGGTTAAAAGGTTTTCGATGTTTAGTATTTATTATTAGTAAATAGTATTATAACATAAATAATAATAGTAAATATAGGAAAAGTATACCATAATAATTTAATATTATATAACGTTACCTATTTAAGTATAAATTTTAGCCGGTAAAATGCAGCAGATTTACGTCTAAGTTTAGGTTATATTAATTAAACCTAGCAAACGCTTATATAGTATTAAAGTGTTTTTTTCCTTTCTTTATAGTTTTATAAATAAAAGAATATATATTTAATTTACTAAATATATACTAAATAGTTTAGTAACTATATATAGGCTTTTATTAGTACTTAATTAAACCTAATAAATACTTATATAGTATTAAAGTATGTTCTTTTCCTTTCTTATAGTTTTATAGGTAAAAGAGTATGCTATTAGTTTACTAGACATATGTTAGGCAGCCGGGTAGCTGTATATAGGCTTTTATTAATGCCTAATATATAATATAATTCCCGATATTATCTGTTTTAAGTGCCAATTCTATACTTTAGTAATTTAATTTAATTTTAATACTATTACTTTTGGTTTTATATTATTTAACTACCTTTAAATTTTAATACCTCTAGGTTTTAATAACTACTTTTAGCACTTAATAACTACTTTCAGCATTTAATAACTTACTTAGCTAAGCCTAATCTTAACAACTCAATTTAACTTTAATACCTTTACTCTTTATTTATAATACTTAATAACTACTTTTAAATCTTAATACCTTTAAAGCCTAATAACTATTATTAATACTTAATAACTTCCTTTAATACTTAATAACTGCCTTTAAATCTTAATACATTTAGATCTTAATAACTACTTTCAGCACTTAATAACTACCCAGATTTTAATAACTACCTCTAAGTCTTAATAATTACCTCTGAGTTTTAATAACTACCTTTAAGTCTCAATAACTACCTCTAAGTCTCGATAACTACCTCTAAGTCTTAATAACTACCCATATCTTAATAATAACCCTTAAGTCTTAATAATTACCCCTAAATTTCGATAACTGCCTTTAGTATTTAACAATTTACCCATCCAAGTCTGAATTTTAGCAATTTAACTTAACTTTAATACTACTACTTTTAGTCTTTATAGATTTGGTAATTACCTTCAGATTTTAATACCTCTAAAGCCTAATACTTACTATCGATACTTAATAACTCCTTTCAGCATTTAATAACTCCCTTCAGCACTTAACAACTACCTTTAGATCTTAATAACTACTTTCACCGCTTAACAATTACCCAGATCTCGACAACTACCCCTAAGTCTCAACAACTACCTAGATCTAGACAACTACCCAGATTTCGACAGCTACCCAGATCTCGACAATTACCCCTAAGTCTTGATAACTACCCCTAAGTCTTGATAACTACCTTTAATACTTAATAACTTACCTATCTAAGTCTAAATTTCAATAATTCAATTTAATTTTAATACTATTACTTTTAATCTCTATAGATTTAATAACTAATTTCGGATCTTAAAAACTGCCTTTAGATTTTTATAATAAATTATCCCTATATATAAAATTTGTATATATTAATTAGTTTTAATTATACCCTTTATAATAGCTCCGTAAACTGCCCCTAAATACGATAGCTAAAAGGGCTTTAATAATTAGTTCGAAATTAATAACTAACTTAAAATTAACGCGGAGCCCGAAGTTTATATAATTAACGAGTATAATATTAAGGTAATAACGGGAGGTATTTTATTAAATGTAAATATATCGGGCGGTATAATTTATTTTTCTAATATTAAATAATTACCGCTATTTTATTAAAATCTTATTCGTATATTATCGCTTAAAACGGCTAAAAAATATATAATAAATAAAGTTAAAAAAACGATTCGTAAAAAAAATAAATACGTAAAATATATCGAAACCGATTACATTTCTAACTATATAAAGTTCGTAAATTAATATTATTAAAAATAAACTTTTATACCGAACGCCTTTATTAATATTCCCTTATTTTTTAATTATAGCCCTAATATAATATTATTTAACGCTTTATTTAACTATATAAAAATAAGGAAAAACCTCGTTTATTATTACCGAAAAAATTAGGTACTATATTTTATTATATTAAACTTTATAAAAGGGTTTTAATTAATTATTATTAAACCTTTAATAATTTTATTTATAAAAAAAGTCTTAAAAAGTAATTTAAATTAAATAAAATAGGCGTTTAATAGTTTTATAAATACCGGCGTATTAATAGCTTTAGATTATTTATAGTATAATTAAAAAGCGTAAAAAAATATATAAAATAAATAATCTTTAGAATTCTTAAAAAATATTTTTAACTTAACGCGGATAGGAAATCTAAAAAACGGCTAAATAATAAAAAAGCTTTTTTAAATTTATTTTAAAAATTAGTAATATATATATTACTAAAATAGTTTTTATTTTTATCTAATTAGAAATTAAAGCTGCGTTTTTAAACATTTTAATACTATTAGCTTTAATTTACCCTTTTAAAAAAAAGTCTTAAAAGATTTTAAAAAAATTACCGGCTATTTTAATATTATACCGGAAAAATTTAATATATTATATATTATTTTTTACCTATAAAATAAAAACTAACGAATATTTTTTCCTTTTTATTATTTAATATAACTGCTAATAAAAGCCGAATAGTTTAATATAAACAGCTTATTATTATTATATTATACCTTTTTAAAATAAATAAAGGAAAATTATAATAAGTATATTAAAAAAAAATACCCCGAATTACGACTTGATACCTTTAATATAATTTACGCTATAATACCTATATTTTTCCGCCGGATCTAACGGGTAAAACTATTAATACCTTTTTTTAATAAAATCTATTATTATATTTTAAATAAATACAGCTTCCCTTTAATTCCTTAATAATTAATTTCGCTTTATATATCCCTCATTAAAAGGCTAGACTATAAAATTATTATATTTTCCGGCCTTAAATAATATCCCGGCTAGGATTTTGAACTTAGCGAAATCGAACTGTAAGCTATATTTAATTATACGAATTATCGGAAATTTCTAATTTAAATAATAATATTAAATACGGCTTTTATTAATAAAGTAATAAAAAAATACTATCCGGATAACTATAAAAGGATATATATTGCCTTATTATTTTTATTATAAAACCATTTACTATATAGCTTTTATAAAAAACTAAATAAATAAATTTAGCTTAAACTTTTATAAAATAAGAATATATTACCTAATTAACTATATTTACCGAATTTTTAAACCTTTTTTAATTATAATCTGTTTCCTATTAATTATTTATTATAGGGTAAAAAAAATGCGCCGTTTAATTTTAAATATAGTAAATATAACTTTATCGTACCGTATTTAAATATAGGAATTTTTATTACTTATTTATAAGACTAATATAATAATTATATTAAGAAATATTTAGAAACTAAATATACCCGTTATTTCGAACTTCTAATTTTTTGTAATTAATATTAGGAATAAAAGCATTTTAACGATAGCTATAAAAAAAATAGGTTTTTAAATTATTTATATAAATGCGAATATTATAGTAATAAATATTTAAATCTAATTAAACGTTAAAAATATATAGCTATAATTTATTTTTAAAAAAAGTAATACTTTTATAATTTTTATAGTTATAAATCTTATTATAAAAAAAATATTTATAAGTATTAAAAATAAGATTATAAAAAAATATATACCGATATTATATATAATAAGGTATTTATAATTTAAGCAGAATTAAAAATATATATTAAAAAAAACTATTTATATTTTTTAATAGCGTTTATAAAAATTTATAAAAATATAAAACTATCGGACCGGCTATTCCGTTATAAACGTTATAAAATTATAATATTTACGAAAAAAAAACTAACTGGTTATTAGAAATTACCTAACTATAAAAACGGAAATAAAAATAAGATTATTAACGTAATAAAGTTTTTCGATAAGCTTAATACTAATACCTTTTTTAATATTATAATCCGATACGTTTTTAATTTTAAATATATATCCGTTAAATAGTTTAATATATTTTTTAAATAGTTTATAAACGGATATTATTAATTAATCGAATTATCAGTAAAAGGTATCCGAAACGGATTACGTACGATTATAAAAAATTACCGGTACTAATATTTATAGTCCCGGGGGCTATAATTTAATAAATTTTAAAATATAATAAACTTTAATAATTTTAAATATAACTATAAGTTCTAAAACCTATAATATATTTATATAAATTTATTAATAATTATATTTTACCGATAAAAAAAAGCGCTAAAAATTAAAAGGTTAAGGTTAATATATCTTATATTTAACGGATTTAAATCCCCGTTATACTATACCCCGGAACCTTTTATATAAAATAAATTTTAAATCTACGCTATAAATTTAGTACGTTGAAATATTTTAAAGCTTAACTAATTTTTAGGAATTAAATAGCGGAAAAGTTAAATAAAGAATATTAAAGCGGTCGTATAACCGGAAAATAAAGCAAAAAATATAAAGGTAAACGCCGAAATAGCTAAATATATAAAGGATATCTTAATAAATAAATACCTAATATATAATAAAAAAGCCGATAATATTAATAAATATTTAAAACGTTACGTTAAATATAATATATATTCCGAATGGTATTTTAATAATATAGCTTTATTTTTTTATTAATTCCGGTACTATTTTTATTACTATATTTATAAGTATTTTTTTTATTATACCGATTATAACCGTAATAATAATACTTTTTTTAACTATAATTATTTCTAATATCCCGACTATTTTATAATTTTCTTTCGATAAAATAATTTAGATAAATATTAATATAAATAGTACTTTATATATAACTATTAGTTCGAAAAAGGCAAGGCGTATTTATATTAATAATATTATCGGATAAAATATTTAAAATGGTTTATTAATTAGGATATTTTCGACCGATATTAAATTTCGTACCGTATTTAGGATTTAGTATTAAAATATAAAAAAAAAATGGAGCTTTAAATAAAGTTATTTAATAGGTTATTTAATCCGTTTCCTGTATATTTTAAGGATTAGTACCCTATATTATAGAGGCCGAAAAATAGTAATAAACCTGAGGATTTATTAAGCCGGCCGGGAAAGCTATTTTATAAACGATAAAAATCGAATAAAAATATTCCCGAATTAATTAACTAAAGCGAAAAACTATTACCGGAAAAGCCGCATAAACCTTCCGTAATTTTAATCTCTATTTAAGCTACCTCTATTTTAGCTACTTTTATTTTAACTACCTTTACTTTAGCTGCCTTTACTTCGGCTGCCTTTACTTTAGCTATCTTTATTTTAGCTACCGCTTATAGTACCCTTTTTTATTATTTTTCTATTACCGTTTCCTACCTTTTAAACCCCCTAATTAATTTAAATAACCCTTTTTTTTTAAAATATATAATGTTTATAATAAAGTATAAATATAATTATCCAAATAAATACGAATTTATTTATATTTTTAAATAATATAGATAACGTATTATTAAGGCATTTATAAAAAGTTTCCGGGTATAATATTCCGGTTTAAATAACGAATTAAATCCTACTATAAATAGGATTATAAAAACTATTAGTTTTATAATTTATAATATATAAAGTTTTATAATATCTTTATTAAATAAAAAATCCGGTAGGCTAAATTTAAATAGCCTTTTTAATAGGTATATATAGTTTTAATTTAAATACCTAATAACGCTTATATAAAAATAAAAATAGTTATATAAAAAATAGTTTATTATCGGTTTTATTAATAGCGATTAGCCGTATTATTTAAGCCTATTTACCGATATAAAAGGCCGTATTATAATCTAGGTTTAATACGATATTAGGAAATAATATAACGGGGTCCGTACTATATTTTTATTAAATAAACCTTATTAATAATATAAAATAATAAATAACCTAAAAGAACTATATAATTTAAAATAGCCGTATAATAAATATAAAAAAAGAAAGAATAATTATAAACCTTAAATTTTAAAACTTCGCTTTTATATATAAATCGCCTTAAATATTTATTAATATAAATAGCGCATTTAACTATAGATATATTTTTTATTAATTGGATAAATTTCCTTATATTTTAAAAGTATTATAGGTTTATATATATATATAAATAGTTTTAAGAATTAATTATAGTTAAATTAAGCTAAGAAATAAATATAGTATAATATATTTTTAAGATTTAAATAATATAGTATATATTACCTTAACCTTATAGCTTTATTAATTAATAACTATAATAACGAAATTTATTATAACGATTATTAAAACTTTATATTAAATAATTAAATTCGAAATATATATTACTATATATTAAGTATAAAGTTTAAATAAATAAATAAATCGGTAAATATTTATACTATATACGGTAGTTTATATAGGTATATTTTTTATATAAAATAAATATTGTTAATTAAAACGAAATATACCTATAGTAATTAATATTATATATTGTAAAGTTATTATTAAATTTATATACGAAATTAATAGTATATAATAAGATTTATTTCTCTTTATTAATAATATAAATAATATTATTTATTAATAAGTTTTTAAATATATAATTAATTTATAATAAATTCCCGTTATTATTATTATCGATAATAATGGTTTTTAGCGCCTTTTTATTAATAGCCGGTAAACGGTTATGTTATATTGCAATTATTAATTAGCTAGGCGGGTTTATAACGTTAATAAATTAGGCTATAACGTTAATAAGTTAGGCTATAAACGGGCGGAAGGGGTTAATTATATAAGCCGGGTTATATATTTAGTTAAAAAATTAGGACGTATTTTTAATATTATTATAGTCGGATATAATAGGGATATTTTATTAGGGAGGTATTTTATTTATAGCCGTATAGTAAGCGGGCGTTAAAAACGGTAGGAAAGTGGAAAATTCGTCGTTAAGGCCCCGTAGTATTACTTTAAAAATAATATAGCGGTAAAGGCCTTTATTAAAAATAAATAAGCCGTAAAATATATATAAGACAATATTAATAAAAAAATAAAAGTCGTTAATTATAATAGCTATAGTAAAATTAATAAATATATAATAGGCGGCGGAATATTAATTTTAATTTATCCGGAAAATTATATTAAACCTTTATAAAAAAATATATAAATACCCGTTATACCGTAATAGTATAATTATTAAAACGAAGGGGTATAGGCGTAATAAATCGTCTAATAAAATGGTTATTTATATAGCGGTATATTAACTCGATAAAATAGTATTTATATTATATAGCGGTATAATAATATAAGGGAAGGCTTATTACGATTTTATAATAGGTATACGGGTTAAAAAGGGTAAGGGTAATAGAATAAAGGTAATAAAATAAGGGCGGGTTTAAAAGCCGCCTATTAGGAGGGATACGGCAGGTTGCCTTAATATTTATAGACTAAATAGGTAGGATTTATAGATATTAAAGGGTTAGGAATTATAGCGTTTTTATTTCGGTAAATAGGGGCGGGAAATATTAAGCTAAAAAGATCGCCTTATATAAAATTCTTTTTTTAGCCTATTATTATTAGTTAAAATTAAAAAAAAACAGCTTTTTTAGCTATTTAGATAGAGATTATAATACGTATATATAATAATTATAATAATAGGTAGGTATATATATATATAGGCTTTAATTTAAATTATAGTATTAGCTAAATGTGGTTCCTTTATAGTACATAATTATATATAAAAAGATTGGTTTAATTTAATGGTTTAAAATTACCCCGCTTAAAATTTAAAAGGAATAAAAAAAGTTTTTAATATTATATATAATTATATATATAATATATTACGGATTATATATACGAAATATACCCTCTATTATTTTTATAATATTTTAATTTATTTTTAAAATAGCAGCTCCTGATTTATTTCTTTTTTTGCTTTAATATTTATAGTAAAACTATTAAAGCTATATTAAATAGCTTTTAATATAATTATTATAAGGAAAGGTAATATATAAGTAGCCGAAAAACGCTGTTACGTTTAATAGCTATAAGTTATATTATTAGGTTATATATAGTATAGCTATATATATATAATTTCGTAATATATATATATTATTTAATTAGCTAATTATATATTTAATAAAATATCTTTATTTATTTTAGTTTATTTTATAAACGGGTAATATATTAAAGGTATAATATTTTAAAATTACGGAAAACTATTTAAATAAAACGAATAGGTATTAATATTTTTTTAAATAAATAAATGCCTAAAGAAATAGCTCGATAATATATTAAGCTTTTAGTTTTATAAAAAGAATACTTTAAATTATAGGTATATTAAGTATTTTATATTTAGCGTTTTTATTACGTTAGAATATTTTAGTTTATTTTATTATATTTTTATAAAAGTTTAATTTTAGCTTTTTTAGGTAAGTATATATTTATAAAAGGCTAAAATAACCTATTAATGTTTTAAACCTTTAGGTTTTATATAAGGGATGCTTTAGTTTATAAATGCGAGATATAATATTAAATAGAATATTAAAATAGCTATATATTATTTTTAAAGCTTTTTTAAAAACTATTATTTATTTTTAATATATTATTCGAACCAATATAAGTAACGTATTAACGTACGCCCCCCCCTATATACAGTTTCGCTTACCTCACCCTTTTTTTCGATTTAAATAGAAATATTTTCGACTTAGATAAAAGTACTCTTAACTTAAATAAAAATACTTTCAGCCGTCCCTATTATAACTTTAACCCTTTTATTAAAATTTCGACCCTTTTTTACCGAAAGCCTTATTTATTTAGCGATTTACGAGCGAACGGTAATTATAGTTTTACCTAATTAGGATACTTTTAAAATAATCGAAATTTCCGAAATCGGAAAAATTAAATATTTTAATATTAAAACCGTTAAAAAATTCTTTAAAACGTAACCGAAACCGGCCGATATGATATAATATATATTTATCGCCGTTAATAAAATAACGGGTAATATAAAATTATTCGAAATATAGTTTTTATATTTTATAAATATAATTATTATAAATAATTTTTAAAGCAGTAATAAATATATTTCCCTTTAAAAATAAAAAAAAACGTATTAAAATTTAATAATTATTATAAATTACGGTAAAGTAATATAGAATAAAAAGAAGGAAACTGCCGATTTTTTTTAGCGTATAAGTATAAAAAGTTTTAAGTTCGATTACCTATTAATTACCGTTTTAAGGGCTTTTTTTAAAGCTTTATAAAATTAGGTAAATATATATAGCTTTAATTATCCGATAGTATATTTTTTTATTAATTTTAAGGCATATTATAGAATTAAATATGGAATAGGTAATAGCGTTTAGTGTATTATTAAAATCTAAACGGTTAACTTTAAAAGGCTAAATAAAGTAATTTATTATGTTTTAATAGATAAAAAAATCGCTATAATTAAAACCGAAATCGGCTTATACGGATTTTTAATAATATCGGGCTCGAACTTTACCGCTATTATTACTATTATTAACCCGGCTTTTAATTTAATAATATTTCGTTTTAAATAAAGTAAATCCGGTTTTAATTAGTTTATTAAATATAATAAATACGACCCGGTATTTATTAATAAGCCCGATAAAAAACCTTTTATTAAACCGGCTATTAAAAATTTTATAGTTAATTATATAAACTTTATATATATTATATGTTATTTATATCCCGTAAATATGTTATTTATTTTTTAAAAAGGCCTTGATATATTAATAAAAAATTATAAATAAAACCAGCTTAATTTCCTAATCCTTTTAATCGATAAAATATCCGATTTTTTTTATTTTAAATACTATTAGGTTATATTTATATATAGATTAAAAATAGATATATTTAAAGATAAAATCGAATATAATATCTTTTTATAGAATATATCGAATAGGCTATTAAAATTTAAATTAACTATTAAAAAAGAGGCGGTAATAAAGGATCGTTTTAATACCTTTAAAAAGTCGTTTAGGTTTAGCTAGCGTTAATTAAATATAATAGTAACGTTTAAAAACCGGAAACGAAAGTTTATAGTTATATCCGTTTTATTTAAAAGTGGTAAAAGGATTAATAATTAAAGTAATACCGTTTATATATTTTATAAATTAGTATATTAATAGGTAATAAATAATAAAACTAAAGGTACTTATTTTAATAATTAATAATAATATAAAAAAATCGGGTATAACGGAAAATAATAAATAATTAATAATTATTATAAATATATAATTTAATTTATATTTTTTTTTAAAATATATATCCGATTTCGATTTAAGAAATATATATATTCGTTATTTAATAAAGCGTATACCGTAAACTAACCGTTAAAAATAACGACTTTTTTATTTTTATTAAATTTTTAGTTAAACTAAACCGATAATATATTAAGCGTATTTTCCCGAAATTTCCGTAATGGATTTATCGAAAATAACAGCTGCCTTTCGAAAAAATTAACGTTAGGTTTTATAGCTTTTTATTTAATATAAAACATTTTTATATACCTTATTTAAAAGTTTCCGGTTATATTATAAATAATTAATTTAATAATTATATTTTATTTTATAAAAAAAAACGATATATTTATTAGCGGTAAAAAATAATATAACCTTAAAGCATTTAAATTAATTAAAAAAGAAATAGTATTTTTATAGCCTTTTAACCGATATTAATCCGCTTATAGTATTAAACTATACCGTTTTCTTATTAATTAGGCGATTAAAAAATTGCCGAAAATTAAGGTTGCCGGATTTTTTTTTTACGGGATTAAAGGATTCCTTTTCTATAAAATTAAGGGATTCTTTTTCTATAGGGTTAAAGAAAATTTATAATTACATTAAATTATAATTATTTTTATTATTAATAAATTTATAAATATATTTACTATTTAAAGGTATTATATAATTATTATTAAGTTTTTTTTTAATATATTAACGGGTTTTTTTATATTTATATAACTTATTTTTTATAAATTTATTATCCGGTAATAATAATTCTAGGATAAAAGTTCCGTTACCTTTTTATTATTAACCGGTACTATTATTTAGCCTTAAATAAGAAAAGAAAAACGTATAAATATTAAATATAATTTTACCTACCGACAATACTTTTTATATAGTTTAAATAGCCGTATTTTTATACCTAAATTATTTAATAATTTACTATTTAAATTATTAATATTTAAAATAGGTATATTTTATAAAAATAATTTTATTATTTTTTTTTAATTTATTTCGTTAAATATTAATAGGTTTAAAATTAAAAATATATTCCGGAATATAATTAAAATTTTATCTATTTATAGCTATTTATAACGAGATTTTTTCAGTTTACTATTTTTTAAACGCGTATAATAGGTATTTATAAACGATATAGTAACTTTTTATTTTATAATTTCTTTTAATTTTTTTTTAATTTTTTTTTTACGGAAAAATTAAATATTTAATTTATATAAATAACGATCGAGTTTAAAATTTTCTATTTTTTTTTTTTTAATATATCGAGCCTATATATTTAATTTTATAATTTAATACCGTTTAAATTTTTCGAAACGAAGATTTTTTTTAGATAGGTACCTATTAGCGGTAATATTATTTCGGTATTTTATTATAGCGGGTTATTATATATAAATATAAATATTTTATGATAGAATATATAGCTATATATTTAAATAATGCGGCGGGATTTTAAAGATATAAATAGAATTTAGGTTTATTTATAAAAAGCGACGAAACTATATTAATAAATAAATCGTTTTATATATAAATAAAATCGGCTTTATCGGAATAGTTTAAAATAAAAATAAAATCGATACGTTAATTTCGATATATTTACTATAATATTTTTTAGTTTTATTTTTTTTTTTAATATTTATTATTTTAGCTAAAATATTAAATAACCTAATTAACAATATTTAAATTAGCGTTTTTTAATATCGATAAGGTTTATTTCTATATATAAGCCTAAATAATGTATCCGATAAACGTTTAAATATAATTTATTTATTAAATTAGTTAATCCTATAATTATAAATAGGTTAATAAATATATAAAATAAAATTATATAAATTAAAATTTAGTATAAATATATTATAAAAAAATAGTCCTAAAATTTTTTAAACGTAACTAATTTAATATAAAAAGTATGTTATATTTTTTTTACCGGATTATTAATAATTAATTTATTAAGTAAATTAAGGTATTTGCCGATTTATAAAATAGCTATTTATAAGCTATAATATTATAAAACTTATAATATATTAATATAATTATTTCGGAATATAAGCCTATTTTTTTTTATTAATAAATTAGGTTTTTATTTAATCCGGCAATTTTTTTTATTAATATATTTATATATTTTATAACGCTATATATTATTTTAAAGTTAATTAAAATAACCTTAGCTATAATAGGTTATTAAAATATAAATTAATAATTAAAAGTATATATTATATATTTTATTATAAAGACGGTTTATATAATATTTTTAAAGCTAGTATTTAGGCTAATTCCGAACCTTTTTAACTATATTAATTTAATAAAATGCAATATTTTATAATAAAATTAAAAAAAATAAACTATAATAATATTAAGCTATTTTAAAAAAAAGTTTATATATTTTAACTTTCGTTTATATTTAATAACGGTATATATTAAGGTTTCGTTAAATATACGGATAATATTTTTTATTAAATCTGTATCCGTTATAATTAAAAACGGTAATTTAATCGGTATATTTTAATTATCTTATTTAGATATATTTAATTCCTTTCCGAAACCTAATTTAAACTAAACGTATTTATTTAAAATATACCTTTATAAAAAGAATATTTAAATATCTTATATTAAAAATATATAATTTTTAACTATTTTAAGCCTAATATTTAAAAATATTTAAAATAGCTAATCCGGTATTATTCTATTTTTTATAATATTTTATAAATATTTCGTAATTATATATAATTAATTATTTATATATAATAATAGATATATTTCCGTTAGCGGTTTATAGTATTTTTTAAAGTAAAAAATTATTACTATTAAGTTATTTTTTTTTTTTAAAATATAGCCCAATTTAGGAACGGTTTAAATAAAGTAAATATTTAAATATAAGCGGGCATTATTAAAATAAAAATTCGGTACGCCGAATATTATAATAAAGGCGATAATACCTATATACTATTAAAAGAGGGCGGGTAATTAGGAAAAAGTACGCTATTAAGAGAGGCTATAATATTATTTGGCTTATTTCCCTATTTAGGGTTAGGGTTTTCTAAATATAAAGCCTAGGGCATATATAGCCCCCGGTATAATAAAGAAAGGTCCGAAAATAAACATTTGTTTTCCTTCTTTTTATTCTTTTTTCTTTCGTTCTTTTTTCTTTCGTTTTTCTTTCTATTATTTTTCTCTTTATTGTAGCCGCTTTATTATTCTATGTATATTTTCCAGGTTTATCCGTATAGGCTACGGGTTTTAAAAAGTGCTTATTTTTAATAGTAGTTTGGAAGCGGATACTATCGGTAGTAGATAATATTAATAAATATCGCCGTTAGGAATTTCTGGGGGTATATATATATAGGAGTAAACGGCACCTTCTTATAAAGGCTGGAATAGCCGATAATTATATTCCGTTACTCATATAAAATATAAAAATATACTAGCAAAATTAATCGCCTAAAATAACTTTAGCTATATATATTAAAATATAATAATATTAGGTTTAAATAGTATAGGAATATAAATTATACGTTAAATTAAATAGCTTACTACTATTAATAGTTTAAAAATTACAATATAATTTACATATAAAGTATAAATACGAAAAACGGCATATATTATAAACTATACCTTACCGGCACCTAGGCGTAATTATATCCCTATATTATAGGAGCTAATAAATTACCTATAAATTATTAGCATTTTAAACTATTAATAAATAGGTAATTTAGGGAACCGATTTACTATAGTTTAAGCTATTTTAAATACTATATATTAATAGTAAAAGGTGCTATAAAAAAACCTATAAGAAATACTATTTAAGGTATATATTAGATATAGTGCTAAATTAATTACCCCTAATTCTTTACCATTTTTACAAGCCAAATTAGCATAAAAAAACACATTATATAGGATAACGCATAAAGAAAAAAACAACAGGAAATCATTATTTATTATAGCAGCCGCCTTTATCTTAATAAAATATCTTTAATTACTATTTATTTATTATATAATAAAGCGAACCCTATTTTATAATAAAATAAACCTTATTCTATAACGCTTTATAATACCCCTTTATTTATTTAAACAGCTAAAAACTAAATAAACGTAATCCTAATACCGAAAGGCATATAAAATAAAATAATATATAAATCAATCGAATTGCCTTTTAATAATACCGGGCACTATAAAACTCCTTTAAACTGCCGCCGTAAGCAAATCTAACTCGTTAAAATCCTCTTCCTATTTTAATGGTTTCGCGCTTTTCCCTAACTATAACAGGTAAAAAGTAACATATAAACCTAACAGAAACCTACTTTAATTTTAGTAATTTAAAATAACTAATATTAAAAAAACCTTAATAAGCTATAATGCTATTCGGTAAACAGGTCGGATTCTATATAAAAGATCTAACTATATATATAAATTAATAACGTTTTAAAATATATAAATATCGGAAAAAATTACCTATTATATTAAAGTTAACCGCGTTCGGCTATTATATTAAAACTAAACCACATTCGATCTACTACGCATTACTTAAACCACACATCTATAGGTTATTTCTAAAACTAAATAACTTATTATATATTATAAGCGTTATAGTAACTATAAATAATAACCTATAATTGCCGAAACTTTATAAATACTATTTCAGTTTCCCTTTAAAATAACTAAGGTTATTTCTTTTAACGATTTAGCTAACGATATACAATTTATAAATCTTAAAAAATAGCACGAAATTAAAGGGAAAAGGGATTAAATAGGTAATAATTACCTAAATTAATAAAAATAACATATAACTATATTACAATAAATTATCTTATAATAATAAACTACGCCTCTCCCAGCTTAGCTATTTAGGTAAAATCTATAGTAATTATTATAAGATAATCTACTATAATAGCATTTATTCACGATTACTACCTAAAGTCCTAACTATCGGTACGGAACTAATATAACTCCGATAGATTAATAAAAAAAATAATTTTACATATATAATTATATATATAACTTTAAATATATATACTTAATTAATTAATAAATAATTATATTATATATATAATTATATATAAATCAGTTACCTGGATTAATTTATATATATAGATCTATATACTTAATAAGCCAATTATTTAATAGCTTTATATAGCCTTAAAAGGCTAATAAATAGTAAGTTTTAATAGCTTTATACTAATTCGTAATACTTATATAAAAAAATAATACTATAAATATTATTTAACGATAAAGCTTCTATAGTTTAATAGTATAATTAGGACTAATAGGTTTTAAATAAAGGTTCGATTCCCTTTTTAAGCATTATTAAATATAAATATTTAATAGATATTAGGTATTTATACTTAATATTTTAATATAGCCTTTTATTATTTTTTTTTTCGGCTTTTTTCTTTTTATTTTAAATATAATAAAAGTTATATATTTACGCTTAATTATTAGGACTACTCCCTATTAAATTATATATTAAAAAAGCCAAAGCCGAAAAATATAGGCAATTCTTAAGGTAGGATCGGCCGTAATTTATTAACTAATAAATAGTACATTATTATATTAAATATATAGGGCTAATCCCTATATAATTTATATATAAAATAACCCTAATAACATTAGATCTAAATACTCTATAACTTATTCACTAATTTAATATATAGCAAATATCTATAAATACGTATTACTTTAAGTAATTTAACTATTTATATTCCAATCACTTATTAGCCATTATTAGCCATTAAGCCCTAAAACGTTTAAAACCGAGGTTTTTTTAATTTGTATACGTTTTTACTGCCTTCCGAAACGGGAATATTACCGCGTTATAGCTACTAAATTCAGAAATCTATAAAGGCATTTATAATTATCTTACCATTATCCTTATAACTTATAATTTAAATTACCTTTTTATTATTTTATACTTTATAATATAAATCTAACAAATATTTAAACTATAACGTTATTAATACCTTTTATTATTAATTAATTTTCCAAATTACTATTTATAACCGAGCATTCATTTTATTTAACTCTTTTAATTAATTATTAAGGCTATTTAAAAACCAAAAATCCTACTAATTATTATAAGGAAACCTTTACCAGTTATACCTATTTAACAGTTATATTACTACTAACCTATACTATTTTTTTTTAATAACACCTATTATATTTTCTTTTAATCAATTATTATAACTATCTAAATAGCTACTCATAATTAAGCATTTATTTTATTCGACTTTTTTAATTAATTATTAAAGCTATTTAAAAATTAAGAATCCTACTAGTTATTATAAGGAAACCTCGGCTAATACTACCAGTTATATCTATTTATTAACGATCGCATTACTATTATCCTATACTATTCTTTTCTAATAACGCCTACCTCCTTTACCAGTTATACCTATTTATTAACGGTCGCATTATTACCATCTTATACCATCCTTTTCTAATAACGCCTATTTCTACTACTAATTATACCTATTTATTAATAATTATATTACTACTATTATATACCATTCTTATTTAATAACGCCTATTATATTTAAAATATATAAACTATATTTCCTTTATTAAATATTATTAACCTTATTAAAATAAATAAACCAACTAATTCGTAATGCCTTTCGTTATTTTAGTATACCCGAAAATTAAATCCCTACTAACCTACTTTATACAATTATCCTACCTTTATTTACCAAATAAAAAGCTATAGTTCGAACCGTATTCGGAAAATTAAAAGTTAAAACGGCTTAAAATAAAGCGGAATTAAAATTTCTAAAACCATATTTATAAATTAATAATATTAATATATATTTTATTATAATAAGCGATAAGTTAGCTATAAATTAGGGAACTTCAGCTAATATTAATACTATTTTAAAGCTTAACCGAATTATTATTTATTATAAAGTATATAATGCTTAAATTGCAATAAAATAAACTAAAAGCAATTATCCTATTCTTTATATTCCTTTAAAAAATAAAAAAGCTATTAAAAATACGCGGGTTAATAATATATACAATAATATTACCATAAACCTTATAAAAATTATAAAAGCTATCCGATTTAATATAAATTTTAAATACGAAATAATCTATTATCGTATTACGAAATAGCTAATCGAAAACGCCATATCGGCTTAATTATTTACAAATACTATCTATAACGAGGCTTTTAACAATACAATATTTTAAGAATATATCATTCAATAAGCTATAGTTATACTGGAAGCCATCCTTCGTAACGATTACGAATATTAGGATATTTGGCATAAATTTAAAGTAGTTAATTAAATATAATATGCTGCGCTTTACGGATATAAATTAGGTAGTTTATATAAATAAATAAAATTAAACCTTCATATACAATTATAGCAATTATTTTAAACTTACCCTTCTTTATAATAGATATAATAAAAGGCACTAGATCTAAGTATTTTATTAAAGACACCTAAAACACTCCGATAATTAAAGTAAGACATACCTAAATTAGAAATCGTTAACTCCGAAAGTCGGGATACCGTGATGCATATGCGTCGGCTGGTAGGACAGCAGACGCAAGGAAGCCGATGGCACCGATAGTAGCCAAACATGCTGAATGAAGTCCGCGTGCATTGAAATGGTCTGCTGACCAAGACGTCAGGATTTGAATAACTATTCCTCAGTTAACTACACGAAACTAAGGTGCCTGGGATGATTTCTAGACTAAAACTTACCATACGCAACGGCGTATGGTGGCACAGTCATCAATTGTGCCTCCAAGTCCTTGTAACCTAATCCAGCCGTGATGGATGGTGTGAATAGAGACAGGGAACTGAATGGTGTCGAAATACCGAAATACACAAGGTAATGGCCCCAGAGTCTCCAATCAACTAGGGTTGCTTGAGCATCAGGCCAGGTCATTGTCTTATGGTGACCTTTACTGCCTTCAACGTGGAGTCGTAGTACAGCCAGGTCTCTTTCCTGGATTGTCAACCATGTTGCGCCCTCGGGATAGTCAGGCAAAAAGAACCAGACGAATAACGCAGAAAGGCAAGACGGTATTCCCTCTATAATAAACAACCAACGCCACGCTGTACAGTAGTCAGTAATGTTCTACTCTGTCTGCCGCGATGGGCAGCCATTGAAGTGCTATAGAGAAAAATTATACCCAATACTGATTGAATGGGAAGATAAAAGACTCTAAACACTAACCCGACAGCCCCCCGGCTTGGTTCATGTGCCCAATTCCATACGCAATGGCGCCACCAAAGGCTCCAGCGAGCGTGGCAGAAGCCAAAATGAAGGCGACACGGATGCTTCGCTCTTCAGTCTTATACCAAAAAGTCAGGTAATAAACTAAGCCTGGAAACAGCCCAGCTTCGAAAACACCGAGCAAGAACCTCACAACAGTGACACTCGCATAGCTGTGGACACCGCCGAGCCCAATCGTCAAGGCGCCCCACGAGAACATCAAGAACGAGATCCAGCGAGAAGGTCTCAATTTCTTGAGCAGCATATTCGAGGGCACCTCGAATACACCGTATGCTACTAAAAATATCATGAGCGCGATGGTGTACTGGTAATTATTCATCCCGGTCTGGGTCATCAGATCGTCGCCCGTTGTCGCGTTCATGATCTTCGCGTTGCCTATGTTGGATCGGTCTAAGTAGCACAGAAAGTAGATTCCGGCTGACAAAGGCACGATTCGCTTGTCTTGCTTCCATCTCAACGCCTTCTCAGCCTCCGTGATAGGGCCGGATGGCTGATACGAGCCGATGGAGGTACTAAATTCCTAAGGCAACGTCAGTCAAACACCGAATGTCTCGGCGCGAGAATCAACTCGACGAACTTACCTCCTTTCTGTCTTCGACGTCGATCTCGGATTTCTTGTCCGACATTTTGTCCACAATCCACACTGCTAGCCCGAAACGTGGTCCTAACGAAACTAGTAGTTTACACACAGTCAAGGCGCAAAATAACTACTCATCAAGAAGAGAACCAAGAGCAGAGGAAGCCCGCTAAGTAATCAACATGGCCGAGGTAAGATCGTAAATTCGGGGAAGGCCGCAGACCGCCCCAAACAAATGTCGTGGGATTGGGGAAAGAAAAGCTGGCCTACGAACGCGGGGATTGTGGAGGTGAAGCTGCAACTAAATGAGCAGATCCACTCCGAATGGACGATCGTCAAGTTCGACACCGGGGTACTAAGCCAACCCTCGTCTATTGTCGAAGTCAGACTATGCCCGTCAGGGACGTTGAATCAAGGCGTCCCATCCCGCCTTTTCGTTGAACTAGCTAGGGTCTCCGGACGGTCTACGATCTCGGTAAACACGGAGTCGCGAAGCACTAGGCGAAGCCAGCAAGTAATATCCATTCATGAGACACACTAATAGAACACAGACCGTTGTCTCTACGTAGCTAGGAGTCTCATACCTAAGTACACAAATCGGTTGAACTGCCGACGTCTTGAACCGATTCCCTGTTGCCTAATCAAAAGAGCAACGATCGAACCACATCTTGGAACTATTACCCAATTATTCGGAGATCGACAGGCAAGAAGTGCAATTGGCGCGAGCGAAGGAACAACCAAACACCTTGAAATAGACACCTTGGAGTCCAGTGACCAAAAACTAGAATATCGAGAGCAGCTATTATCGTGGAATATTAAGAACGAATACGCGGTGCCTATGGCTGCGTATAGAAGGAATAGCTTAAGGGCCTATATTATCCTGGACAGCTATCTGGCTATGTGCGTATGTGAAGTGTGTGATGAAGAGGAGAGACAGACAGACAGAGACACACACAGAGAGAGAGAGAGAGAGGAGAGCCGCGGGGGGCGTGGAGCCCTAACTAGGTGACCTAGAGGTATATGGGCTAGATCACCTGACAGCTATAATGGTAAATAAATTCGCCCTAAACCGAGTGCTTATTTGTGTTACTTTATATGAACTTCTAGAGAAAATTCTATCCCTATAGCTAGATCGGAGCGACGTGAGCGGACTTTATCCTCATAATCACAACAACGCCCATCACACAGCTATCGGCTTAGCCAAGCAGCGAGAGGAAAGTACAGTTAAAAAACGGACCGGGAAATACAGGGCAACGTTAACGAATTAAATACCTATATATAAATACATGGGTAGTGTTACCTTATTCAACACAGTACAAATCATTATAAGTGTAAGAAAGACAGGGTCGAATTGGCCGTATGTATTAGTTAGTAACAGGATACATGAGATTTGTGGTGATTGTGAGCAAATTATACATAAAGAACACTGGATCTGAGTGTTCTAGTAGTGTTATAGCATTCTGTAAAGTACTCCTTATAACACCCTGTAGCACCTCTGTTAAGCACGTAGCCTTTTATATAACCTGTGGTTTTTAACTGCTCACAATAAGTATTATATAAAGACCCGTTGGTAGATATGGACCTCCTATAACCCGCGTTAAAGCATAATATGTGACTTCGACGTTGTGTCTTCAGAGTGCTTATCATTAGCATGCCTCACGCTAGCTCAAGTCTTAGTAGCGCAGAAGATTTCCATGGATCTGGTTGACTTCTGATCAAAGCCTTGCGATAGGTATCCAAGTTCTCGGTGGGAAGCAAAGTTAAGTAGATGATGTAAGAGGGCGAGTTAGCACAGGCTTTCTCAATTTTGGATCTACGGAACATCGTCTTAAACAACCTATTGTAGCACGGGGATAGCTGCCAAGATCTGTGAGCTGCAAGTGATTGCGAATGATCATGTATTGGGATTCTGCAAGGTCGTTATTTGCTGAGTATGGAATGTGGAAATGCCTAACAAAATGTATGGATGCCTCACGGCGGCTATGCTAACGGCTACGGCGGCAGTTAAAAGAAATACTTATATACTTGGTTATGGGAAAGGTCTATATAAGGACCTATTACCTCATACTTGGCTGTAGGAAGCCAGTAAGCTCCTAGAGGCCCTAGAAGAATTATTAGCTGAATATCTGATACTATCCCAAGCCCTCATAGAGCCATTATCACACCTATCTTACAACGCCTTAACGGTAAGATTTCAATATATATTACATGAAAAGATAATCGCTTAATTTGGGGCCGAAATATTTTGGCTAGATCTATGGTTAGAAAACTACGAAAGTACAGTAGGGATTTTCATAGATGTCTACAGAGAGGTTTCATTGTGGCATGTATACGATTTAGATGTTTGTAATATGAGAATTTAGTCATTTATTATCGTTGCCCCCACACATGAAAAGGAGAGGAATAATTCCCATAACTCCCAAAATGCAAAGCTTAGCAATGAGAAAGCCCCTATTCTCGTATTGAACTAATCCCTCCATTTAATCCAACCCCCAAAAGGGTGTAGGTAAAGGCCGACGGACACTGTCATCCAACACTTGTGCTTCTTACACGCGTTATTCATATCCCTGCCTGTGAGCTTTCTTGATAATGCCTGATCAATCTATCCTGCAGCATTTCCCAATCCAGATAGTACGCGCTGTCGATCATCCTCCTTCGCTGTTCCTGATAGTACGCAATCCCCGTTGGGGGCGCAAAATCCGCCCGCATATCGCGCACGAACTGTCGCCACTGTCTGTCGAGCTGTTCCCTGATCTGCCGCCTTTCGCACGGTATACAGGGCCGGTCACGCCTTACCGCATCGTACCACGCGTTGTGGGCTGTTCGCCCCATCGATTCCTCCGGGCAGTAGTTGCCTGTTGCAACCGCGTTCTCGCAGGCCAGGATCGATCCAGGGGGTGTGACATCCGTGTCCTCGTGCCCGCAGCTGAAATACACACGGCGAATCTTGCACATGGGTATGACTTATAAGAAAAGAACGTTGTAAGTGCGTAACTTGAAGCTGTTGAATAAAGAATGACTAGTAAGATGCTGAAGTGCCAGTTGGGTTGAATCGAGGATGGGCTGGTTGTTTAATCGTTGCCTACAAATGTCCTAACGAAGCTGGAGGTGCTCTGGAAAATATTCCTAATTGACTTCTGCTAGCTTCAGGTGTTACTCTATACTTGCTGTTTAGTGCGTCAGTCGTTACAGCAGCTTACCTAGGTGAGGTAGTCATATCTTGACATTGTATGATGACTGTGCGTTTCACAAGGGGTAGTGAATAACGATACTTATGACAAGAGAGAAATCAAGCAGTCATTTGGGATACAACGAGATTGGACTAAAAGTATGCTGAATATTCCTTGGACATCCAGGTAATGGTTTTTCCCCATCGTGAAGAGTTGTTCTTGTGACACTACAGCAAGACTTGAAAATATGTGGTCGGTAGTAAATGATAAGTGGCTGAATATAATAAATAAATTAATCCAACGTAGCAAACTACAGACTCTCTAAAACACCATATATAACTAGCTACTAGTGCTATAATATGGAGCAGATTCTTCCTTTTTTCATCCGTGGCACAGCCATGCATTGGGTCTTTAGTATCTGTGGGTAGTCTCAACATCAAAGTTAGTATGTTAAATTAACATTAGTCAATCGGTTTAAACAAGTCTCCCATATTTGTATGAGAGCGCCTAAGGCCTGGTGGAGAGACCTCTGCTGATATTTCCTCTCATACTCTGGTCATAGTAGCTCAATTATTTATTGCAGTACGGTATTGATACATTGAGAAAAGGGTATACACAGCAAATGGCTGAGAGCCACTGCTGTAATTATCATATATTTACCTTAACCCCTTAGCTTAGCGTATCACGTAGATAATAGATGGCCGAAAGTAGATATACATCATGGGTAGATCTGTGTACCTAGCAGCCTAGCTACTGTGGCATAACTCTTTGGAGGAATCATATCCTCATATGCTTGCGTGAGTCACTATGGTATCTACGGGATTGACGAAAATGAGTAGCAATTTATATGTAAATAAAGCTACACTAGATCATATATTGTTGCTTACATCCAGACATCCCAAAAGCTACATTGAGTACTATTTCCACAATGACTGCTCTTAGGGAAAAGGCTTACGTAATAATCGAGTAAACTTCCAGGCAGATAACCCGGCATTAGCTAGTTGCTTGAATTGGTAAATAAGGGGTATGATTTGAACTACGTAGCTAGGCGCTGAAATGCATCTATGGCATATCTTAAAGGCAAGATGAAAGTTTCACAAAGGCATAGTGGTACGTAGACGTTGTGGAGATGTCGTTGAAAATAACTGGGCCATTGCGGCTCCGTCCCCCGGTGTCTGCCGGTCTCCCGTCCTTGGCCACGTCTGTTTATTAGGTAAGCAGTGCGCAGTATGAACTATCCGAGTTGAATGCCAAGTGAGTTACAAAGCTCAGTAAACTCATCTATTGATGTTTTCACATATCGAGAACTACGTAACTGAGCATGGATTCGAGCAACATAATCGCCCTTCCTAGTAGTCGAGGCTTGCAAACCTGGCTGGATGCCTGGAAAGACTCATGGATGCGTGGTTAGCAACGCCCCTGAGAACAACATCTGAGTAGAATCGTTATTTAATGTTTCCATGAAGTACGTGGAATGTAATTAGAAGTGTTTCTGGCATGATCTTGCCGCAATTTACGTTGGCTGCATAATTTCTGGCAAGATCAACGGCAATCATGTGCAGCGCTTTCGAAATGAGTTGGTAGAGTTTTGCATCAATCATGGTCCGGCGTCTTTATACACTGTATTGTGGGGGTATTTGTACATTATGCTACAATTTCTTAGACCGTTACGGGCGAATCTTCTTCAGTATCCTTTCCCTTACGATTCGGCTTGCGACCTTACCGCCATGCTGTAAAGCAACGGCCCCGATGAGTGCATACACGGCACCTGCCATGATGGGAGTAAAACCGGAACCCTTTATATTTTCGGGCTGGGGAAGTCTGTTAGCGTCAATGCGGTACGGTGCGAGCAGATGGACCTCACCATTCGCGGCTTCCACCTCACTACCTCTGTCAAACCCGAGTCAAACGCGATCGTGACTAATTTGTCCAAGGTGAAGATGTCCTGTGGTTGGTTATTGGTGAGGTTGTCAAGACTACGAAGAGCCGGATCCTCAACCGGTTTCCGCCTGTCTGCATAAGGATCGTTTTCTGGCTCTGCGTAGTTTGGCGGCAACGTTATGATGGATTGTGTGGCTTCTAACACGCATATTTGGCGGCCTGATGTAGCCGGTGGTCAGCGACGGTGGTCCCAAGCTTGCGAAAAATAAAAGAAGTACAACTCGGCGCACATAAGCGCCAACGGTAAACGTACCGAGGAAAGCCAGACGATCGTTGAATCCTCTCCTCCCCTGATCGAAACTCTTGTGGGTGACCGCCAACCATTTGAGCTCATCGGGGAGCATTCTTTCTCCGTTGGGGCCCAAGAACAAATTCAATGCCACGTCCAACTTAACCGGGTCTTCATTGACATGCCATACTGAGCGGGAAGGATCCTTGGTGATATGCGGAGAGAATGGCGCCTTCATTCTCTCGGGCGTTACCGCCCATCGCGGGCTATCATCCCCCCATCGCTCTGAGCAACGGGTTGCTGAGGTCGAGAAGCAGCTAGTCGAGGTAATTTGTCGGTATGAAGGTGTTACATGGTGGTTTCTGCAGCTCCGCACAGCGTGGCGAGCAATCCTGGCAGCGGATCGGGAGGTGTTGAGTGTCATTGGCAGAAGTATCAATGGTGTTGTCTCTTTCGCATTATTTAACAGAGTTAAGAATTAAGGTTCTCGGTGGAAGACCTCAGCTTCAATCAATTCAATCAATCAGACAGCCAATGCAACTTTTCCAATGGTGGGTCCGACGATAAAGATAAGCAACCTATCTGCCTATCAGAGCACGTCGGCATAAAGTCACTAGTAAATGCCGATCAACCCCCTCCTCCCCTGTTGCCTTGCCTCTATTCCCTGGTTCCCCATTTACACGTCTGCGCGTCTATCTGTGTTAAGACGCGTACGAATCTGTACATGCTTCGTGCCTCATCACCCCTTTGATAGGATTCCCCAGTCTAGGTACTGACTAGGGGGATTCAGCTCAATTTTTTTGTTTTGATTTTTTTTTTCTCGACAAGTTCTGTGGCCAGCGAAAATGGCCAATTCAAACCCATTAATCGAAGAGCTTGCCAAAGTCCTTCCCAAGGATCGCAAATTCAAAGCCTACCATCTCTCAACACCGCCGACTATCACCGAAGCCCTTTGTCATCCTCCTCCTGCGCAGAATACCGCGATTGATTCCAAGGCACCCAGGGAGAGGCATCTAAGAAAACAACTGAAGACCTACTGCGAGAAACATTTCTTAGCTATTTCAATTAGCGCTGGGCATGAAGCTGCAGCATCGGATAAGCAGGCTCTAGTCCTCGGATTAGAGATCTATATATATACCACGGCCTTCTCGACCATAATATTCATAGTCAAGGCAGACTCGACAGGGTACCTGCACCTCTTGAATCTACCTAAAGGAGCTCCCTCTCCAATTCGAGAAGTGACCGCATGCTTCATTACCTTCCTGATTACCAATCGAAGACGCCCATCGAAGCATCTAGTTGTCAACCTCTTCGCCCGAGCTCAATCCCAGTATTTGTTCCCCGGCAGCGTGAAGAATAGCGGCAAACATGTGTTGGATGACAGAGGCTTGGTAAAGTGGTGGTGCCGGGTACTCAACCCACTGCTTGAGGACGGTGACAATGTTGAGTTGCAGAAGTCTTGGGGCCGCATACACGGATACTTGATGATACCTGGGCTAGACAATTACGAGACTCGGGCCTTTCTACCGCGAACGAGTTTGGCTCCGACGAACTGGTCCTTGGGCCACCCTTTAGAGAAGATCTCTCCGTACTCGAGGGACCCTGCCACTTATGGACATAACATCCATCCCAGATGCCTTATACCCATGTATCCCGATGACCCAAAGGCGCGCTTTGTTCAGGAGCTAGAGGAATCAACATCGCAAAGAACCAAGTTATTAAGCGGCTGGAAATCGCCAAAGACACTCGACCAGTTCTGGGAGATGATGGCATTCCGGCAAGAATGTTCCAGTGGACGATTAACCGGGTTTGTATGGGTCGTCCTAGAACCTCATCAATCTTTGAAGCTAGCTGCGGAATCCAATTCATCCGAAGCTGGCCTCATTCCCACAGCAAGTGCTTCATTTAGTGGACCCACGGGTGGTGAAGCACGTCCATCTACGCCTAGTCTAAGTCAACAAGATCGTCCCTCACTTGTCACATCGACGTCCAGGCCATCAAAATCAACCAAACTTGCCTCCCGGAAGCCAAGGTACAAGCGTTCGAAGAAAAAGGTATTAACAGGTCCAATTATTCCTCGAAAGCCACAAATCAAAACGCACCATAAGACACAAATGCCAGACCTCATTGAGACACCACACTATTACTGGCCGGAGGCGGGAAGGGGACAGGTTATTCTCAACGAAAACAGCTACAAGAGAGCTATTGAGCTCCTGCTCCGCCTTGAATTTGCAACCCTGGAATCGGCGATTGCGAGTACGGCGCGGTGGACCGGCGAGGTGAACATGGGCCAGAACTGGGCTCTAGATATCACCGGCACACAGGAACCACCCCTTCCAGCTACGTCCCTCGGCAGCAGCAGCGGAACGGTCAATAACTTGTCTGGAATGATAAAGCGGAAACGACCGGCTGAGGATCCTATCACAAATGATACGATACAGTCTTCTGTCCCAGTTAATACTCTCAGTGAGGGGCTGATCCGGAAGAAAGCGAAACTCGATGCAAGTGCGCAAAATACTCAGGATCAGGTTGCCCCTGTGGCTGACTCGGGACCAAAGGTCAACGTTCTTGGGGCAGGGCTGATTCGGAAAAGAGCGAAGGTATCTTGAGACGTTGCTATTGTAATAACAGCACATTTGCATTTACGCTGAGCGGGCGCAGGAGCTCACGGAAAATTTGTATAATAACATGCGCTTTTTTCTTTAACGCCGTCCGGTGCGTGAGGAAAGGTATGTTTGAAAGGATCGTGGGATTGCACGGCTTCTGATTAGGTATATAAGCATGGATGTGGCATCCTTAGGGGCGCTTTGTGTCAGGATAAGTATTTCGATGGATACCTAGGCGTCAAATACCTAATTGAATCATTTGCTTGCTTTCAGATCGCTATTTACGAGTACGTATTCGCACGCAAATTGAGTTGGCGCCAATGATAGACATACATCCGAATACACAGGGCGCGGGCCTGACGAATTCTTTGCTCATAGAATAATACGAATCCTTCCTAGGCGACAAGTTCCCCACCGCCTGGACTGTCTAGGAAAGCCTCAAACCAATGCGCCTCAAAAAGAAACCATCACCCACCTCAACGACGGAATAAACGACTGCTCGCAATTGAGTTCCGACGAGTCGAAAGGAATGGAGCGGGCGCAGCCCTCGCCTCATTGGCCGTCTTTGTACATACATATATTATAGGTCCCGGTAGCCCGGCACCTATAGTATTATACAGTATTTGCAGATCTCACGACGAACAGGGGTCGTCATTCGTCCCGAGTGAGGCGCCAGACCGACCCAGACCCAGACCCAGACCCGGAACCGGAACGGCGTCTTCAGGCGCTGCTGATTGGGCGAGGAGGGATGCCAGCACTTCAAGGTTATACAGTACATACTTTCCATACTTGGTCCAGTCTACCGTACATACTTCTCCTAGAGTAATAAGTACAGTGGCGGGTGTCTGCGCACAATCTTTGCTATTTATTGGTGTTATGTAGAAAGTCAGTCATCTCTTTTTCCCTATGACTGATTACAAGGTGGTCCGGGTAGGTAGATAGTTCGCGTGTGCGCGCTCATTCGTGCCCGATGAAAGAACCCGTCCCAACGCATTGGCTAGGAAGATAGTGGGCTCCCACGCAAACGCTAAATAAGCGTATCTCTGAGGTCAGACTCCTATCACATCCATGAGATCGTCCGGCTGCGGAAGACCAATGATAAGAAAGGGGGGCCCAGAAAATGAGGCTCTAGAGGAAATACTTATGAACGACCGGTCATCTTGACTGATAACTTTTATATTCTACATACATGCATATCCTGGAACCTAGGTACCTTCGTTACACGGTTTGATTTTGTTAATACAGCTATGTTTATGTACCCAGAATTCTATATATCCCTGATTAAGGGCGTGTTCCTGCGTGGCCTCATGCATGATTTGGTGTACGTGCGGACAGCCACTCCTATAAGCATCACACCTAGGTAAACAAGCTCAACAATGCTGCTTCGCAATATCTAACTGTTACCCATGACTGACCTGTCTATCCCTTGGTGAATTGGTTGAAGACTGACGGCCGGTGAACCGTTTGTAGCGGCACGGTCACTAGGTACTAAGCCAGATCGTCAACTATTGTGATTACACCGACCGGCTTTGCAATTGCACATCGAAACCCAGGCTGGTCTACTATCAGTGGCCTAGGTATCGCATACTATGTAGGTACCATCCGACCCTATTGGTGACGTTATCAGCACCGTATTTACTCGCCTCGTTATAAGCTCTAACTCTCAGCCGCTCCCAAGCCTCCTTGATGTGTGTGCGGTGCGAACATGGCACCTACCTAGTGTAATGCTGAGACATCCATACACCTCCCAACGCCGGACTTTCGTACTCATTTTATTCTTTATTATGGTACCTCTTTTATACTTGCTACCTCACTTATAACGACGCCCTAGATAGATACGTGACCAACTCCCGAATGTAGACTTGCGTGCTAGACGACTTTTTTTTTTATTTTTTTTATCTCTCCTTTGTTGCTGCCACGGACTTAGGGGTAAACGGATATCTACCTCTAAAGCCAAACCATAACCTACCTTGCTCTACACACCATGGTCTCTCAGAAACCTTATTTATTTTACACTGCTACCTAGGTAGGTGGCCATCAGTGGAACTTACCACTACCGCACTCCAGCGGAAAGATTTTCCCTCATATAGAAAAAATACCATGTTGGCTGTGTTACAGGTGCTATTATTATTACTATCATCAACCTCCCGCTGCGTCAGCGCGGGCCGGTCGCGAGGCCAGCAGCAGCAGCCCGCGGCGAGACCACAAGAGACCGTCGTCGACGACCTCTCCGAGGCAGCCCAAGGCTGGACGCCCCAACCGACGCGGGCGCCGGGCGCGATGCCAGAAGCCGAGCGCGCGCTACATGTTCTCCAGCGCCGGACGACGACGGGGACGGCGTGGACAAACGAGAAGACGTGCGGCTGGGTATCCGGGTCGTCATGTGAGTTGGTTCTCTCTCTCTCTCTCTCTCTCTCTCGCGGCCCCGCGGTCACTATCGATCGATACCTACCTTACTTAGACGGATCAATACACACTTACTGACTTACGCCGCCACTACCTGGCACAGCAAACCCGTGGACGTGCGGAAACGGCGCGACGTGCGCAACGAACCCCGACCACGTCGTCGCGTGCGCGTCGGGGACCTACTCGCCCTTCTACGCCGTCTGCCTCGACTACGCCGCCTACAAGGCCGGCGCCTGCTCGGCCACTGGCCCGGGGACCGGGTGCTGTGGGGAGACGGCCCACCCGGCCTGCGGGACCTATATCTGGACAGGGTCGCCCACGCGGTCCATGTACCGATGCTTTCCCACCGCGGGGGTCGTGTCGTTGCTCGACGAGCCACAGTTCGTAGTCGACGCTTCTTTATCGAGCTCGCGCTCCCGGACGGAGAGCCACGAGAGCGACGTTGCGACCGCGACTCCCGAATCCGCCGACGGCGGCGGTAACAATGACAATGACGTGGATCAAGACCACGACAGCACCCTAGGTCCCATCATAGCCGGCGTAGTCGGCGGCGTCGTGGTCATCGTTCTTGTCGTGGGCACAATCACGCTACTGTGTCACGGGGAGAAGCAGGGTGTCAAGAAGCCGGTGTCCAGGGCCACGGACCACAGCAGCGCCCGCTCGCCAACGCAACCGGAACCGGGCTCAAGCTCGGACAACGACGGCGGCGCGACGACATTCCCGCCGCAGTCGCCCTACACTCACACAGCGGGGCCGGTGCCGGTGCCGGTGCCGGCAGAGCCAGAGGCGTGGCCACCGATGGACTATTCTGTGTACGAGGACCCGCCGTCGTACGAGCGGAGCTGCGCGTCGGAGTATCTCAACCCTGGTCACCCAAGCACAGCAAACCCGAACGTGCCGAGCGCGGGTAGTGGCGGCGTTGCACGGGTACAACGACGACAACAACAACAACAACAACAGCAACAGCAGCAGCAGCATCACCTGAGTCAGCACTCCATATATATAGCCGAGGGGTTGGCAGCGGAGCTAGGCCGCTCGGAGCAGCCAGCTGGCCAGCAGTCGAACGCGATCGAAATGCCTGCTACAGAAGCAAGAGGCCGAGGGGGTTCGCCGGTCGTAGAATAACAGACGGGGGGGTGATAGAGGGCTAGGTTGTGCTGTGATAGATGGTATTGGCCGAAATTGGACGAATCAGTGGGTACACATACGCATTTCGTAATCCGCACCAGACTTATACGTCATATAAAGAGCGTGACAAAGAGTCAAAGAGTGGGACAAGACCGAAGGGGGGGATCTATTTGCTTACTTACTTGGATATAATAATAATAAGTACCTGGGCATTGAAAGAAGCCGATCGTAACACAGATGTACCGACATCCATGGATGCGCTGGGTCTATGCAGATGAATGGCGTCCAATGAGGAATTACCTGTTTATAAAGGGTGCGGGGTGATCCCGCACCAGATCGAGCCACCACCATGACCTCCCCCTCTCCCATGACATTCCCCAAAGTTTATTAATTCCCCCCCTTCTTAAGTCCTTCGTTCAAACATCTCCAGCTTCGTAATTTCAAGAAGGACGTAAATATCTCTTTTTCCATCCCTCTCTAGAGCTTGAATTGAATCCATCATGGCCAAGCAATGCCCAGTGACAGCCAATGTTGCCGGCAACGGCACCAGGAACCCCAACTGGTGGCCCGAGAGCTTGAAGCTTAACATCCTCCGCCAGAACAATGCCGTGTCCAATCCGTTGGACAAGGACTTCGACTATGCCGCCGCCTTCAAGACCCTGGATTACTTCGCCTTGAAGAAAGACCTCGAGGCCCTGATGACCGACTCCCAGGATTGGTGGCCTGCCGACTTTGGTCACTACGGCGGCCTCTTCATCCGCATGGCCTGGCACAGTGCTGGTACCTACCGCGTCTTTGACGGCCGAGGCGGCGGCGGTGAGGGCCAGCAACGGTTCGCACCGCTCAACAGCTGGCCGGACAACGTGAGCGTTGACAAGGCCCGCCGTCTGTTATGGCCCATCAAGCAAAAGTACGGCAACAAGATCTCCTGGTCAGATTTGCTGCTATTAAGCGGCAATGTAGCTCTCGAGTCCATGGGTTTCAAGACCTTCGGCTTTTCTGGTGGCCGTGATGACACCTGGGAGGCCGATGAATCAGTGTATTGGGGTGGCGAGACGACGTGGCTGGGTAACGACACCCGCTACGCAGACGGCCATGCAGGCGTGGCGGGGCACGGTGTCGTGTCTTCCGACGAAGACCCCCATGCCAAATTTCATACACGTGAGCTAGAAGAGCCATTGGCAGCCTCCCACATGGGCTTGATCTATGTGAATCCCGAAGGTCCTGACGGCACGCCCGATCCCGTTGCCGCGGCCCGAGACATCCGAGTCACATTTGGCCGCATGGCCATGAATGACGAGGAGACAGTTGCGTTGATTGCCGGCGGGCACAGCTTCGGCAAGACACACGGTGCGGCTCCTGCTGACAACATAGGAGCAGAGCCGGAAGCCGCCGATCTCGAGCAGCAGGGCTTAGGTTGGAAGAATAAGTTCGGTTCTGGCAAGGGCCCTCACACCATCACCAGTGGTCTAGAGGTTACCTGGACCAAGACTCCGACCAAGTGGAGCAACAACTTCCTCGAATACCTCTTCAAGTTTGAGTGGGAGAAGACGAAGAGCCCGGCTGGTGCAAACCAGTGGGTGGCGAAGAACGCCGAACCTATCATCCCTGATGCCTACGACTCGTCCAAAAAGCACCTGCCACAGATGTTGACGACCGACCTCGCTCTACGCTTCGACCCGACGTACGAGAAGATCGCGCGTCGCTTCCTCGAGCACCCAGATCAACTCGCTGACGCCTTCGCCCGCGCCTGGTTCAAGCTGCTCCACCGTGATGTGGGTCCACGAAATCTCTATATCGGTCCGGAAGTACCAGACGAGGTGCTGCTCTGGCAGGACCCCATCCCGGCGGTAGACCACCCCCTAATCGATGCCAGCGACGCCGCTGCCCTGAAGAACGCTATCCTCGGATCCGGCGTGGCTCCGTTCAAATTCATATCCGCTGCCTGGGCATCCGCCTCCACTTTCCGCGGCAGTGACAAGCGCGGCGGTGCCAACGGCGCACGTATCCGCCTCGCCCCGCAGCGCGACTGGAAGGTGAACAACCCGCCACAACTAGCCGAGGTGCTGAGCACGCTGGAGAACATACAAAAGAGCTTCCAATCATCGACAGGCAAGAGGGTCTCGCTCGCCGACCTCATCGTCCTAGCGGGCTCCGCGGCCGTGGAGAAGGCCGCGGCGGACGCCGGGCACAGCGTGGCGGTGCCGTTCGCGCCAGGCCGCGCGGACGCATCGCAGGAGCAGACGGACGTGCAGTCGGTCGGCTACCTGGAGCCGTTCGCGGACGGGTTCCGCAACTACGGCAAGTCGACGTCGCGGGTGCGCGCGGAGCAGTTCCTCGTGGACCGGGCGCACCTGCTGACGCTGACGCCGCCGGAGCTGACGGTGCTGGTGGGCGGGCTGCGGGTGCTCGGGGCCAACTACGACGGGTCGGCGCACGGGGTGTTCACGCAGCGGCCGGGGGCCTTGACCAACGACTTCTTCGTCAACCTGCTGGACAACGACACGGAGTGGAAGTCGGTGGGCGGCGACCTGTTCGAGGGCGCAGACCGCAAGACGGGCGCCAAGAAGTGGACGGGCACGCGCGTCGACCTCGTCTTCGGCGCCCACGCCGAGCTGCGCGCCGTCGCCGAGGTCTACGGCAGCTCCGACGGCGAGGCCAAGTTCGTGAAGGACTTCGTCGCCGCCTGGACCAAGGTCATGAACCTCGACCGGTTCGATCTCAAGAAGAAATAAATCATAAAATAAATAGCGTGAATCAGTCAAGATGGATTGGATGAATAGGTAGATGGGCTGATGTGTGTGGGATGGATGGATTTGGATGTTTGCTGTCCGTCTGCCCGCCTTCTTCCCCCCTCCTTCTTCTGCTCCACTTCTACTGCAACATCGATCGCATCGTGCAATTTTTTTATGTTTAATCATCCCTGTCGATTGTATCTACCTACCTACCTAAAGTTTAGCGTAGCGGAGGACACTAAAATTGAGATACTGTTAAGTCCTTAAGTACAATGAGTGTCCATGTGTGTTGCCGTTTACTATAATTGTAGATACATGCTGGCTTGCAATGATGTATATCGAGCGTGCTCGAGGGACTAAAAAGAAAATATGATGAGAATATACATTCATTCCCGTATATATGCCTGTCTATCTATACGTATCTTCAATTGTGCAGCTTGCCTCAGCCTTCATGCATATGCAGCATGTAGTGCTAGGTATACACTACATATACACCGAACTCATCACCCATCGATGCATAGAAGGATAGTTTTGCTCGTGTGGAAATTCCTGCTCAATTGTACCAGTAAGGCTTCCTAATTAAAATGCTGTGTTTCTACGCAAGTTAAGCAGTCACTGCAAATTCGATGTTCACGGCTACAGTTACGGCTATATAGGTACATATTCTTATGGGTGATTATTAGTCAGGCAGTTAGCTTATGTAGATATCGTGAGTATATCTAGATTAGGTCGGCGGTGCGTGTAGGTGGTATCATATATGTAGCTCATATGAACATAGTAACAACTACCTAACCCCCTTTTGCGGCGGGATGTACATAGGTAGCATATCTCTTCCCCCCGAATACTATTCTACCTCCTACCTACCTGGAACCTCACCGTACCTCAACCACCCAAACAGCAAGCAAGGAACAAGCAACTTGAAGCCCTACCGTAGATCGGTAACAGCAATTCCACCCATCCTCTTATCTGTTCGTCCGTCCGTTCGCCCGTCTATGTGCATACATACAAATGCTTCAGGGTATTGATCGGTCTTCTTCCTTTTTCCTGTCGCGTAACTAAGTAGTAGTAACGTAAATAGTAAAACCGACGCGCTTTTCGCTTCGCCTCGCTCGCTTGCTTCCTGAAAACAAAGAGATAGGAAATTTTTACACAATCTCTTAGAAAATGCCATGTTTCATCAGTATTCCTCCTCGCTTTCATGTTGAGCTAGCCAGCCTTCCTCCCCCTAACCCAACGTAAGGCAAATTGCTCGCATCTAGGTACCAACGGTATGCACGCGCGTACGTCTCGCCTATGTCCTATGTCTATGCATGTCTGTATCTGGTATCTGGTATCTGTGTATATATGGGGAAAAACATGGCTCGGGATATCGAAACGGCGGCCGAAACGTCACGTCTTCCTCAGCCACTGCATATTCACCGGCGTCGTGGCCTGCCCGCCGTTGAGCACGGCCATGATATTGCGCATGCTGAGCTCCTCGAAGCCGACGTGGGTCTCGACGGTGCCGCCGGCGTTGTGGCAGGTGAGTAGCGCCCGGGAACCGGCGAACGGGAGCAGACGGGGATGGACGCGGGGCTCGTCGGCGTGGACGTCGAGGGCGACGCTGCTGAGACTGCCGCGCTCGAGCGCGTCGGCGAGCGCGTCCTCGTCGACGAGGGAGCCCCGCGCGATGTTGACGAACCGCGCCCCCGGCTTGAACCACGCTAGGCTGCGCGCGTCGACGATGCGGCCCGCGTCCGACGGCGTGCACAGCACCACGCAGTCGGCGTCGCGCACCAGCGCCTCCAGGTTCTCGCGGTACTGCGCCCCGAGGTCCGCTTCGACCACCGATGACTTGCGCTCCACGTCGTAGTACTGTATGTCCATGCCGAAGGCCAACCCACACTTATGCGCGATCTGTTGCCCGATGTTGCCAAGGCCGACGAGCCCGAGCGTGCGCCCGCGCAGGTTGTGCGATTGCGCGGTCGCGTCCGCGTGGCACGCGCTGAAGGTGGCGGGAGATGTAGCGGAGGTAATGCAATACGGTAACATGCGGAAGGTGGATATGATCATGGCGACGGCGAAGTCCGCGACAGCTTCTGCGGCAGCGAGACCGCCATTGCAGTAGATGATGCCTTTGCACGCGGTTAGCGCCTTTAGCCCGTCGCCGTCGTGGCGGAAACTAGGACCAAAATGGATAATAAAGGAGGCCCGGCCGTAATTGAACGGATAGAAATGAGTAAAATTAGTAACTTGCCTCTTTCACCCAATAACCGCGTGTCAGCCCAGTCGAACCCAGCCCCCGCACTAGCAAATACCCTTACGGTCTCCGGTAGTAAAGAAATTAGCTCGTCGTCCCATCGTCCCATTTCACCACCAGTACCCCAGAACGGACGAAAAATGGCTGAAAAGTCGCCCCAGCGCCTCTCGCGCAGAGCCTGAATAAAGGCGGGCCGTTGCCGCTCTTCGGCCGACGGCCGCACCACCTCGAACTGCGTCGTGAATTGGGTGTACGTCTCCGGATTGTACTTGACGGGATCCCCAATGTGCAGCACGATGGGCTTGCTGCCAAGAGGGCCTCCGGGCAATGGTAGGGATGTCGAGAGCGACGATTTCGGAAGACCGAGCGTTGCGGCGGTGCCCATGCTGCCAGGGCGTGAAGCAGTCGGTGCGGGGGAGGCGGAGCGCGGGGTCGGCGGCGCCGTTGGCATTGGCGTGTTTGTGGGCTCGGCCATGATGTTGTCTACTGCGTACCTATGTGTTTGTGTGGTGTGGCTGGAGATCGGTAGGAAAGGGTTGGGTAACAGAATTGGAGGTGTAGAGATGTATGTTGGTATGGCAAGTAAGCCTCTGGTTCAAATTGGTACCTAACCAAGCTCTATGTAGTATGGACAGACAGCTTGAGATAAGACGGGTTTGTTCGTCCACGTTTAGTGAGTGGGATCGTCACTCGGGATCGTCACTCGGAACAAGACCTTTCACCGCCGAACATGGAGAAAAGCGACGGCGAAACCCCACCAGCTGGGAACTGGCGTAGACCAGGGGGGCTCACTTGACGCAGGTAGAAGAGCAAGCCGAAGACAGACAATGCCAGCGTATTCGAAGCACTCGGCAACTCGCCAAGTGGCAGTAGAAATAAATAGAGAGCTAGTATAACTTGCTAAGCCCTCATATAAAGTGAGATGCCAAGCAGAATGGAAGAACCTTCTCCGAATCTCACAAACATTGAGTAGGTAAACGTGGAGAATTCGGGGTCACACAGCCAAAATGGAGAAGGAAAACTAATTTCAGGTATGATTTGAGACACAGAGCTCTTCATTCTTCGGTCTGGCAGAAACAGGAACGGCACACGGGATACCAGAAACGGCATATCCAATTAATAGCAGTACGCGGTAGGCCATTGGTCCCTTGGAGTATGTACCTAGGTATATGTACCTATTATTGTTCATGCGCATGTGGGGTTGGTCTTAGATACATGTCAACAAGTAACCTACATACCTTGCCTCCCTTTACCTCACTTATAAACAAACCACATGGCGCTGAAACTGCGCTGGCTGAGCCTCCGATGATCGCTACTCTTCCGGAGTTTTCGGCTGTGACGCTACATACCAATTGACCCTAGATGAGCCTAGGGAGCCTAGGCGCCTGGAAGCCTAGGTTACTTTACCGGTCCGGCGGCTCCTAGTCTTTATGTACGGTCCAGCCGTACAGGGTTTTTGATTCCCGTCGTTGTAACCTGCATTCTGTTGGCTAAGTGCGTTAAGGAGCAAGATTCTGCTTCAATATTCTCCTAAATTGCAGATCTCGAAGATTTTTTTTTCGTTTTAGGTCGTGACTTTGTATCTGTTCTGGGCCGTAAGTTTATTATATTACGCTCGGAGCATATGGTCAGACGATCTCGGCGCTGACCTTAAACCAGAGTGGCGGAGGTGAGACTGATTGGTCACTGTCGAATCTTTGCAAAGTTTAGCCTAGCACACGGAAACGGTTTACAATCATGGGATATTCGCTCGGAGAAAGATGTTCGAGTCCTCGTTGTCCCCGTGTCTATTGAAGTGGCTAGGGGTTCACATATAATATTATTTCCGCTATATTCCAAATTAGAGCATGGAACCCAGACTCCTAGATGGATCATAACTTGGCTTAAGGATACGGACCGCGAAAAAGACTATCGATGTCGATTTTCGGTAAATGATTCATTCAATTGCCTAAGGCCACGATAAGAAGCTGTATTTTGTAGGTCTATGATCCCGAGCTGGCCATTATTAGATAGGCTATTCCGGTACCGGGATCAGTGGCCTTTTATCCATAGCCAACCCATTTATGATAATGCGGTGCTTCCATTGTATTGAAAAGAACAAGAGTCGATGTCAAGAAGATATGGGTCATCAACCAAGGCATCCAGCATTGATGTCTTTAACAATATGATCGAGAAATAGCCTAGGCATGTATAAGTACACACTCACAATTAAGGTTCAGTAGGTACATATATACAAATCGGGAATGATTTTGATTGAAAGGATATTAAACAGGGGGAAGCGCCAAGCCCAAACTACCTGCTATCTTCGACTATGGGGAGTTGGTAAACTTCTTCAACCCCATCATGGGATATGTTCATACCAAGTAAACATCATCAAGGGCGAGATGCTTCATACCTTACAAAAATCCCTATTACTGTCTCTAAAGTTTTAATTTTTATTCTTTTGTTCCTGAACGATCAGATTCTGTGTCCCGTAACGTCAACCCAGAATATATTTACATTGGTGGACTCCTGAATCCTGAATAGCTGTCGAGGTTCGAGACTTAAGTCCAGTTACCAACATCACAACAATATTTTTTTTTTCTTTCTTTCTTTTGGTTATGAATTTTGTCGATTCTGATGAACGACTTCTCAAAGCCCTCACTATCCACCCATCTTACATTAACTCCAAGCCAAAATATGCTAGTAGTACTACGTAGGACAGATCTAAGATCTTCTTGAGGAGAACTTGGCCCCAGCCAAGCGGGGAGTCTACCATGCGAAATCACGGACTACTTACATTAGGTAAATATAAAAGCAAGCAAGTGAAGTGCAATGAAGGGAAGCCATCCTACAGTCAATGTGTGAAGTCTGGATACACATGTGCCGGTTATGAAAACCTAACTGCCAAGTACGGCAAAGTTGTGATTCCGCCACCTCCTGTCAGGGCACACGGACAAAGCCCACAGCATTACAGCCTGAGCCACTACAGGGAGCAGCCATCCAGGCTGTCAGGTTACCGAGGAGTACCCCATCAATCTATTTCGTGCATCATGACCGCCACATTATTTTAACCAAGCCGATATTCCATAGATACTCGGACGGGTTCCGATCCAAATCAGGGGCGATATCGGCGTGTGCTCTAGCGCAGTAATGCAATCATCGTGCATACGTCATTCAGCCCTAGCTATGTCAGCTCTGCTGCGTGCGGTTGGGCGGCCCTCAAACCCGTCCTCAGGCCCGCTGGCGCCAACACATCTTCAACACTATATATGTGAAAGCTCGCTATCTATGCCGAAACCTGCTAGTGAGTGACACGAACCCAGCAACGATCTCTTAGATTTCAAACTCAATTATCAGAAGTTGAGCATTACATTCAGTTTATCCCCTTTCTTCCACAGGTAGAGGGAAATCTGCTTGACCATGGCGCTAAGCTCTAATTCCAAGTTACCGGACGAGGATGATCCAGGGAGATATATATACCTGTTACACCATATTCCAATGGGGCCTTGGCTAATTTATGAATTATGATGAGCGTGCGCTGTAGCATTGTCATCGAGCAAAAGCTCATTCCTGCTGTCGAGGCGCAAAGATCTCAATATCTTTCACAACCTCAGCAGTAGACACCCGTGCTAGACGACTAGTTGAAAAGAGAAAAGAGCCCTGTCATCAGTGTTCTGTTAGCCAAGATGAAAGCCTACGTCTGGGTTGACACGATATTTCTCTCCACTCTTCTTGATCAGTTTAGTCTTTCGTACGATTTCCGTATCCAAACTTTCTAGGATAGCTTACATATCTGTAAGAAATCTATCTCCGTTAAGCCACTCACTCACATGACATGCTCCCTTAGCGCGCCCCTTTCCTCTATAATGTCGTTCGCAGTCAAAAAGCGCCGGGACTAGAAGACGCAACTGGGAGCCTTGAAATTGTTCAGCGAAGTGACATATCGGCAAACGATGTGCAAAAATCGAGGGTTTCTCAAACCACATCGTGTTCTCGTCAAACTAGAGCATCAAGGAAGTGGCAGCAGTGCTCGAGATACTGAATCATCAGATAATAGCAGTATCTGTCTCTGTGAATTCCGTCCCGACCAAACCAGGAGATATGCTTACGGCACGAGTACCGATAGGCTTCTGGTTAGTACATTTAGAGCATCGATTCAATGGTAAACATTCAAACAGCGCATCGTCCGTTACCAATCGCCAACAACGTCCGGTTTCCAACGAGAACACCCAACCTAGAAAGGACTCGCCCAGGCTTCTAGTTACAGCCAAGGGATAAAGACTAGGTCCATAACACGCAGCTGCACGCCCCCAATAGTCATCTGACCCTCACCATCCTTAAGCACCTGGCCATCATTAGCCATCAAAAACCGCACGAAAGTGTCCATGCCCCGGCAGTCCTCGAGGACACACGTGCCCCGTAGAAAACAAGCAGGTGGCAGCCTCTCCTCGTACATGAGGAGCACGAACTGCTCCAGCTGGCCAAACGGAGTGGTGCACCATGTTGAAATACAGGGTTAATGAGACTTGATTGACTTGAGGTTCAGCTATCTACACATGGAGGGAGTCCTGACATATATACACAATGCACACGAGAGTCCTTGTACTGTACCAGTCCTTGACCCTCAAATCAACACACCAGAGCGTCCGAGTCGATATCACAGCCCGATGAGCCCAGCAGCCGAAGCGCCGCCCGACGCGTCGCGGCTCCCGACCCAGCGGGTCTAGTTCCCGGATAGTGCCGAAGAGGTCCGCCAACGTCCCAAAATCCACGTCGCTCAGGACCGCCAGGAGATCCGAGGCCGGATTGAGGTAGAGAACGCCGTCGCCGCGCGTAGATGGGTAGGGGCACCGAGTAGGGCGCCCGCGTTAGGGCGCGGGACTCGGGCGCAGACGGACAGCGCGGCGGGATTGCTGCAGTGGGACGACCGCTTGCCGGGCCGGAAATATGGGCTGGATGTCCCTCCGGCCCGAAGAGTGGGGAAGTGTAGCTCCACTGCGCGGAGATAGAACGATCCGTCCCAGATCTTAATGCGTAGCTCTGTTGGGAGCAAGGGGAAGAATTTGAATTCGTTCGATAAACGTGGTGGTTGGAGCTCTTGCGGATCGGCAGCCATATTTACCTATGATGTTGCTCCCCGTTCTATTGAGCTCGAGGTCCTTCGAGGCGTTTGGACAACGAGGACGATTGCAGATATCGCGGAGGTCAAGACTAAGATGGATAGGTAATGCAGTTCATCGGCTGCCCCGTGTAACGGTTAATTCTCAAGCATTATTATAACAGTGGGTTTTCAAGTCTGAGTTCATATACCTAAATAAGCAGTTTTGGAGTATTTTTTTTAATCAATTATTAGGCATTTCAATACCGGAATCGGGTTTACTGCCTTCTATGAAGATACTCCAATTGATTGTGGTATATCATTTCCCAGCCTCGTTGCCATTTCAAACGTCATGTACCAAGTGGCTAGGCCAACTTGATGTCCAAGGGTAATGATGCAAGGCCATGCCTAAGTTGTGGAAAGCTCTTATGCCACATCTACGAGAGTCAGTAAGTATTGCCAGTCCTCGAATGTTTAAATGTGATGCTCTTACCTATAGCCGAGAACGGTGCCTGAAACGTACATCCAGCATAGCCGTCCATTCATTTGCTCTTTGTGACCGTCGTCTTCTTCTTCTTGCTTCTCGACGTTCCGCTGTCGCAAACGCATCAGTGACTTTAAGTTTGCCCAGTTCCACGAAATGATAATATTTCATTATATATATAAAGCAAAGAACATGCACTTACACTGATGTATACTAAACTGCCACGTCGCGATGAACGCGTTGATGCCAACTATAAACAGTGGCCAATTATCTATCGACTTGATGAGCCTTGGTCTGGTTGACGCGATAGCTTCGATAAGTCTAAAGGCACCGAAGGCGAAATATCGCTCGCTCGAGACAGAGGCGGACGGGATGCGTGGGCGCGTTTGTCCGATCCAGTGCTGGTCGAAGAAGCGCTTGGTGGCGGCAAGGCTATGCTCGTCATCAACGGGACACTCGTCGACATCGCGGCGTCGTAGACTCCCAAATCTACAGAAGAGTTGTATAAGGGATGGCGAGTGGAGGAGTTTGCAGGCCTCGTGCCGATCTCTCATGTTCAGCCCGTGGTAGACCTCCATGGCTGCGCGTCTGGATCGATAGGTAAAGCGGCTCTGTTCGTGTATGTCATCGAATGGGTTGAACAGGCAGTTCGGTCGGGAATAATCCCCATAGGAGATGACGCCGCAGTCAGGAAGAGAATACATATTGCATTCTAGCCTATGCCAACCGCGCGGTAAGCTGGAAGTAGGAAATATTCGATATCTATGAGGAATTCAGCAAATTTATTACTGGTGATTAACGAGAGTCACTCTTGAGTGGCACGAATAGTCCCATATAGAATTGAGAAAGGGATGAGAGGCTTGCAAAGTATGTTTCGGGGATAGGTAAATATGTGGTGGTTCAAGGGGCGCTTTAAGTTGACTTTAGTCTAAGTGGATTGAACGAACAGTAATAGAGCGTATCGGTTTAGACAAAGCGTACAACTGGTTGGCTTACGTGCTGGTGATCATAGTTCATAACTAAGGTATGTAAAGTCTGAAATCAAATTAGTTGGATGAGGATGGTGGCCTCATTAAGACGAACGGTACAAGACCGTCAGAACTAGGAAATATCTAACAAAGCCGTGAGGCATCCGTTATACCTTCCCATATTTTCTGGTGGAAGGTACTCAGTCTCGAAAGCACGAACTCCAGATTTGAACTTTAAGCTCAGGAGTCAGACCATCGCGGAGACTTCAGTGAACCCAACTATCACTAATATAAGATTTTGTCCCAAGATCTACCTATTAGCAGAACTACCAACTTGAGCTGACAATTTATACCCCTGTATACCGAAGAGGGTGACGTGAACTTAAGGGAAGGAAAGGGGAATGAGAACGAAGAGGTTAACGAAGAGGTTCAGCCGCAGGAACGAAAATAAGCCATAAATAAATCTGAGCGATGAATATTTATACGCTTTTCACTCGGCACGATTGTGACAAGTAATTATGCATAGAACGAAGTACAGGTATATAGCTTGTGTGACAAACTACCTCAGCATATGAGTAATTAATCCAGGCGTTGGTCTCCTTTCAAATACAACGCTCCTAGAATTTGAGAATAGCCTAGAGCTAAGGTAGAGCAAATACTGTGCGAAAGCAATTCCTCATCCGTTGTGCATGTAAGGATCGTAACCAACACCTCTCTAATCATTCTACATTATCATCTGCTCAAAACACCATTCGTCCTACATCTTACATGAACCATTTTACCGCATCATTCTTCATAGTATCTGAACCGCGCCCAGCCCCTTAACCCACGAAACCTATGTTAATACTCCTTTGTCCGGTTGGAGGGCTGGTGAATTTGCCGTCGTCGTCAATCTCCCTGCCCTGGGTTTTCCAATACAGAGCACTGCCCAGGATCGCAAAGGAGTCGGCGTTATCGAACCACTTATCAGCCTCTGTGGAAATCTTCTTGCAGTTTTTCCACCCGTAGCCGCAGAATCCGTTTACGTCGTCCTTTAGGCCACCCGCTTTGGTGTGCGTCATTTCATGGAGCATACAGTTATCCCAGAGAGTCAGCAGGTCAATCGGTCTATATAATACCTTAGTGATCAGCTTGTCGAGGCTGGTTACAGCGAGCTTAGCGCGGGTCGAGGTCAGATCCTTGGTCGTGTGGTACTTTTTTGGTTTTCACATATCGGAGGAACCATGGACATATCTGGATCGCGTCCGGCTTGTTCTCGAATGTGTCCGTGTACATAAAGACGTCATTGCAGTCGTTGTTCATATTGTGCAAGTCTTCTATCATGTTGTCGTACAATTGGTCATTCCAGTTGACCTTTTCAAGGCGTGCGTTGTCGCAGAAGATGACTGCTTCGTACGATGGGAGCGATAAGATGGCCCCCGTCTTCTCCTCTCGGAACGAGAGGATCGCCGTTATTTTTCCGTCTGGCGCCGTTCGTTTCTGGAATGTTTCTGTCTTTGGGTTTAGTAACAAATTTTGCAGCTTATGGACCTTCAGGGCTCACTTTGGACTTTCGATTGTGTGTTTTAGTTAGGAGGATTGAATATTTGTGCAAGCAGGAAAGTCGTGTAGGCATTTAAGGGGTTGGCCCCGATGGCACTGTAGCAACTGGAGTTAATGATTGCTTCTTTTTGTGAGTTATTTGCTCCAGGAACCATGCAGTGCTTCCAGCTTATTCCTAAGTTTTGTTCCGAGATGGGAAGAAAAGAGCCCCAGACGTTACTTACTCCGAAGTCGCGGTGGCTATCGTAAGCGCCTGTTCCACTAATTCTCTAACTAATCCGACATCATCTGTAAGAAGTCAATATAAAAGTAAAATATCTTTAAGAATATGAGGTGATATAAATACTGTCACATGACACTGTATCGATGAGATAGCTTTGAGCGGTGCCTCCTAAACATAGCACTACGCAAACCCCAATCCTTTTGATTTCACCAAGTAGGTAGTTATTAGTATTTACATGTTGTAATATCTACCATCAATCATCAAGCCATTAGATTGTAACCATTTATCTTGCACAGAACGTCTCATGATAAGAGTCACGAAGTCCAAATTAAACAATCAATACTATGATGCGGCCGCGACCATCCCTCCTTTAGTTTGCTCTAGCTTACTGTTCATTGCCTTCGTCTTCTCCAAGGCAGCAAAGTTGCGCTTCATGGCTGCCTGGGTAAACTGCGACCCCGTGACCACCGGGTACTTCTTCAACGGGCCCTGAATCTGGCAGTCGGTACAGGGCTGGTTGAAGTAGGCCATGCTGTATCGAGGGCCGTAGTAGTCGACCTTAGGATCGGTGGGCGTCTTCACGCGGTGGAACGTCGACTTGAAACGATCGTCGCTCCAGCTCATCAGGAGGTCGCCGCTGTCCTCTTGTCAGCGTGATCGTCATTATAGGACGATGACGAGATGATGATAGATAATAACCTACATATTGCAGACGATCTCGCCAGCAGCTGGCTCAACCCGCGTCCACGTATCACTGAGACCGAACTCGGTAAAGGCCTCGCGGCCAGGACAGATCTCCAAGCCGCTCTGGCCCGGACGCTGGAACAGCAAGGTAACGAAGTCCCAGTCAGCGTGCGCGCCAGCACGGTAGTAGCCCTCGGGCGTGGGCACCGCAGGGTCCAGGGCGAAATAATGCAGCATCCTAAGCACAGTCTGCGCATTGGGCCGGGATACATCGTGCGCCTTGACGAAGTGGTCATCGGGGAAGCCGAGGCCGCGCGCGAAGCACACCATGAGTTTCTCGGAGACCTTCTGGACCTTCCACATGAACTGGAGGCTTTGCTCGCGGAACCCGGGGAGCGTATCTTCGGGTAGCCACATGCCGTCCATCATGGACCCGAACTGCATCTGGTAGCTCTCCTTCTGGTCGGCCTTGCCGGTGCTGGGGCGGATCTGGGCCCCCTTCTCCCAGCCGGTGTTGCGGTGCGAGAAGGGTACTGTGGCCTTGATCTCGTCGGGCAGCGAGAAGAAGCGCTCTGCAGCGTCGAACTGCGTCTCAATGTCTTCTTCGGGGATGCCGTGGTTGATGAGCGCGAAGAAGCCATCTGTCTCTGCGGCTACGACGAGCTCGACGGTGATATCATTAATGCGCGATTCAAAATCGTGTAGGGAGATCTTGGGGATGGTTCGGTCCGAGTAGTTGGTCTCCGCCATTCTGAACTAGGTGAGCGAAGGCAATTGTAGGGACAGTTATAATTATTGGTGTTGATGAGGTTTTGATAAACGATTAGATGCCCAAGAAGGTCTAAGACTTGGGGACGATGTTACGAGGACAACTTCTCTATTTGAGGTTGGCCTCAGGTCGACGCTCTACAGCCTCGGTAAGCGGTTTACTTAGGACGAATTCGCCATCAAAGTTGCTTCGGGTGTCCCCTAATCATTGGTAAGATGATCAATTCCTTCATTCAAGCCATTTTCTATTTGGGATAAAGGTTGCTTGATTCGCGGCGGACCAGTCCGGAGTGGAGAAGTGAGCATTGTGTGAGCTATCGCTACCTATCAAGGCACCTATCAAGGCACCCTGCCGCCGAGACACCTTATCCGACTTATCGCCCGCGGAGGCGACCGTCATCCAATCTCCCCCCTCCCTCCTCCATCTTCGAGCATCAGCGTCAATGAACTTTGTTAGTGCCTTGTTACTGTTACAGAATAAAGTAACTGTGGTCTACTTGATACGGCCGTATATCCCTACTAGTTCTTAGCAAACACGAATACCTCATCTAGTCAACTGAACTCTCTCTCTCTCTTTTTTTCTTAACCCTCGTTAATGGCGGTTGTTGTTTGCGCTCAACACGATGTGCTGACATTAGTTTTTAATACTTGAATCGATAATGAGCAGAATAACGTTAATCTTCGATTTTGATAGGAACTTTAAAGAAATCACAATGTCTTGTAGTTAGAATGTCAGTACTAAGCAAAACATACAAATATATATACACACTTAGAAGAGCGAACCCCATCTACTATAATAATATACCAGTTGACAAATTCCCACCCTGTCATACTAAGTGCAGTTTAAGGTAATCGAATCACAGTCGCTTTGGCCGTTTCGCTGTAGCTTTCTTAGTGCGGTAAGTTTTCTGGTTCTAGGTTCTGTAGCTTCTCACTGTGTCCTCCTGTATAGGTAATATGGTTTTAGAAATATTATCATTCCTAAACGATAATAAGAATCAGACAACAGGTTCTCGGGGATGACGGCGCTTGACTGCGTCACGCTGCCGACAGCTGGGGGAATTTGAAAGCTGGGTATATAAAACAATAAGTAGTTTGAAGAGCCGGGTCTGGGTTATAGATACTATTGGGAGATTACCGTCATTCATTATTATTTCTTTTCCAGATCAACTTGTAACCGTGCCCGATATTCCGAAGCTCACGAAATACCACAGGTCAAAGCCAGGAGCTCTTCAGTACTTCCCGGTATAAGTGAGAATGGCAACTACTCATAATTCCAACCGGGTTTCCTACTTGCCTGAATCCCGCTGCGTTCCCGTATCCCCCTGACAGCTTTCCGAGCCGCCTGCGTGATGGCCTCCTCATCGGCACACAGCAGCACGCCCTCCTGAACCAACATCCTGCCGTTGACCATAACGTGGCTTACATCTCTGCCGGTGCAACACCCCACCACGAGGCTGACGGGGTCCATGCCACCACCACCAGCTACCGTTTCCGGATCCCACGGCGCGGCCCAGCTTCGCCGGATATCCAAGACCACTAGATCGGCCTTCTTGCCGACCTCGAGGCTGCCGACCTCCTGCTCGAGGCTCAGGGCCCTCGCGCCCTCGACCGTCGCCATCTCCAGCGCCTCGTGCGCGCCGATGGCCGATGCGTCCTCGAACACGCCCTTGTGCAGCACGGACGCGAGGTGCATCTCGCGGAGCATATCGTACGAGTTATTGCAGGGGGCGCCGTCGGAGCCGAGAGCGACGATGGCGCCGGCGGCGCGCAGGGCGGCGACGGGCGCGACGCCGGACGCCAGCTTGAGGTTGCTGGTGGGGCAGTGGGCGACGGCGGTGCGGGTGCCGGCCAGCATGCGGACGTCGGCGTCGTCGAGGTGGCAGGCGTGCGCGAGCACGCGGCGCGGGCCCGCCACCTCGGCCGCCACGCTGACCATGACGGGCGAGCGCCCCCCGTACGCGGCGCGCGAGATGGCGACGTCGTCGCGCGCCTCCGCGCAGTGCATCGTCAGCCGCAGGCCGCGCGCCGCGCACGTCCGCCCCACGTTCGCGAACGCCGTTTCGGGCGCCCCCCGCGGCGTCCCCAGCGCCGCCCACACGTGGATCAGGCCGTCCGACGACCCGTGGTGCTTCGCGTGCGCCTTGAGCAGCGCGGCGAGGCTCAGGTCGTGGAGGAAACTGTCCCGCGGGTCGGGGATTTGGCGCTTCCGGCCAAGGCCAAGTCCGGTGATTCTCACCAGTCCGCCCTGATGTATGGTCAGTGGGTGATCAGTTTGGATTGCCTACTTAGAGTATTTTGGAGCAGCTGCCAGCAGCCTGCAAAGAGGGGGGGAAGCGAGGTCGGACGATGTGGTGAATGCGGGGGGGTTAGTTAGGTACGTACGAGACAGGCTCGGATCCCCATCTCGCGGACCGCCCGGGCGACGTTGTCGATCCCGCTTCCGTCGGTCAGCATTGCTTCTAGAAAACACGTCGTCCCGCTCAGCAGCATTTCGGCGATCGTCAGACGCGCCGCGATGTAGCCGTCCGATGATTCACCCTCCCCGGCGTATGCGGCCTCCAGGGGCCATATGCGGTCGCAGAGCCATGAATGCAAGGGGAGATCTTCGGCTAGGCCCCGTAAGAGGGATTGAGCCAGATGTGCATGCGCGTTGATGAGACCTGGTATGATGATCCGTCCTGGCAATGAGAGTATTCGAGTATTTTCGGGGATCTGCTCAGGGGCCTGGGAAGAAACGTGGACAATGAGCGAGTCCTGTACCAAGATGTAACCGTTGAGTATCACTCTCCGGTAGGCATCGACGGTGATGATAGTCACATCCTTGAAAAGGGTGGCTTCGATGGACTCCGCCATTGTGTCAAGACTGTTCAAACCTGGGAGGAATACAAGATCGTACTAGGTACCTACGCCAAGAGGAATTTTAGATTAAACGGCAACCCTTCCAAGCCCCGCGTCAAATTTGGGGCAGCTCAGAAACCCGGGAACAATAAGGCTCACTGTAATACCTATTAGACACGATAACCGGGATGTGTTTTCAAAAGTACCTGACGTAGTAGTCTTAAGGAACCCCTACCAGATATCATACAGCTTCCCCACAGACCGGCCAGCCCCGACTTGATAGAGATGCGTTTTCTGGCCTATCAGCGTCGACTATTACAGACGATAGATATCTCGCTGTTCTGTAATTGTGATGGAAATTATATGATGGAGTTATCGATACAGTGATATGTTCGATAGCGACTGCAGTGTGAAAACGGGGTTCTGTTAATTGGTGATAGGGTGGTATGTAAGTAGACCTAATCATCATCCCCGTTTCTCAGTTTCATTCCCCCGACAGCTGTTTTTGATATAATCTGTAGTAGTATGTTAATAGAGTGGATGCCTAACACACGCTACAACGATGACCTCTCCTTCCGCGGAGAAAGATTCAAAGTTGATGGGTAGATCCGAATCCGCGGAGCAACCTGCTGAGGGTTCGACGGCCACACGTATAAGTTTCTCCAACAGACTATTGTATCTGAAATGGTACTTCACCAGCAGGGAAGGTTGGCTGGGCGACTATGTAAGCGAGAACCATCTTAGCTCTCTGCGTCGCTCCCGAGGCTGACTTGCTATAAGGACTACCTCTACCTCATCACGCCCAATATCTGGCCGTTAAACCAGAGGTACAAGGGTTATAAAGCTCCGTTCTACGGGCTGCATGATGAGGTACCGATTCTCCTCACCATCATCCTTGGGCTACAGCACGCACTTTGCATGATCGGATCTATCGTCTCGGCCCCTCTCGCTATTGCCGGCATCGCGTTCTACCTGGATTCCGCCACTACGCAGTACCTCGTCTCTGCGGCCTTCATCACGACCGGCATCGCGACGGCTCTGCAGGTCACTCGGGTCCATATCACCAAGACGCCGTTCTTCATCGGGACCGGCCTGCTTTCCGTTGTTGGTCCGACGTTCGATATCTTACCTATCGCATTCAACTACACGGCTATGCGATATGGTAACGGCACTTGCCCGACGGCCGCGGACGGGACACCGCTGCCATGTCCCGACGCGTGGGGTGCGATTCTCGGGTCGATGCTGTGTACGGTTTGGGTGCAAATTCTCATGAGCTTCGTGCCTCCGAAGACATTGAACAGAATCTTCCCCAAGATAGTCACGGGCAGCTTGTTGCTGCTCGTCGGAGTGTACTTGATAAGCAACGGTATGCAGAACTGGGGTGGGAGTAGCAATTGCCATGGTGGCGAGGGGTTCTACGCTCTCTGCCCCGATGTCTCGGCGCCCAAGCCTTTACCTTGGTAAGCGAGAATCGAGCGGTTTGTGCTGCCGGGGACTTGCTTGCTAACATGTCCGTGAAGGGGCGACCCCAAGCTCATCGGCCTCGGGCTCACCGTCTTTATCTCCATCGTCATCACGGAGCAATTCGGGTCGCCGTTGATGAAGTCGGCCTCTGTCATCATAGGCCTCTTCGTCGGATGTCTCGTTTCCGGTCTCACCGGGTATTGGTCACTGGCGAACATCCAGGCAGCACCGGCGGCGACCTTCTTATGGGTTCATACCTTTCACCTTTCGGTGGACGGCGCCTTGATCCTGCCGCTATTGATCATGTTTATCTGTGAAGCGGTGTCATGCATGCCCGATATTCTCGCTACAGCCGAGATAAGTGACGTAGACATTGAAGGGACAGAGTTCAACTCGCGCGTTCAGGGTGGAATTTTGTGCGACGGTGTGGGAAGCCTGATAAGCGCCTTAGGAACAGGGCCACCGATGGTCAGCCAGGCTGGGAATAACGGAGTGATTGTCATTACGGGATGCGCCTCACGCAGAGCAGGATGGTGTGCATCGGCCTTCTTGATACTGATGGGAATTTTTGGCAAGTTTGGGGCAGTCTTTGGATCTATGCCGCCATCTATCCTGGGCGGGATGCAAGTATTTCTCTATTCGACCATTGCTGTTGCTGGACTACGAGTCTTGGGTTTAGTTCGATACACCAGACGCAACAGGTTCATCCTCACAGTGGCACTGGGAATTGGCTTTCTCGACATCGTGCAGCCGGACTGGTTTGGTCAGATATTGACTTATGCTGGGGAGAATGTTGCGTTGGCAGGGTTTGAACAGGGGATCAATCTCATCGTTGAGACACCCTTCATCATCGCAGCAGTCATCGGTGTAGTCCTAAACCTGAGTCTTCCCAAGGATGCAAGTCAAATGGATGACAGGTTGAGAGATCAGAGTGGGCGTGCAATCTTGGACAAAGAATAATAATAAAAAATACACTTATCTGCAGGCAATTCCCAAGAGTTCCAATATGTATTGATCTGTCTTGAGACAGAATGAGTAGGACAATCTCTACGGTGTTTGGAATTATGTGAGCCATGAAATTTATTTCTTTTCATTTTTTTCTTTTAATTTTTTAATTTATATTTAATTTTATTTTTCCTTCTCCTGTAAATCACCAACTGGACCGTTTTTCATGGATATTAGCCTATCTTTGCCTGTTTTGCCGGGATTTTGCCGCACCCCGGGGCGACCTACCTACCGACGCGAGGAGAGGTGCGCACCTGCAATCACGCGTCTACGCCAACAGCTTCCACTTCCCTCATAAACAACCATTTGCCCCATCCACCCCGTCATCCGGAATTTTATTTCTTTTTTCTTTTTTATTCATCCCTATTTTATCCATTTTTTTTCTAACGACCATTTCTCTACTTCTTTCATCCAGGAACCTACTCTAGAGTTCCGACATCAATTCTTATTTCTATCAATTCGTCTTTCTGCACTCACAATGGCACCTACCCGACCGTCACGCGCGAAGGAGAACGGTACTCCTGCGAAGTCAGTCGATGCGGCTGAGGCGCCCGCCAAGCGCGGACGCGGCAGGCCTCCCAAGAACGGCATCTCCAAGCAAGAAAAGCCCGCTCCATCTGGTAGGCCTCGCGGTCGCCCTCCCGGAAGTGGTGGTGTCAAGAAAGCCACCAAGCCCGCCAAGCCTAAGTCGACGGGTACCGGCGGCGGGCGCGGTCGGCCTCGCAAGTCTGACGCGTCTGCTGGTGCTGCCTCCAAGAGCTCTACGACGCCCAAGTCTTCCAAGACCAAGAAGCCCGCTAGCGCCGGCAAGGGACGAGGCAAGGCGCGTAAGAGCGACGTGGCCGAGGAGCCCGAGGAGGAAGTGGAAGAGCAAGTAACCGCCGAGCAACCTGAGGATGAGGAAGAAGGTGAGTAACATGGTGTGCATTCCCCCATCTCTACCCCGATTTTACTACGCTGAACTAAGCAATTGCTAACGCGTCCCTTCTCATCGTAGATGATGGTGCACTAGAGGGTATCGCCATGGACGACACTGGAGATGAGGAAGCTGAACAGGCGGACGCGCCTTTCACCGAGGTAGTAACCCTTCCCCTCTCAATTGGGCATTAGATGATTATCTCGCTGACCGGTCGTCCGCCACAGGACCATTAGAACAACGACTCGCGGGCCTACGACGTTCGAGGTCTTCTAGTCAATGCCTTCCGACGGATTAGCAGTGGCATCCCGGTGCGGAGGTCACATGCTCCTGAGACCTAAGCTGAGCCTCTCATGGTTGCCGTGTCGTTTTTTTGTCTTGTACGAGTGAGCAAGTGCAGTCTGCACACAAGGTCATCAATGGGGGGGATTTGATGACAATGGCGTTCGGAGGGGGAGGCACGGCTTTTACTGGAGTAGTAATTGCTCAATTGCTATGCATGCTTTCGAGGCACATCCACGCGTAATAGGTTCTTTCCGTTAGTTGTTAAATACACGTGATCGTCCTGCTGGTGTCATTGGCTGAGGTCTTTCAAGACCAATAGTCAAGTGTATATTTACGATTCTCAGTGTCGTCGTCGACTAGCTAGATGTGTTACCGCCCCGTCGCTACGACCGTATGTTTCCCTCGTCTTCCAGACTCCCAGATGATTGAAGTGATTATCTCCGAACTCCAAACTCGTATCTATGATCTACCGGTTTCGTCTTGGATCTCTTGGCCTATGACTCGCATTCCAAACAACCTCGCACATATAGTTCAGACGTCGCCTAATATATATATATATATATCTATGCATCTATATATAAGCCGTCATTGCCTCTTCCATTCCTCAAACTCCTCCGGCAAATGCTCCTTGAGCTTCTTGAACCGATTCCCAAAGTTCTGCCCGCAGCGCCAACACTTGAGATCCGCCTCCAGGAAGCCGGCGCGGCCCGGGTGTCTGCGCGGGTCGTCCCTGGCGAGCGGGAAGTCGGCGACGTCGATGAGGAACGGCGTGTTGAAGGAATTGTAGTGCTTGCGGTGGCGCATGCACGGCGAGATCATGTCCGGGGACAGCACGTGGACGTGGAGGTCGTTCATGGACGGGTGCGCGTGCACGCCGACCAGGACCTCGCGCTCCCAATCGCGGCCCCGCGGCAGCTCATCACCGGCATCGTCGTCGCCGTCGCCGTCGAGCACGGCCTCTCGCGCGCGGTCCTGCGCGCTGTACGGGCCGTACCGCCGCCGCAGCTCCGCAGCGACAAGCCGTCTCAGCTTCGCCGTCTCGGCCCGCACGGAGGCTAGGAACGCGGCGTCGTCGTTTAGGGCGTCGAAGGGGTGCAGGCGGGCGCGCGGCGACCGCGGCAGCAGCAGCGCGTGCACTGTCGACTTCGGGTACAGGTCGTTGATGGCGACGAAGCCGTCGTTGTGGTAGATGACGCGGCCGGGCGGGAAGGACGTTGGGTCGTGCGTGTAGGCGCCGAGGCCGTCGCGGTCCTTGAACAACGGGGGCTTCGTGGGCAGCGGTGCTGCCGGGCGCGTCGTCGACGTAGCTGCTTTCGGCTTCGGTGCCATGAGCTCTGCGACTGTCGGTTGGAGAAAAAGAACAGTTAGTTAGTTTCCCCCTCTCATATTTTATTGAATTTTGCTGCCTTCTCGTATGCTCGAGTCTCGGGGCGCCGGGTGCTGCTTGTTTGCTCACTTACATGCATCACGCTTGGAGCCCTGGCTTACGCCAGATGTTGTTGCTGGAGGCGCAGGCGCTGTGCCCGCGATTTCTTCTCTGGTGATCGCATCGTCGGGATCGGAATCCGTTGTCGCCATGGCTATTGTACAGAAGGTTGGAATGGGATGAGCTGTTGTTGCGTCTTACTACAGCAGGAGAAAGCTCAGGTTAATACCTCGAGATGCCGCAGGTGTCGTATCCAGTGTCGGTGATAAAATAAACCCGCTGTGTCCCGGGACTCTTCCAGGAAATATTACTACATCTTTAGGAAACCATGTTATAAATTTATACATGTGCTTTCGCATTGGCACTATCACTGGCATAAACTCGATTGTTGTGCATGTGTGTATCTCTCAGATGTAATACGCAGGCAGACTTGATAGGTATAGGATATAACCGGTTACATGTTGGTGATAGGTCAAGAGACTCAAGTACCTATTACCCCGCCGTAACAGCGTAGTAATCGCCCTTATTTTGTACGAGTGGGGAAGCAAGGAAGCTCATTCCTCTAATAAATGTGTACATTTACCTACCTAGGTACTTACATTCATACACTGTGATAGACTTGAAGTGAATGGGAGACAGTTGAACTCAGCTATGGAGTAGTCCTGTAGACTACTTAAGTACCTAATGATACACTATTTAGTATCCTACTATAATGATGTCTCCTATCCAATTTGAAGCATACATTTGTATTGTCAAATATTGCGAGAATTCTTATCTAACTGATGTATCTTTGGACGTCATCTCAATATCCTATTTACTTATCCAATGACTACTTATACCTACATCATAGGGGGCTATGTAAGATATAAGTTCCTCGCACCTTGCCACGCCCAACTAAATTCACTTGACGGGTCTGCTCGATAATTGAATTTTTGAATTTATGGGAGCGATCCACTTTACCTATGCCGGACATTCTCCGGCAGGGCCTAATTTTTCCTTGAATATGCAATTATCAGGTCCTAGGCCCAGTCAATCTTTCAGTTCTTCCCAACAAGTCCATTGTGAAAGCGTCCCTGATACATCATCTAGGGCGACAAATGGCTCACTATGGCAAAGAAAGGAAAAGAAAAGGCCACGGCGCCTCCTCCAGCTACCGCCGGCGGCTCATCCAAGAAGTCATCCAAAGGAAGCAAACCGGCAGAGAATGATGACTTCATAGTCTTCACCAACTCGACGAAGGATTCCAAACCCAAGAAAGGTGGGCAAGGCTCTTCTGGTGCAAGGAATGCAGGAGCAGACGACGCAGAAACTTCCGGGCCGCCCAAGCCGACGGTGAAGCAGATAATCGGAGGATCTAGCTGGACGGGTAAACTACCCGTGAACCTGCTCTCGGAACATTGTCAGAGGCAAAAGTGGGACAAGCCCGACTACCAAATCGTAAGCGGCTGTGTCTGAGCATCTTGCAATGTACCTAGTTAATTTGATTTTTCTAGATCAGGAGTGGTGGGGATAGCTTCTCGTATTTCGTACAGCTTAGTGCCAAGAACCCCAAGACACAGGAGGTGCAGAAGGTACCTCCATTCAAATTACCGCCAGATTACAAGCATCTTGTGACCAGGCCAACGGCGCTGGAAGCCAGACATGCCGCTGCCACGTATGCCTTGTTCAGGGTTTGCAGTATGAAGAATATCCATACAACCCTGCCCCCTGATTATAAGTCCCTATGGAAGGAATTTGAGGCGTTGAAGAAGGAAGACGTCAAGAAAGGCAATGCTTGGATGTACGACGCCGACCCCTTTGCCGCCATGAAGCAACGAGAGGATGACAAAGCTGCCGCCGAGAAGAAAAGAAAGGAGCAGGAGGCTCTCAGGGAGAAGGCGAAGAACATGCCTGGTGCGACCGGCTTGGCTCTTCGAGGCAACGCGTCGGCCTCTTCGGGCGGAGGCGGCAACCCCATGAAAGGCTGGACCATGGTTCCGAAGATCGAGATGGGTCGGAAGACCCGGGCTCAACTCGAAGACCTGCTCCGGCGAGAGGTCATCTGGAACCCACACGGAGTCCAAATCCCGGCTTCCCAGAAAGCTGCCATTGTCAAGGAACTCACTGGCTCTGGTTTTCGGGAAAGTCACGTGAAGGAAGCAGTCGATGAGTGTAAGGACCGCGAGGAGACCCTGGAATGGCTCCTTGTACATGTCCCGGAAGACGACCTGCCCCGCTGGGCCCTACCTGAAAGCTACAGTGCCGGTGTCACGGTAGCTGCTACGCAAGACCTGAGGCGCGAGGCAGCGATAAAACGACTATCTCAATCAGGCTACTCCACCGAGCTCTGCAGGAAACTCTACGATGAGAACAATGGCGATGAAGGGCTCACGGCAGAAGCATTACAACATTTCCTACTTTCCAGTGGTAATGATTCGGAATTATCAACTGGCACTTCAGAAGAGCCTCTCATATATGTGACGCCTGAGGAATGTTGGAATGACGAGATGGAGAGTCTTGGTTCTGTCTTTGGCGAGAATTTCAAGCGCTTGTCTGAGGAAGTCTGTCAAATACGAATCGAGTCAGTCAAGAATGGTCCCAAGAACGACATCGAAACATTCGCGCATGTCCGAAAGTCGCCCCAATATCCGTCAGAAATAATTATATCGGTAGTAGCAGATCTGCCCTCCTACATCAAGCTCAGCGTGGTGAAGAAGACATTAAACTATCTAAAAGAATCCCTGAGCGAAGAACCGATGAAGATATACTTCGCGGTCGATTGGATCCAGCAAAACATCAATAGTATCATCAACGACCCTGGAAAGCTACGAGACATATCAGGAGTTGCCTCTGCTGCAGCAGAGGTCCGACATATCGCTTCAACGAAACGGAAACAAGCCAGGCATCCAAAGCCTCTTTCATGGAAGGTTGATCCGCGCGGCAGAGAGGAATGGCAGAGAAGACGAGAAGTACCTGCTTTCAAAGAAATGTTGGCTCAGCGGCAGAAACTTCCCGCTTGGCAAGTGAGAGATCTCATTGTGCGCACAGTCTCACAGAACCAAGTCACTATCATTGCTGGCGAGACAGGTTCTGGCAAGTCTACACAGTCAGTCCAATTCGTCCTTGATGACCTTTATCAGAAGGGGTTTGGCAATGCGGCAAGTATTATATGTACACAGCCGCGCAGAATATCTGCTCTTGGGCTTGCCGATAGGGTAAGCGAGGAGCGCTGCTCGCAGCTCGGCAAGGAGGTCGGATACTCGATCCGCGGAGAAAACAAGACGAGCCCTCAAACACGTATCACTTTTGTAACCACCGGTGTCTTACTAAGACGACTTCAGACTTCTGGTGGACGAACCGAAGACGTCCTTGCTTCATTAGCGGATGTTAGCCACGTTGTGATTGACGAAGTTCACGAGCGTAGTTTGGATACGGATTTCCTTCTAAGCATTATTCGCGATGTCCTGAAACAGAGAGGAGACCTCAAGCTCATTCTCATGAGCGCCACACTCGATGCGGAAACCTTCTCGAGTTACTTCACGTCTGACGGGCTTCGAGTCGGGACGGTTGAGATCGCCGGCCGAACATACCCCGTCGAGGATTACTATCTCGATGATATTATCCAGATGACAGACTTTACGGTGACCAACGACAGATATCGGGACCGCGATGACGAATTCCCCGATGCGCTAAGTTCTAGCGACAAAGAGCCCCAAGACCAAATTAACAAGACTATCCAAAAACTTGGCTCCCGCATTAACTACTCCTTACTAGTTGAGACGGCGAAAGAAATCGACGCGGACTTATATCACAATAATAAGAAAGGAGGCGTTCTCATCTTCCTTCCCGGAGTTGCCGAAATCAACCGTACGGTCAACCAACTTAAAGCTATCTCATCGTTGCACGTCCTGCCCCTTCACGCGTCCCTGGACACACGAGAGCAGCGGAGGGTCTTCGCGAGCCCTCCACCTGGAAAACGGAAGGTAGTCGTAGCCACGAACGTAGCGGAGACGTCCATCACGATCGACGATATCGTGGCCGTCATCGACACCGGCAAGGTGAAAGAAACGAGTTTCGACCCGCAGAACAATATGCGCAAGCTCGAGGAGACCTTCGCCTCGCGCGCAGCCTGCAAGCAGCGCCGCGGACGTGCCGGAAGAGTGCAAGCGGGCAAGTGCTATAAGCTATACACGCGCAATCTCGAGCAGCGCATGGCCGAGCGTCCCGAGCCCGAGATCCGCCGCGTGCCTCTCGAGCAGCTATGTCTCTCAGTACGAGCCATGGGGACGCGAGACGTGGGCGGGTTCCTGGCACGGACGATCACGCCGCCGGCCGAGCTCGCGGTCGAGAACGCGATCAAGATGCTGCGGCGAATGGGCGCGCTCGACGGCGACGAGCTGACGGCGCTCGGGGAGCAGCTGGCCATGATCCCGGCCGACCTGCGGTGCGGCAAGCTCATGGTGTACGGCGCCATCTTCAACTGCCTCGACGAGAGCGTCACCATCGCCGCCATCCTCAGCACCCGGAGCCCGTTCGTAAACCCGCCGCCAGACCGCCGCGACCAGGCCAAGGACGCCCGCATGCGCTTCTCCCGCGGCGACGGCGACCTGCTGACCGACCTGCGCGCGTACCAGCAGTGGGCCGCGCTGGCCGACGACGGCGTCCCCCAGCGCCGCCTCCGCCAGTTCTGCGACGAGCACTTCCTCTCCTACCAGACGCTCTCGGACATCGGCGCGACGCGCACGCAGTACTACGGCGCGCTGGCGGAGCTCGGCATCAGTGCCGGAGGCCCACCACCACCACCACCCACAACGGCGACAAACAACCAGGGGCGCGCGTCGACGGCGCTGGTGCGCGCGGTGACGGCGTCGGCGTTCGCGCCGCAGATCGCGCGCATCCAGTTCCCCGACAAGAAGTTCGCGACGTCGGCGTCGGGCGCCGTCGCGCTCGACCCCGAGGCCCGCACCATCCGGTACTTCGCTCAGGACCACGGCCGCGTCTTCGTCCACCCCGCCAGCGCCCTCTTCGACTGCCAGGCCTTCCCCGGCGGCGCCGCCTTCGTCTCCTACTTCAACATCATGGCCACCAGCAAGGTCTTCGTCCGCGACCTCACTCGTGCGTTTTTTTTTTTTTCTTCCCCTTCCCTTTCTCCTTCCTCCTCCTTCCTCTCCGTGTGTTCGTGCGTTCGTGCGACTGTGTAAGGAAGTATGCGTGTGTAAGAATTTATGTGCTGATCATGAATGGTTTACACAGCTTTTAATTCCTTCACGCTGCTGCTGTTCGCCGGAGCCATCGAGCTCGATACCCTCGGCAGGGGCTTGGTGGTTGATGGTTGGCTGCGGTAAGTTCTTCATCTTCATTCCCCGCCGTATAATACAATGACCATGTCTGGTGAATAGGTAATACTGATGTCAACGCGAATCTAGGTTACGGGGCTGGGCTAGAATCGGCGTGTTGGTGTCGAGACTCAGGGGCATGGTAGACAACGTGATCGCATTGAAGGTCAACAACCCGCAGGCCGAAGTCTACAACAGCGAGGTCATTAGACTGGTTACGAAGCTCATAGAGTTAGATGGTCTAGACGCGTAAATACTCATATTATCACGATGATGTCCGCAAGTCCATGTCCATGTAATAAGCCCTTCAAATTTAATCGTTGCTGGCGATAGCCTTCGAAGTCCTTCTCTTCAACGCAGCAATATTCGTACGTCTCCGCACACCGGTCCCAAACTCCCGCAACGCGCGGCCGACTTGCTGACGACTAGTTGTCGCCGGCTTTTCATGGTATGTAGGGAGGCCGTCTGCAGGGCTATCGGTGTTTCGTAGTGCATCTCTGTCCGCGCGTCTCTGTGCGCGCAACCTCGAGATCGTCTCCAGGATCTCGTCCCACTTGTACCCGTAGATGAAGGCCAAGCCGACCACAGCCGCCGTAAAGGGCAGCGCGGTGAGCCAGAACAATGCCGAATTATTGTCCATGTCTCGGATATCCGCCGTGTTCATGCCCATGAAACTTGTGATGAAAGACCGGCAAAGGAGTTAACTAGCAGCTTGGCATGCACCGGAAGTAGCGGGAACTCACATTGGTAGGAAGAAAAGCGTGACGAGTGTAAATACTCGGATAGCCTTGCCATGGCCTTCTTCTAGTACTTCGAGGATTTGCAAGACCTGAGTTTTGAGATGGGCTACTTTCTGTTGCAGCCCTTGGATTTGGACTCCTTCAGCAAGTAGCTTGTGCTGCAGATTATCTATGCACTCCAACACAAGTTCGTACTGAGCATAACTGTCTCTTCTTACTATGTTGTATGACCGCGGGTTAGTTATTTCCGAGAATTTTTTCAGCATTGTAACCTGGTATTCTAGGACCTTGCGGAGAGCTTCGAGTTCAGTCTCAAGGGTGGTTAGCTCAATGAAAAGACGCTTCTTCGGTCTACTATGGACCAAGTACTGCAGCCTAGACGCGTGTTTTTTAAAAGCCCCTATTGCATCCATATTGCTGTTCTCTTCAAGGGGTCGATTGTGGAGGTTAGAAAGAATAGCACCCAGCAAGAACTCGCGTCCAACGGGTTCTATGTGAATGCGCTCAGGCTTAGCATCCAAATTCTCTAAGAGGATAGCATCCTTATGCGCTTCCTCAAGCAGGGTATTAGCTCTTTTCTCGTACTTGGTAAAGTTCTTTCGCCAGGCATCAGCCTCCTCAGATCCTGATGTTGCCAAAGAATGATCAAGTTCGCAATCTTCATTCATCCACATAGAGTTGATGTGCGTGATGCTATCGGCCACGTTGCAGTACAACCCAATTATTGCTTCGAATGCAAAAACCATATTTCTAGGTAAGTCAGTCCCTGCTTTACCATTAGCAATCGGCCGTGTACAGCGTTCACCAAATTCTATTGCCTTCCGTTGCAATTCGGCAACGGTAGCAATGAGAAACTTGACCATAGGCCTAATCTGGTTACTCCAACGCTCGTAGCGTAACCCATGATGCGCTTGGAGCCAGACTATGCATGGGTCCTCATGAGGCTCGTATGTGGAATCGTGCTTATGTTCACCGGTGTGGGTGTGGAGATGTTTGAGAGCTTCTAGAAGTGATTGGTATTTGTCGGCTCTTTTGCATCTCTGGCAATCTGTAGATAAGTGCTGGGCCAAGGAATCGGCCTGCAAAGGTCCCGAGAAGGAAGGTGTTCGAATAGACCAAGCTTCAGTCTGGCCAGGTGCGGCCAGTGTGAAGGACAACTCTGCCTGCTGCAACACTTGAGCATGACTAACCTATCAAAAAGCTGAGACACTCACCCTAGCTATTTTCTCCACGGATCCCCAAAATTTCTGCACAACTGTGTTGTGATCGAAAATGCTCTGGGGGAGAAACAGATGGATGAACCGATTAGATACAAAACAGAGGTCTTCTATCTGTGTCTCCATATCACGAAGGTACCCCTGGACAGTTGGAATTTTTTGTAGACTGCCGATTGGATGCCTTATTGCAAATCGTGACAAGAGTGCTAGACTACTTTCCACGAAACTTTCCATAGCCATCCGGCCAGAGTTATGATTGAAGCCATTCGAGGCTTTTAGCCTGGGAGATTTTGGTTTATTCGTAATACCTATCCCGGAAACGCTTAGATTACGGAATCTGACTCTCTTTTTCGTATCTTTGAAATCGGTATCAGATCGTGAGGCTTCTTTTGGGCTCGTGTCTTGACCATCAGCCTCAGGGGGCCTTGGCTTAATGGGAGCTTCTCTCGTTATTGGATCTTCAGAATTTGGCGAGTTATGCGAAGTTCTTGGATGTCGGGTCAACAGCTCATTCAGTGTACATTCGTACATGCTGTTGTATATTTTGTCTTGTGTTGATAGTGACTTGTGAATCCTAGTTAAAATTCGAAAGACGTTTCGGGGGTTAAGAGCATCTTTAGGAGCCGCGGCGTTTTTCGTTCGCACCCATGTGAACATGGGATTGAAGTCAGGCAAACTAGAAGCTTGTAATCTTCGTTTGAAGTTAGTATCCTGGCTGGGAAAAGATTTTGTCGGTCCTATGTGTTCTTTATGCGACTGTGCTTGGGAATTAAGCTGTAGCTCCTGAGTATGGGACCTTGAGATTTGCCATGGCGGTTCCGGCAATTTTTTTATCTCTCCAGAGTGTCGGATATCAACATGAACACCATGTTCCGATTTAAGAGGCGCCTGTGACGGGGTTTCTAATGAAATGCTTGAGCTATCCTTAGAAGAATAACTTCTGCTGTTACTCCGGTGTGGGCCAATAGTATATGTTCGCTGTTGTATCCCAAGTATCGCCTAAGTAGAATAGCAGCGACCCAATATCAGTAGAGATAACTATATGAAGCCGATTAACCATGTTATGTAGTTGACATACCTGCTCGCCCCGTACGCCTTTATCTTCGTTAGTAGAGGCGTCGTCGGAGGCGTCGTCAGAGGATGAATCTAGAACATATGCCGCTTCAGACCGAGCTGTAGAGTACCAATCTGTATGTCTGGTAGTACTAGCACCAGTAACAATTGATGCTGCTCCATCATTATACCTTGGCTCAGTGCCAGTTCTGCGCGGTGACCTGATACCCCGATTGTTTGATGAGTGTGCTCGGCTTCTGTCGATTGGGCGCATGGCATGACGAAGGTCTGTCATGTTAGTCACTGCTTCAGGAATCAGATATCCGGGGCCCGAATACCAGGGCCCCAAAGTTCGTTCCGTGCCCATATTGGATTTCGGCGACACGCTATCGTGGCGCTCATCTTTTATGCCGGCCAGCCAGAGTTCAACCTTGTTAGAGACCGATGGCTCTATTGGAATGTCATCCCTGAATATAAGCAAATTTTCATTAGTAAGCGTTAAATATGGTAACATCAACGTACATTGAACATTCCGACATTGAACATTCCGACAGCGCCCCTCTTGGTGGAGATATGTGGTCCTGTTTCTTGACGCTCAGTATTAGCTCAGAGTCGGAAACAGTGTCTCTAGGCTTAGAGAGATCATCTTTAATGATCTTGAGGCCATTCAAGGCGGGTTCAATATCGATCGTGCTGGGAAAGGGCGGTCGGCGGTGCGGGGGGTCTCTAACCGCGGCATGCAATGACCACGGTGAAAATGAGGGTGTGCGTAAGTCCCAGCTTGGCTGTTCACTAAATCGATGTGATGATATCCGCAGATTTATTTCGCGGCTATCATTATAATCAATCAATTTTTTCCAAGCATCTTCTGTCAGAATTGTTCCGGACGGGTCCTCCAGCATTAGAGTACCATGTGCTTCATCAGTCTGTGAAATTTGACCCTTAACTTCATCAGCGAGACGAAGAAGCCTCTATATCATTCCAGTCACCGTCAGCGCATTACTTCATGAAGTCTATGTGTCAGTCACTTACCGTGAACGTCCAGTCGCGGGTGATTCCCCTCCTCTCTGTAATGCCATTATCGCAATGGAACAGAACCGTACAGGAACTATTGTACGGTTCAAACGACTCGATATGAATATTGCGTCCTCGAAGCTCAGCGAGAGAAAGCTCGCTCATTGTAATTATTATATCTGCGAGTTTGTGTTATTAAGTGATCAGTTGGTATTATGAACTCTCGCGTTGCCTCACTAGGATCTATTAATAAGCACCACATCTCCGGCACGTATACTGCCGCCTTCTTTCCAAACAGTGCATCATAGGTTGTTGAGCCGGAAAACCCTATAATTTTATCTTCTGGGTCGTACTGGTATAGCATTTGAAGCATATTCCTTGCTGAGTATTCATCAGTTCGTCTTTTGTGGTTAAAATTCCCATGCTTGATGGTCATGAAGGGGGCAGTAAGAAAGGTTACAGAGGTGGCGGTCCATCTTCTACCCTTCAAAATACCGTCATATCGAATGGCAGTCCCGGGCTCATCAGGGCCATTGTTGTCGCTTGGTATTTTCATTTTCTCCTCCTGATCGCGCAGTAGTCTGACAGTAACCGACAGAGTCTCTTCATCAATATATGGACAATTACAGACAAGATCCTGAATTGGAGTATCATTGAAATCAGCTAATGGTCTACTCATACGTTGTGAATTGCCTACCTTCAGGAGACGTAAACTCAAAGTTCCTTGTTGAATGTTCCTGTGATTGACCCTTGTTAGGAACCGAGCTCCATGTTGATAGACGTCGTATACTAACAGCCACCTAAACTTAGGGCTCAGGTGATAATCAGATATGCCATTCGGTGCATCCAGATTTGTGATTGATGTTGAGCTTTCACCAGCATCGTTATAGTAGTGCTCAATTGAAGAAATTGTCAGCATCTCAGTTCGCGCCCCATTTTCCATGTGGGCTTTTCGTTGCGTCCAAAGGTGAGATAAAGGACCATCTGAATTCAAATCTCTGTCCATAAGGTGTGGTGACAGATCCACCTTAACAATATATTTCGGTCCATTTTCGTCATCAATCTGCGCCTTAGGTGGTGTCTCATCCGTATTCGCAGCAAGGTCACGTTGGAACCGCTCAGTCCGTTGCCATTCTGGAACAAAGCCGTCCCTGGCCAGAGCTTCTTCATCAGGCGGTGAAATATAATCAAAGTTCCAATTGTTTGCCGAGTTGGTAGCGGTTCGTGGTTGCATATATGCCGTTGGAGATTTTGGTTGGCGATATACTATATCATTTCGATATGTGGCTTTCGGACGATTCGCCAACCGCTCTGATGAGTTTAGGGAATCAATACCATCCTTGTTATTGATCCGTCGATCAAATGACGCTAAATAAGAGTATTCTTCCCACATTGTCGAAATCTGCTCTTTAGAGGAAGCGAAAAATGGGTTTTCACATTCTCCGTTATGTATCGCACGGTACATCGAAGATATCTTGTCTAAGTGACGGCGACCATGCTTTTCCAGCATTGGTGGTGTCACAACTAAACCGGCTCCGGGTTCCAAGAATCCTTCTACTCTACTTGCAGCTATGTCAGTCTGAGGGGCCTTTTCCTTCTCCTTTCCTTTGGAATGTGAGTCAGCCGGCACGTAAGACCACCATGGCTCATTTTCAGAAGTATCAGATAATTTCCAATATTTATTCTTTTCCCTATCCTCGCTATTATTAGCATCGATCTTCACGTCAACGAATGGGCTTCTTGGCCGACTAATCGACTCGCCAGGCTCATCTACCCAGCGTAGACCATGTCTTGGCGTATCATTCTGATCACCAGAGTATCCTGATTCTCCATCATCCACTTGCGGTGGCTGGTAGGTAGTGGTTGGGAGACGTTCCGGACGCTTTTGCTTATGCCTTGCGTTGTCACTATAATCGCCGGAATATGCTGATGCCTCATCATGTGCGTATCGACGCTGGTAGGTAGGATTGAAAGGCTGTCGTGGGCTCTGACTTGACCTCGTACTAACTAATTCAATCCTCTGATGATCTTCAGCGTCGGCATCAAGAGCTGGCTTCAGTGGATGCTCTGAGAAGAAAGAGGATGGCGGAAGCAGATGTTCGTGCTCAGCCAATTCGGTATCACTAGGAGCCGTGGTTGTGATATGTTGGACTTGCTCCTGCTCTTGATCGCCTTGCGGCTCTCTTGCTTCTGTAGTAGATGACATGACGTACGAATCATAACCTTGTATCGCCACCAACTATAGCTATTACACGTTAGGGTGGGTTGAAAGCAGGTCATTCCGTTGGTGTATGATAACATGAAGTAAGGTAGTTGGGACGATGGAACTACATCCTCGATAGATACGTGGGGTGCATCCCACACTTATAGGAGGTTGCAGGCAAGCAGGAGCTGAAATGCATCCTACATATAAGGTAGGGCAAGGTTTCCTTCAATGTAGTAGTACCTACCTCTTAGGTAGTACCTAGGTAGGTATGCAGCAAGAACCAACTGCATATGACCTATGGCTTTTTATTGGCTCCCGCACGTTACCGTTGCAGCTTTCCCTGCAAGTCACCACGAACTGCCCGGATACCAGCCTCAAGTCGTTCCGTATGTGATCATTTGGTAATCGGTACTCCCAATCACATGCCTGTGGTTCATCGAAATCATGTTCAGTAGCCGTTGATCGTTACCTCCTAATCCGCCTTATTCCTGTATACAAAAGTATAAGGCACCTTGTGATAAATTAGGTTAAGACATGGGTAATTATGTATCTATTGATCTGTCATGTGTTTCCTAACAAAGAACTCATTCCGAGATTCCTCCTATGCTAAAGCGCCGTCAACCCCCCTTTCGACAGTTTGCGACTAATAGCTATTACGCGAGACGAACCCCCGAAACATCGGGCATAATCAACGAACCTAGCCCATCTATCGCATTAAACCAAATAACATTAGACACCCAAAACCTTCAGTCTATTCCAGATGGTATGATTAACTGTCCCCAATAACTTCGTCCGAAGTTTGCGACTTCAGCTCATCCCTTTCCCCTTTTCGTCTTCTGTCCAGGTCGGTGATGCGATAGAGGCAAAGCAAGCCCGCACCTCTCCCGTACTGTACACGAAAAGGTTGCGAGCTATATCCGCGCTAAAGATCCAGGCTGTTGATCTCGCACCTGTACCTATCATAGGATCTCGTACATAGACTGCGGGAAACGGATGGGATAGCTCTCGGAGCAAGACCGTATCGTCGTCTATGCAGATTGCACCATTGAAGAGCGCTCGTTAGCACGGCTAACGCTGCGGAGATGGAGCCGGCGCTGCTGGGGTTCTTCCGCTGTCCGAACCATTGAGACGCCGACGAGCATGCGGAAGCCCTGTGATATTGCCAACACATCATCTTGAAACTCTAGAGACTGCTTGCCACGCCTTGATCGGTCAGCACCCTCGTGTAATAAGAACGGGATCAATCAACCTCTAGGTGGTGCGCAACAGACGGCATACGCCTCTGCGACATCATAGGTTAGGCCTTCAAGCAGCGTAGTCGTTTATCAAACCCACATGTAGCAACTTGAAGTTTCGCTCTATACCATCACCGATGCCTAAATATCGAGTTATATGCATTAATGATGATGTGGGACAACCATTTAGATTGGACTCAACGATGATTAACATACACGTTTTACCACCAACCAAACGAATCAGCATATCCATTTTCCAAAGCCTCCCAGTCCACCTCGCCAGGCGGCCGTTCCTGCATCTCGGGCTCCCGGAACGAAGCATCATACACCAATGTCCCACCATCCACAAGCGGTATTCTCTGCTCATACCACCTTTCATCATCCTCGTCCTGCTGTCCCCAGGGGGCACCCGAAATGTCGATTTCCTCCGTAACCGATTCTTCACCGTGCTCGCTATCCCAGCGCACCCACGCTCGCGTTTCGCCCCCCAGCATCGCAACCTCAAACCCGTGTTCCTCGCCCTGGGAGCCCCAGCCGAAACGCCCTCGCGTGCCTTCCGGGCCCCTGACGCGGGCGACGATCCCTCTTTTGCGTCCTTGGACGCCAGATGAGTCCTCCAGCACCACCCTCCTGAGCATGACCTCGAACGTCCCTTTGCCTACCGCAAAGCCGCCCCTAGCCCAACCCAGCCAGTTCGTCAGAACGGGCTTGATCTCCCAGGTATCGCCGCCAGGGCCCAGCAGCCTGATGCCGAGGATCTGGTTGGTTAGGGTGCTCGTTGGGCCCGCAGCCCAGCCGTGCGCGTGGCTGTTGCGGCTCGGGACGGGGTACGCGGGGTAATGAACGTAGCCGTCGGTCCTGAAGCCCTCAGCGAGCGTGCTGTTGGTGAAACCCGGCCCGTTGAGGAGGTAGCCCCACATGAGCAGCATGAGCTCGACAGCCGCGTCGTGGTTGCCGGCCGCGCAGTGGGCCTGCAGCTCGAAGGACGAGGAGAAAGGCGACATGACGTTGGGGAACTCGGGCGCCGGCGCGCCGAAGGCGGTCCACCTACTGCGAAGCGCGCGGCTGACCGTCAGCGGGGTGGCTGAGCCGGGCTCGTGCATGTTCGCGATTAGAGCCCAGCTGTTGCCGTCTTGGGGGTCGACGTGGTTCGGGCTGGAGCAATTTCTACTAGACAGGTTGTCTGAGTAGAGACTGGTATCATTACAGTAGAGTTGTTCGATCCCTGTCTCAAGTCTGTCGCTAAGGAGAGACCATTTCTCACTAGCAATCTTGTCGTCGGACAACCATGAGGCCAGCACAATCGAGCGTTTTAGCACCGCGTGTAGGATGGCACTGGCCTCGACGTTATGTCCTTCCATGCCATGACGGTTCCAATCGAATGGGGAAGAGACACGCATGAGGTTTTTCGAGTCAACCTTGGCGGTACTGACCTCGAGGGCCCGCTGGTATGCTAGCCAATGTTTCCGCAGCCAATCGACATCACCCGAGTAAAGTACATAATCGTAAGTTCCGAGGAGGGTGTGCAGATGATAAGTATCGCTGAATTCCCCATGGTAGCCTAATGGGGGGCCAGCGTACGGTAGTGAGTCGTCATCGTATTGATGTTCGTAAAGAACATCGAGCGCGTTCTTTATAGCAAGCATATCATATGTTGAAACAGCAATTCCAGGGATGGCGATGTACATATCCCCAGGCCAAACAAGACGATCGCGTTTTGCCCCGTCGGTCGTTACTGCTGTGCCGTTGGCAACAGTGAAATTGGAGTACCATGATCCAGGAGGCGATCTGTTGTGATCACGGAAACGGTTGACCGGAATGAGGGCCGATCCTTCTGTAGGATCAATTGTCGACAATTGCAAAGTGTATGCCCCGGCGTGCCATATTTGGTTTAGTAAGTTGTTGGAGCTATAGAAGTAGCCAGAGTATGCTTTGCCATTGGTTTGCGAGGGAAATGAAGTGCAGTTGACCCAGATCTGGGTGATGCTGACGGCGGGTTTCGAGTATGGCCTCTTCTCCGGCCTAGATTGATCAAGTCCCAATACTTTCTGAGTAGCAGTCGTAAATGTGGTAAAGATACGACCAAGTCTTGATTCACGTTGTTTGGGGACTGGTATATCGTCGATATATAAAGTCAGGTACTTGAATCCGCCTCTGATGAACTCCGGATCCACGCATAAGGAACCAGTACGATTCCCAAATTCAAATTGTAGTGGGAGATCCCATTCCTCGTCGTTTGTGGCGTCGGACCTCCTACCAGCAAAGAAGGATGACTCGGAATGGGCCAGATAAAGAACTGGCTCATCAGTTACTGAGTTAACTTCGAAACAAACTCTGGAAGCATGACACAAGGAGCATTAGCAATGCACACATGATAGGGACGAAGTCCAAGATTAACCCACCGCCCGGCAATGTTCTCCCCGAACTCTACTGTCAGTAAACCACCCTCGCCAATTAAGACGCTGCTGGTACCGTAACCCTGTCCGACTGTGAGCGACTTGTCACGCGGCGTTGTGACATTGCCTTCGACTCTCCAAATTCGTGCAGGGGTTATGAAAGATTTATTGTCTGGGGCTTTTATATAATTATCCCAAGGACCCGGAAAGACAGGCTCAGTGGGCAGATTGCCGTAGTCGATCCCCAAGGAGACTACTGCAGGCGCGAGCGCGAATAGAACGAAAGTTATACAAGGCTTCATACTCATAGTACAAGAATTACAAAGTGAATTTCCAAGTAATCTACTTGATAGAGAAAACCCCTAGAGGTTGTAAGTATTCAGGAAGCGTGACATTCCAATAGGCGTTGCGGTGGATGGTGTTGTCAACGCACCAGTCTGCCGGTTATCGTTAGCGTTGAGCTTGTGTTGACGTTACGCGGAGAAACCCTTGCAAGATCCCTGTTGCGCCCCGTTGTGTGGCAGTTTGGGTATACTAGATAGGTGTATACTTGTGTAACCCATATAGGACGTTATATGGAATTATGTAGCTATTACCTAAGGTACCTATGCAATTCAACCCCTGAAACAACATTGCACGAAGGGAGCGGAAGTCTTACTACCTAGGTAGCGTTGGCTTAGGTATTTCGCCCCCTCGCCCTAAAGGGCGTTGCACTTTACACTTGCTCAAGCAAAAACGCGTTGTTGAAGAGCAACTTGGCTAGCCATATAATGCTATTAAAATTGGGCTGAATGGAGATAAATTTCGTATAAGTCTCAAAGAAATAGGAACCGTGTAGTCAAGTCTTCCAGCAAGTATCAATACCCTGACCGAAGTTCACTCGCCTAATAATAACAGGCTTATCTTAAACTTACTCATTGATTTGTCCGAGGGAGCCCCTTTCAAGACCGACAATCTAGAGGTTAGCAAGCATGCAGATACAGCTAAGAAAGGTACACTGCATATTGAATGTCGTACACCTAAGCGCTCAACGACATCGCAAGAATGGTCTAGCGTTCCCAATCCGAGTGTGCGGGTTCTTGGGTCGCCGGGCCAGAAACTGAACGTATCTTTTCGGCTGAGCTACTTCTTGGATCTTTATGTTAGCAGGCGTACTTTCATCTGTCTTGTGTCGAGTTTGGTGATTGAGCTGAAGCCTTGATGAAGTCCTGATAGTCGCCGCCAGCTGACAGGCGGGCCAAACTCAATCGTCTATAGAAAAAGGCGATGCCAACGGCTGCTGCATGTGATTCATGTGGTTCTTCTGTTGTGGTGCAACGAGGAAGGCATAGAGAGGGAGATTCCTAGGCTAGCTAGAAGCTACTTAACTCAGAGGAGACTACTTGTAGTTGTGTTTGCGGCGCACGTGACCAACCACACTTCATATCTACATGCATATGTACTCCATTTGGAATAACAGGATGAAGCTTAATTATGCAGCCATCTTTAACTGAAGACATCTTTGTGTAAGTTAAACAACATTCCTAGGAGCACTATTAAATACTGCTTCTTTCATAATTGACAGTGTTGAAAAATGGGAAACACAAATCATATGAAGCATATATGCTGAACCGAGTATAGCAAGTTAGTCCTTACTCAGTTTTAGATCTTTTCCTGGTTGGTGATCCTCAAGCGGGCTGAGCCGAGGCTCACACACGACCCACAAGCGGTGTCCACGAGTACCTGGACAACTGCTCAACCTCGGTATTGTTTATCCTCTCTCAATTTCACTTCAAAACATACTTAAGTACGCATAGCCAAGCTTCATAAGGCTGCTTTAAAAGCATTTTAGTGAAGTGCAAGTAAGACGTAATAAATACGTTCATAAATGATCCGCTTTCGCTCCTTAGCCCTCAGCATGGCGTCAAATGAGCTCTTCACCGTTCCCATAGCTCCCTTCAAAACATATCCAGAGGGCAGCATCATCTGCACGTCTCCCGCCCCACAGATATACGTCCTCACATGGGCATCGCCGCCGGACAATAGACTCACTTCCGCCTTCAACGCCGCGCTCCTCACAGCTCTCGATGTCATCGAGTTCGGCCACCCGCCGGGGGTCGTCATTACGACCTCGGCCATCACCAAGTTCTACTCCAACGGCCTCGACCTGAAGCTAGCTCTGTCCGTGCCGGACTTCATGGAAACCAGCCTCTACCCGCTATACCGGAGGCTGCTGACGTACCCCATGCCGACCGTGGCGCTGATCAACGGGCACGGTTTCGCCGGTGGCCTGATGCTGGCGATGCACCACGACTACCGGGTCTTCACCGACGCCCGGGGCTACGTGTGCGTCAACGAGCTGGAGTTCGGCGCCCCCCTGACGCCGGCCATGAGCTCCATCTTCCGCATCAAGCTCGCGCCTCGCGTGTACCGGGACCTGGTTCTCGAGGCGCGGCGGTTCGACGCCGAGACCGCGCGCGATGCCGGCATCGTCGATGCGGTCGGCGAGCTGGACGCGGCGCTTCTCCTGATCCAGGAGAGGGGATTGGTCAAGAAAGGCACGACGGGGGTCTACGGCACGTTGAAGGGAGAGATGTACCGCGAGAGTGTCGCGCTGCTGAGTGACAAGGACAAGACCGATGCGGCGATACTTGAGGACTGGAAAGCTGCCGAGAGAAAGCGAAAATCGGAGGGGTACCGATGGGTCAAGAAATGGCAGGAGGTCCAGGATTTCAAAGCCAAGTTATAAGAGCCGTGTAGCCACAATGTTACTTTTATGTAAAACCTCGTGTCCACTTTGAGTGCGTGGTACAAGAATGTCTGAAACCAGTATGAATCGAGGCATTTGTTGCTGTAGAAATCAACGCCAGCCCGAAAGACTATTTCCATTGTCAATCAATGAATTATCCCAATGGCTGGATGGTGTAACCGCTTTTGAGACAGCATAGACAGCATCGACATCATCGACGCCATCGACGTCATAATTTACCGCTCTTTGAGACTTAGAACCTTCATTTTGCCATTGCACCAAATCTAGTAAGATTAACCATCCTTATTACTTACAACAAGAACGGTCTGAAGCAACCTACAGACCTGAAGGCCTCTAGAGCACTTACTCTCGAGGCCCAAATATCAGCTTCTCACAGAGCCCCAAAATTATACGCCTTGTTATTACAGAGGCGCTTTGAGAAAAGGAAGGGCAACTTCGCAAGATGCTCGATGTGAGATAGCTCATGCGAACCTCTTAACTCACTATGATCTTTCATGAATATCAATTGTCCATTATGCCCCTTAGACTTAGGGCTCAATTCGCATAGTACGATATGATCATGGGCGCGATTAAGTTCCATCGTATAGTGATGATGTACAAAGTCATATATATTGTGACTAGGCAGGTTCCGTGCATCGGAACATGCTCTTAAGTCTCGTATTGGTTATGGTCTTGAAATACTGGATTGCTATAGAATCTATCAAGTCTACTTAAACCTTCAGCTGTACGGACTATCGAGTGTTGAGTTACAAGATTTTGAGGCGTTTTGTCATTTCGCGAGGTTTTTGTCTTTTGGACTAACTAACTAACAATTTCTTAATGAAGATACTACTAGGTACGCTGTCGCGGTCGTCTGCTTCTTTCAGACGGTCGTCGTAGCTTCCAAACTGTACACATGCGCTGCGGCTAGTGTGAGTTTTATTTCAATAGAGATAGGCGCTTTCGACGGCGGTACATAATGCCGGGGGTTCCGGTAATGCCAATATTTCCACTAGGTTAGTCCGCTAGTGCTACCGGCAGTTCCGCTAATGCAAAGGATTCCGGGAGACACTTATTCCGGGACTACCGCGACCGTACTCGAGCTCGGGTGCCGGTAGTCGCAACTGCTTATCCTCCTAGAATGGAGGTGTAATCCTTAAGAAAGAGATAGGAATAGTAGGTGACAGCTGTACCACAGTGGCGGGCCTTATTGTTACCGCAATGGCAATAGTTGGTTAAGATTTCCAGGGGGTTCTTGAGAACGTTTTCTGCGGATTGATGTGATCACCTAGCCCACGTTATGTACCTACAGTATTGCATAAATATAGTAGGTAATTTGCAAGCGAGCAGTGGGGGAATTTAGCGATTTATAGTGCTATAACCGAGTATGTCCGTACGGATAAAGGCGTTAATTGACCTTGATCAAGATGTTTCGCTAGCGTGGTATAACTATGGTCTTGTGCTCATCGCTTGCTCGATTCTTGGGTCATCAAGGCCTAGGTCTCCTGTCAATATAGAAATAAACTAGATAGCAATCTGCATTTGCGCCTCAATGGCGATTTCGTTAATTTAGGGGCTTCTTCCTTTTATCAGTATGTTCCGGCTCAGCTAACTGTTGCGACTGGCCGTCCACTCAGGTTCACCTATCGGGGAATTAGAAGTCAATCGTGCGGTGAGATAGATGAAGGCCCGCCACAACCGCTATGAAATGCGACCTGAGTAGGTAATACCATCTGACGCCTGTCCTCTCTAACCTCCAAGTTAGCTTCGGGCTTCCAAGTAATAAGATGAGGAACTGTGATCACATTGCCCTTAAACATGATATTCCACTGAACGATATGTTCCTTGCATTAGGATTCTGCGGTTGTTAGTTGCGACTACCTGGAGTTAACAGACCTTGAGGGGTGATAGATATCCCAAGCACGAAGAGACCGGATTCGGGGTCTTCGGATTGTCCCGGAGACTCCTCGCGGCGATCCTGAATGATTGTGAAATATACCGTACATGCCCATGGAATTCCCTACAGATCAGTTGGGTTTCGAGAATATGGAAAATGGGCGCCAACGGGAATAATATCTGGCGGAACACGTTGACGAGGACGATGCTCGCACAGATGAGAAGTCATTCTAGGTGCAATTACAGGCCAGCACGTTGTCCAATTGCAACCCGTTTCCACCATCTACGCAGCATTGGTGAGCTGAGTGCTGGCAGATCCTGTCAGTCACAAGGTCCAACCCAGTCTTGCCACCATGGTTATATCTCAATAAATCTGCAAGGAACACGAGAATCGGGCGGATGTCGTCGAGCCCAAACGACACTAAGAATCACAACCTTCATCTGTCTCGGCGTCATAGACGGTTCGTTCATAAACGGATTGTTTAAGTAGCGTCAAAGTTCAAACAACACAATAGACGCCACAGTCGAGGGAGTTGAATATCATCAAGACCGCCACGGAGAGACTAATAATAACCTAGGGAACAAGGGTTAAACATGTTTTGGGTACGGATGGAGGAGCGTTGACAGGGGTGTCTTTCGCCGATGGAGGGGCACGGCGTTGCAGGTTGTGTGTTGATTTGCCAGGTTTTTCGTTCAGGCATTGGGACATTACTGGGGGGGTTGCCTGCCAATAGCCCCCCTGTCCCCAGCCCCCCATCAAAGCTGCATGGTCAGCCCCCATTATTAAGCCACTAAAAATCCATGGTCCGTCGTACCTGCCAGGGCTCGCCAAGTAATGCTATTGTTTACGTCTTAGCTCCCCTCGCAAGCCGCTAATGGTTGCCACGGCATGCCGACGCAACCAGCAACACCACACTTTCTGCACTTCTACCACTTATGCGCAAATCACAGTGGCCGGCGCACACGGACAAGTTAGACATTCATGCGAGCCGCTGTCACTTTACTCACTTTACCACCTGTTCCGGAACCATTTCCTTTCCGCCGGGGTCGACGAATTGGACCGGATTTTTTCTTCCAATGCACATCATTAACGAATTCAAAACATACCTAACCTACCTCGACCTTCAACCCCCTAACCTTCAACTTCCCTGCCTATTACCATCGTCAACTCTCTCTCTCTCCCAGCATGACGCCTGGCCATGACTATAATGATTCTAGGTAAGGAATGGTCCAATTGCACCCGTGCCTATTTACCTATATTGTGCTCTGCTTTGGTATGCGGCTACATCATGGTTGGCCCATTAGCATGCGCACTCATCTCGGGAAAATCGCAGGTTCCTCCCATTCATGCCAGAATAAACCCATTGATTTCCCTATGGAATGTCGTTGAAGCTTACTTTATCTACTAGATCATGACTCCCCCGAAGTCTACCGACGATGATAATCCCACGAGTCCACATACGCCCCAGCGCAACGCCGTCAGCAAGAAACGCACCCCGAATACTGCGACAGCGACAACACCGGTCCGGAAAGCTTCGACTCCCGGTGAAGATGGCTCTCCCAAAATTACCCCCGTCACAACACGTCGACGGGCTTCGACTACAAAACAGCAGCCTACTCTTCTTGGCGACTTTTTGCTGGGCCGGCCAACCCCCGCTCGCGTCGCAGCGGACAGGCAAGCAGCGAGGGAAGCGGCACGACAAAGACGAGAAAGTTTGGAGTTGATAAAAAAAGAGGTGCGCCAGGCATCTGTGATGCGGATCCAAACTCCAGGAGGTGTGCACGATAGGGTCAAAAAATGGCAGAAGGCAAATGCTGCCGCTATGGCCGGCGCAGATCCCTTTGCTACTCCAACGGAACCTAGCGATGTGAATATACAAGTAGACGAGAGAAGCGTGACCGAAGAAGACCGGGTGAGGATCAAGATGCGACAGAAACGAAAGCCTCCACCGAACGTGGTTGTTGATCACAAAGCCAATGGCGACGAGACGGAGAACGAGAACCAAGAAGATCCAAAAACGAAAAGCCCGCCTAAGAAGCGGGTCGTCAGCGATACCAATTGGGTGAAGAATAAGAAGACCGAGCCGTCGACAAGTCACTCACCGAAACCTAAGCAAGATGAGGGTGCTGGATCGCCCCTACCGAAGGATTTCGTAACACGCACTGCCGCAAATCCAGCTTTTTCCAGGAAGATACAAGACTGGGCAAAGAAGGTCGAAATTCCCGATGAACTTCACCCTAAACGCCATGGCGCATCTAGATCAGTCGGCAGCGGTGATGGAATTCGCGTCAAGTCGATGCTGAGTGATACTGATGCTACTAGTGGGAGGTCAGAGTCTTCCCATGCCGCTGCCGAGACAGCGAAGCCACGAAAATTCAAGGAGCCAGAGAATGATGGCATACGGGTTAAACCAATAAGAAGAGAGCCCGGGGACGATGGTATAAGGGTCAGCCCTATACAGAAGCAAGCGCATCAAGATGACGGCATAAGAATAAGGCCCGCGGAAAAGCAGGAACATCAAGATGATAGTATAAGGATCAAACCCGTAGAGAAGCGGACACATCAGGATGACGGCATAAGAATCAAGCCTTCACGAAGCCAGACACGCCAAGACGATGGAATAAGAGTTAAGCCTTCGGAGAAGAAAACGAGCCGAGAAGACAATGTCAAGACCACACCCTCCCAAAGCCAGCCACATAAAGTTGATGCCATAAAAGTCGAGTCGCCGCCAACCTCTCTTCCGGACGACGGGATCAGGGTCTCCTCAGATCATCAAGACTCGGACGGCGCGTCGACTATTCGAGCATCTTCAAAGCAAGGCTCAAGAGTCCTGAACGCCCGAACAACAAGAAGCCACAGAGATGCGCCCCCTTCGGATCGCATGGGAGTGATGGAAAAGTCGGAACCTAAGGAGCCGCGAACACCAACGCAAATAAGGTCAAAGACAAGCTCGAGGAAATCGTCCAAATTGCCCTCAAAACCAGCCACCGAATCGGTTCCCAAGTCAGCTCCGAAAAGCTACGCAGAGACGGGCACCACAGTGACGGAAGATGTATCTGACAGCGACTCCTGGACTAGTGGCTCAGATATCGATTCAGATATGCCATCCAGTATAGCACCCAAATCCCTTGCGGAGATACCGGTTGGATATTCCGCGTTTAGCGTACTAGATCTACCGTCCGGCGGGCGACGTGCAACAGGATCAAAAACTACAAGGCAGACTAGTTTCAAGGGTGCTACTAACGTCCTAAAGAAGGCCTTGACAGAAAGTAGGAAGATCCTCACAGAAAAGGTTGAACACCCCAAACCTGTCGCCAATCGCCCGCAAAAAATCGAGAGCTGGTTGAAGGACACAGTTGATCCATTTCTCGAGGCGACAACTCCGACTGAAGCCGAGTCTAAAAGAAGGTCTGTCGAGGAAGCATGGGTAGATGAAAGCAAGGCACGGCACTCGCCATCGTCGAAACGCAAGTCTGCCAGAGTAGTTCATTCCCCAGATATTGAAAAGAGTCAAGAAACTGCCGAGCAAAATGAAATTAAGAAACCCGAGACTGAGGAGCCTAGCAAAGATGAAGTCACCACCACAACTTCATCTGGACTCAAAAGGAGTCGAGCTACTCGGGTTTCTTCATCTCCGTTGAAGAGTAGCAGTAGGAGAGGTCTCAAAGACAAGTTCAGGGACGCTTTCAGTGGAGAGTCGACCGGCCATATCCCATCACCTATGGATTATCCATGCTGTTCTGAACTAGTCGATCTTGATGATTGGCGCGATGATGAACACCGAGAACGACGCCATTCTTCTGGTAGAAGAAGCATGCCTCCCAACGATGACTACTCGTCAGTTTCAGCTGGATCAACCAATCAACCATCTCCCCCTTGTCCAGAATCAAGGCCCCCGCCGCCACCTACTCCATGCCCTGACCGGATACCACCACCTGCTCCCTGTCCCGACCGAGAGCCACCCGCTCCGCCTGCTCCCTGCCCTGGCCGGAGACCACCAGCACCACCTGAACCCTATCATAAACGGAGACCGCCAACGAATGGTCATCACGCATTATCAACGATTGCTTCTGAAGTCGACTTCGGCAGTACGCTCGAGTCAGACATTTCCTCGGTGATATCCCAGACAACCGTGACAGAGAGTACGGCTCCAACCAGGAGTATGGCTACCTCTCGGAAACGAAGTCAGAAATCCGGACTGAAGAGGCGGCTGACGAAGCACTCAGACCTGGTATCGGTATTGTCGTTACCCGATGATACCGCAGCACACAACACCAGCAGGAGTCTTCGTTCGGCACGTAGTGCTAGGAGACCATCCAACCATCTAAACGATGCTACGGTGGATGGTCTTCTGCGAGAGTTTGCAGACGACGAGAATCTATACCAGCGAGAATTGAAGACCGTTGTGGACGGAGTAATTCCTGTCCTGCTAACACAATTTGTTCACGGCGATGGCAGTGCGCCAAAAGATCTCTTCTGGTCTCCTTGGAATAAGCAAAAGGACGACACTATAGACAAGACAGTCGTCAATATGGGAGTTTATCTCGAGAAGCTAAAGAACAGCCATCGCCGTTGTCCTCTATTCGATATCAATAGGTTACCACACTGGCTAGAAACAGTACACGCTATTTACGAGGACTATTTAGATATATGGCGTCTTGGTTTTCAAGGTATTATCGTCAACTTGGCCCCGGCGTCGCCCGATGACGTGGATTCTTTAGTCGGTGCAATGCCTCGCAATGAGCAAGGTGATGTTCTTAACGAAGACGGAGATCGTATCGATGTCGCCCATCTCTTGAAGCGTCCTCTAGTCCGCATCAAATGGATAACAAGATTCATCAAGGTATGCCGATTTGACTAATCCCGATGCTGTGGGAAAGCTAACCCGAGTAGGGCTACCGAACTATTACAGGCACCAATAACTATGAGACTCTCGCTTCTAAATGGGAATCCCTACAGGAAAAGGCGCGACGGCGCCATAAAGAGGAAAATGCCAGGGTAGTCGATGACGACGCTAGATACACTGACATTTCTCGAGCCCGGGACTTGAGGACATTAAAACCGCTAGACAACGTCAGAATCGACCGCTTCCGACAGGTTTACGCTAAGGATTCGTTTTCGTTAGACCTTCGGCACTCGAACGGACAACGGCTTGAATGCCATGTCGAACTCATATTCCGGGATAACCCACTATTCAAATCTGATCCCGGTGATCTCCTTATTAGAGAGACTGGCAGTAGAGGACGCTCATGGCTCTTATTTGCCCCAATCACTGGAGGACACTTCTCTGCCCGGAGAGGAGACACTAAGCACCAACTAGTCATGATGATTAGGGGTTACAAGGACGAATGGTTTGAGCTCATAACGCTGACGACGGATAATGAGAAACAAGTAGTAGAATGGTTGGATATGCTAGGCAGCAGTCCAACACCACCAGCGATCGAACAGACAACTGTAGCGCCACGTTCTCTGGTTCTTTCGCCAAAATCATCGACTAGTGATGTTCCATTGGGCGAACGAAAGGTACGCCGTGGCCACGGCCCTGACACTCGTACGGCGCCGATAGATGCCCCCGATGACCCGGCAGAGAAGCCAAGAACCCCTACACGTTATCACCAAAGAGATAATAGCCATCCAAGTACTCCGGCTTCTGCTTCCCCTCGTCGATCGCCTATTGCATCTCCTGAAAGCACTACCACTCATGATTCCTACAAGTCCCGCCGTTCCCTACCCGTTTCTCCAGCTGAGGATGACCGGGAAGGATACTCTCCTCCCCTTGAAGGGGCTACGGTAGAGACTGAACGACCCGACCCGTTCACGACCAAAAAGTCGTCCCCAAATACAACACCTTATCGCGGCGATGGTGCACCACCTCCTCCTATCCATCGAACTTTCAACGCGAAAAATCCACCGACTCTCTCGCCACCGGTCGAATCCACTCGTCTCAAGAGACGTAACTCTTCTCCACTGAAACACGAATACCATCCGTCAGATATATCATCCGAGGAGTCACTATCAACATTAGGATCGGATGTCGGAGACTCATATTCTGATGAATCATCCGAGGATGAATTGGAGGCGGCTGATATCCCAGACACCACGCCCGCTATCAGCATCAAGCAAGAGACCGAAGAACCAAAGGAGCCCATCATCGTAGAGACCACAGCCAATACCATCCCATCAGCTTCCAGGTCTCAAATTGGTGTGCCTCAGTTAGAGAGCAAGCAGCCGGAATATATCCTCAAATCAACCGCTTCTATCTCCTACTGGGATAATAAACATGGATGCTGGAAGGATCTTTGGCCAGATATTTGCTCTATTGTTACCACCCCAGGTCTAATCGAGGCGTATCCGTCCCGCCGCACTCATCCATCCTCTAGTGATACACCGCAGGAAGAAGATCGGCCGCTGATTGCGTTAGACCTCACACCCTTGGTCATGCTTCGAAATAGTACTGTAGTCGACTTGGAGATAAGATCGCCCGTTCTTAGCTATGCCAGGCTACATTCTAAGGTCAACAGAGCAGAGTCATCATTTTTCCGCTTCCGCGCACAATCAGTCACCGACTGCCAATCGCTCTATATGGCGGTTCACCGTGCGCGTATGGATAATGCAAAGTACAAGGCTCTTGAGGAAGAATCGCGTATCCGGTCTTTCGGACAACACCAGGCTCCGGAGACGGATGATGACAGCAGCAACCATCGTCGAGGCTGGTTTGGCCGGAAGAACAGTTACCGTGCGTCAACACGCGCTCCATCCCAATCAGCTGGCAGTACCTCCCACGCTTCGGGCATGTCCGCGTCTTCTTTCTTAAGAAGGCTTATGGGCGGCGATAATCAGTCTTTCAACATTCTCATGTCCTCAATCGACCGACAGTCCCGCTTCGGAAGCGCAGATGCGTCCTTGTACACTTCGTCATCGTCGTCCGCAACACCGCCCCGCTCGCCCTCTGTCAGTGCTGCGCATAGCGGTAACACCAAGATGAGTCTCACAACAAACAACTTAAAGATACGGCTCCACCTCATGGTGTCTGCCAGCAAATGGGAGGACTTCGGTAACTGTTTGCTCGAAGTAACCCGGCCAGACCGCGGGGCCAGGCAGAACCTGAGGAAGTACCAAGGCATGGAAAAACGGATCATCGTCACCACCATTCCCAAGAAGGACAAAGACGAGAGCAAAGTAATCCTAGATATCGTACTAGGGAGTCGATGCTTCAGTCGGCTGGGCAGCAGAGGCGTCCTATTGAACGTCTGGGAGGAAGTCAAGGACGAGAGCGGAGAGCGCGGCGTCGCGCCGCAGAACAGGAACAGCGGCGGAATGGTGAATAAGTGGTGCTTCCAGTGCTCGTCCGTCGCGGAGGCAAGCTGGATCTACGGCTTGGTCACACAGGAGGTCATGATTATCTAATTATAACCCTATCTCTCTATCTTGAACGACACACACCCCTTTTTTTTTACCATTGGTCTTCCCTTAACTTTGCATTGTTACGACAGTAATGGGAGACGTTTTTCTGTCTTACACGGATATCGATTTGCATTAATAGACTGCCGGCGAAAGGGGGAAGGGGGCGAGGCACGGCTAGGACTTAGAAACTCACGCATGGGCGGATGGATGGATGGATCCATGGAATGGGGTGGATTAACTCTGGAGGTGGGCAGGTCGTTCAGGTGCATGATGACGCAGCGTTTTATAAAGTCGGCTTTTAGTGATTGTTTTTAATCTTCTTCTCGGTTATCACCTACATACTCCTTTCCACGTCGTCGGATACCTTACCTTACGTACGTTAGTTACTCGTACTGTTCTGTAGATATATGCTGTGTATGTATACGGCGCTGAGATACCTAACCTTTGTTAATGAAGAACGGAGAAGTCTTATCTGGTGTGAAACTGACTGGATGGCTGAGTGTGTGTGTGGAGTTGAGCAACGAACTAGTTAAATATTCCCTCGTACTCAGGCATTAGACCTTCCACGACGCGATTCCCAAAGGCCGCTGCTTGTCCACGGACTATGATTCGGGTAGACTTTGAGTCTTTCCCTTACATATATATAGCGGAGTGGGCGGATAGGTATCGATTTTTACGCAGTATTAATACGTTCGAAGCTACGAGATATTAGCTAGTTTAATCTTTTCTATAACTGCCCCAACGGCTTATAACAGTAGAAATAACGGAGGAATTGTCATGCGTACAGGTAGTTGTGCCACCATAGATCCCATATCTGCTTTTATCATGATAATTTGATAATTTATATTGTCTCCTCGCCGTGGCAGACCTCGGTAGATACAATTGTTTCAGCAATGAACTGTTGCTCAGTTTCTGGGGAAAGCACTTGACATGCTTCGCCATACACACGCCAACATAATTACCACGTAAGAGAATCTTTAAAAAAAAGAGCTACCCGTCAAATAATCAAATAATAATAATAAACAAATTTATAAGAGGAAAGGAAAACAACTCATTAGTCTTAAAACTTTACTGTTTATGTTTATTTATAAACTATAACACTGCATTATAATAAAATCAACGGAAAGTAAAGTTGATGTTTTTTATAGTAGTAGAAATGCTATGGCTCAACGATTATTTGCACCACCCGATAGACTTGTTGAATCGTACCTATGGATGCAGAGATGTTAGGTACCTGGTCTGTGCAGCGCGCTAGCCCCATCCGGACCGGGTCCCCATTGTTCCCTGGCTAACGCGTCGTCATAAATTGCAGTCATTGTTCTCTTGGTGACCGACTACATATATGTACTTGTTACTTAAGCACATAACTTATGGACACGGACCCTTCCTTGTGCTCCCAATTCCAACCCGTCCCAATCATCAAGTTATTCTCATTCCCACATCATCGAGACAACAGACAATTGTTGATATTAAACTCGTTGCAAACTGCATAAACCGTACCTATATCAACTTCCATTTTCTCACATTTATTGACCGTTTCTATCACCATCCTGATCGCGTAATCATGACCGATTACACGTCTCTAAAGGTTCCGGAGCTGAAGAAGCTCCTCCATGACCTGTCACTTCCCGTCACTGGTAACAAGGCAGATCTGATCGCGCGCCTGCAAGAGCATGACAAGTCCAAAGATGGTTAGTCTTATCCCCATTGTTTAGCTTATGGCATGACTCTCACAATGACTTCACACTAACCTCGATACCTAGCAGCTGCGCCACCACGCGAGAACGAAGATGAGATCGACTACAGTGACGATGACGCGCCTGTGACTACTCAGCCTGCAAAACCCGCAGAACCTGCAAAGCCCGCTGAGCCTGCACCTGCATCTGCTGCTGAAGAGAAGCCCGCCGAAGCTGCCAAGGAACCAGAGCCGGCAAATGATGACGCTGCAACCACGGAAACCGCAGAAAAGCCCGCTGAGCCAGCGACTGAGAAGGCCGCCGATCCAGAAGCCCCTAAGACAGACTTCTCCGCGCACCTACCTGCCTCAACAGCAGATGAAGAGACGCGGAAGCGTGAGGCACGAGCGAAGAGATTCGGCATTGTCTCAGATGACACGGAGAAGAAGGCCGAGCGCGCCAAGCGCTTCGGTGTGGACGAATCTTCAGTAGTCAAAGGTCTAGATGACGCGTTGCCGGAAAGACGTCCGAAGCGAGGACGCGAAGGGGGCAACGCGGACGGTGAGAGAGGTGCGAAGAGACAGAACAACGACCGTGGCCGACAACAAGGACGGGGTCGGGGTCGTGGACGTCGCGGCAGAGGTGGAAGAGCGGGTGACAGTGGTCCCAGAAAGGAGGGTAAGCCGAACGGCGCCGGCGCCAAGTCGAACATCCTGAGCGACCCGTCCGAGAAGGCGAAGGCGGAGGCGCGGGCGAAGCGTTTCGGTGGCGCTTCCTAGGGGGGCGTTCCAAACGCTATCCTGACCGACCCAGCCGAACAGGTGAAGGCCGAAGCGAGAGCGAGGCGATTTGCTTCTACCTTGCCATGATCGCGACGCTTCGAACTCTTAATACCACGAAGAGCTAAAGCCAAGTTCGGAGACGACGCGTTGTTTCTCGCGTTCTCGCCTTTGCCGATGTACACTACTTTATTCCATTGGGTTACCGCGATGCCACCATGCGATGTCTTGTCGTTCCAGGCCCTTACGGCGGTCCTTTTCATGATTTTCACGTCCTTGCCGCCGCAGTTTGTGCGGGCGCCCGAGCAGCAGGGAGAGAGCTACCTAGATAATATAAGCGGTAACATTTGAACTTTTTTTTATCCCTGGACTAGCGGGACCCCAAATTCGCGATTTTTTCTTTCGGTCGGCGTACGTGCGACGCGTTATTTATCAGGGACTACTAGTAGTTTTCAACGCGACCGCGCTCTCTCGTATTCTTGCTAGCTGGAGCATTTCTTGACGTGACCCACGCGCGGCTTAATCCTGAGGGAAACCTATAAATCTATAATGTCCAAACGGTCTGGCTCTCGGGGAGTAGGGTTTATCGTGAGGTGGTCATTATCACGCTATGGCTTCTACATCTGAAGGGATGGGAACCCGGGGGTTATTGTAGGCAGCCTTTATATAAGCGACCATTGCCATTGTCGAGGTTGAGTTGTGCTTGGAGATTGCCTCGGGCTTCGGACGTGAGACATAGGGCGGCTCGTTCTTGGTCAGAGGATTCCGGTTGGGCTACTGCCTACTACCACCTATTGCTAAGCACTATGTTACTTGATAGCTCGCACCGCTTTGCGATTCAGGTCCTGCTATGTGAAACATCCCTGATTCTATAATGCTAGATGGAGTCCGTGTGATACCGGAATGGGAAATAAATGGCAAAGGGGGTGAATATTAGGTGTGAATACTCCCTGATAGCCGCCGCAAATCTGAGCCGGGATCGCAACTTCATTATCGTGCCAGGGAGTATATGCATGAGACAGAGTGGGATCTAGGGTCAGGCTTTTACATCCAGGGCCAATGCTGGAAGTAGTTACAGGTTCCCGTCCGCGGGTAGTTACTAACTGCGAACACTTCGAGTTGGAGAGGAGGTATATAGTCCTTTCCAGGTACTTACTCCTTTAGACCATGGGTAGAGCGAAGTGTTAATGAACGATACGCCATGGCTTGACTAGATAATTTTAGAAATCTAGTCTATGAAGTTGTCGAAGTGGTTCAAGATTCTCATTTAAAATGAGAAGGCCGAGTGTAAGCCCAATCCAGATGGTTCTAATAGGCCATTTTTAGCAAGTAAGTATTGATTTGTGTTGCGATACCTAACATAGTTAGCTATTGAAAAAGTTATTGTACTGGTACGGACGCAGTTCCAGCGAGATCAAAGCCAATACCCTAAAGCCAGTACCCCGTTGCTACGATATGTCCTCCGGGTCAGCGTCAAGGATATTGTGAATTGCCATAATACGCTCGGTTATATTAGCCGCTGCCTATATAGAACGATAGAAAAACCGCTGCGTAGCTCCTCGACTGATTCCTCAGCGCATGATTACTGCAGAAAAGAACAGAAGTTATATTCAAAATAGATTATAATATGATAGACATGGTCTTGAGATCTGCGCATCGCTTAACCCAAGCCCTCGTACTTCAAATTGTTCTACTCGGCTACTCGGCTCCGCGGCTTTAGACAGGAGTTACAACATTCCAGGACCTACGTCGAACCTTAACCGGCGACTTCTACATACCTATAGTAGACACGAGAGTTGCGTCCAGGAGATGAGTCGTAGAAAAGTACCTAGTGAAGACTCAAGCCGACGATAAGCAAAGATATGAATAGGCCGGGACCACGAGGTCATCCGAGAACGTCATGACACCTGATGTCTGCTTGTTTGTCTCATCGACATGCCGCACGCACGCGCCGTGCCGTATCTTCCGAGCTGAAAGGATCAAGTGACAGCCCGGAGCAGGATCGGCGTCTTCTGGTAGGCCGCAGGCATGTATGCATGTCTCGGGCGCTGTGGTCGAGACAATCACGCAAACGTCCAGCCTTAGACAGTGCGTCGCGCGTGTTAAGAATCTGGAAGCCTTCGATTGCGTTGTCATGCCCCTATGCCCGTGCCGAGCCGAGGAGGGTTTCAGATAACCCACGAAAGGCCTTTGTACGCCTTCACTATAAAGTACCTGGTAGGTACGTATACGCCGGGGACAGATGAGTGAGATTATTTCTCTCCGCAAGGGAAGCGCCGATAGACTACACGTAAGCTGGGCTTGTTGTGGACGGCTTCTGTTCGCCCCTGAATGGGTATTCTTGGCCCGTTACATATCGAGGGGGAAGAGCAAGACTAGGCGAGATGGTAGTTTGTACGCAGTCTGCCTCCACGACGCCACCCTAGGGTAGGTAAGCAACGATAACTGGCCAACATCAGTTGAAAATCAACGGCATTGCCATCATAGAACCGGTGGTCGAAACCAACTCCTCCGTACGAGGCCCATATGCCAGAGGATCGTAATCATATGGCTCACTGAGCATTTTTAATATCGGGCTCGGGCGGGTGCTCGTCTCGCCGTAATATCCGGCGACCATTCTTCGCGTCCATATGGGAGCAAGGGCATAATGGACAGACCTATCAAGGACGAGAGGCCCGAATTCATGACCAACTCGAGTTAGGGCGTGATAAGAGAGTAGAGAGGCAGCCGTCGTCAGCTCGTCTTATCAGAGGCCTGTCCATGTGATCCCGTGACATCGAGACTGGCCGATATGGGAGAAGAAGGATCACATCACAGTAGATCGCGGGTTGGTCGGTGCTAAATAAGCAAAGGGTACTAACTGTCCGCCTAGATACTCCATTCGAATACTAGTACTCTAGGAGATCTTTGTTAAGAGCGGCTATTTGCTAGAACGGCCAGTCAGCCCTCTGTTCAACCGTACTAGGTTGGCCAACTGGGGAGCTCTATCTGATCGCCGCGAGGCGGAGCGCGTTACTGCTTTTGGAAGTTACTGCTTTGGTGGACTAGCCAAGATAGAGCTGTGTCACCAGGAGAAGCGCCGTTTGGCGCTGCTCGCGCTTATTGGAAGGACTGTAAATCCTGTTGGGGCCTTTGAGGGCCGAGGTCCGTTTGCGCTTGCGAGTTATATGAGGGTCGGCAGATACGGGTTGTGATGATACACGTACATTATTACCCTGAACATCTGGCATACGTCGTCGTCCCAACGACCAACTTTGACTTCGGCTAAAGGCTCCCTATCTAGCGAGGTAGTTGGAAGCTTGGTTTTCAGGGTAAGATCTGAAATGTCTCAGACATACATGTTACTTGCATGGTTTGGTACTTGGTTCGACGGCAATGATGCGCAAGTAGGTACTAAAGGACCATCATTTGTGGAACTTGTTGCGCGTCTTATTAGTGGTAGTCAGCCCAGCAGGTCCAGTAGGTATGTAAGTAGGATCTCAGCAGCCTATCGTGATGTCCACCGTGAGAGAGCGTATTGACGCCAACTGCACCACATAAGAGCGCGCTAATCCCGCATTTCTTCTAACTGTTCCATGTTCCAACAACGCCACCTTCTTACCGAGCGACTTCTGGAAAATGGCGAGTCAGCGTCCGCACATGGCAAGAAATTCTTCAAGCCGGATTCTTGGGAAGAGCGGATGACGAGTTATGTCAAAACCGTTAGTTGTCGTTAGAAGAGATTTGCAGCCACGGTAGTAAATTCGACCGAGAAGAGATGTCCTCACACCATCTTCTTGTCACGTTATTTGGGCGACCCCATCGTCCCCAAAGTCTTGGTCGCGGCTGTCTCACTTTTCAAGTCCAATCGCTATGCAGAAGACCCCTGTTCACCTGAATGAGCCCTGGTCGCGGACAAGGGCCAGCGGCTGCGATTGGGTTTGAAGCGTAGTTAGTAGATTGCCAAGGTGGATCGTTCCGCCGTTATTTTCATCGTCTTCAGTTTTTCTTTCTTAACATGTCGCCTCATTCTTCGTAGTCAACACAAATACACACATCGTGCGCGTCCAAGTCCCACAAAGCAATCGTGAGATGCGGGCTTCGACATCAGTTTCTTGAACCTTAGGTTGCCTCCAAATTCCCAGTTCTCGCTTAGGAGCTGCTAGGCAAGCCAGGAAGTCCTGGAGAACGGGAATGCCACGTCGACATGACACTAGCCACATAGCCACATCGGCACTCGCTGAGTCCGTATGGATCCCCATTAAGCCGGTTTACCTACGGATCCGTACGTAACGACTGATATACGACTGTGGCGGAGTGCATATTCGGCACTCGCCACACACATGTATGCCAGGCTCACGATTTTCCAAGGTTCAAGTGTCCTCAGTGGACCCGAAGGCCCGGGCCTACAACGACCAACGACCTTGGGGCTCCGTTCCTGGTTCTCGGCATTCTGGCAAGCTTCATGGTCGATTTAAGACAACTTGACGCAAGATTGCCTGCCAAAGTGCATTAGTTTTGCCCCAGACCATGCAGCTTTCAGCTTGTCTTGGGTGCACGTGTTGGGATTTGCGCTGCAAGCTACAGGAGGCTCTCACCATGAGGGCATATGTCACGAATACGCACCGAACAGTATTCCGTGCCGAGCTTGGAACTCGACTGCCGTAGCAATGACTCAGTGTACTGCGATACTTCCTAAACATTATCCCACCTTGGTAGCCTGGTCGCCTGGTAGCCCAGTTGAGTGGTCGCCAAGAGTTGGACCATGGGGACTAGGGCTCCAAGTCGCGTTGTATAGCATGTATTTTGTATGCTATTCTGGGATTTTTGTTACATAGCCGCTCGGGGAGGACTAGACTAGGCTCTTCAACCCGATTAACCCGCATCCAGATCTTTGCCATGTACTTACTGCAATAACAGCTCCCTGCCGTAGAAGCGCGTTAAGAAAATCCAAGGGAGGCCGAAGTAGCAACAGGCTTTGACCAACATCAGGTATTTGATTCCGATTAACCCGGTAGGGCCTGGTGTCTCGTCGTTCGAAAGGCAGTATTCACAATTTGTGATCTCCAACATAATTATTGGATGTGTAAATAGTTGACGAAGAATACAGATTTCTGGGATTAATGACGCATTGGCGAGAGTTGCAACTGATTGAAGGGGGTCGAAAGGTCTCTTGTCCTCCAGGGATGATCCAAATGATCGTCGACGGCGTTGCTTATTGATCGATATATTAACGAGCTTCACCGAAGACGATTTCGATGTGAAGGACTGGGGAAAAGGACAGCTGCAAAACCCGCACGGATAGGGAGAGACATGCAGAAGCACCAACTGCAAGCCCCATCTCTCTCAGATAGTCTGGTTCTACCTACATATGTACTGCACAGTAAGTAGTATGAAAGCCAATATTGTGCGAGTTCATTGGACGGTAAATAACGCAAAGTAGCCAATCAGAAAATTCTTTAGATTCTTATCCTACATCCCAAACTAAGGCCCTGTCAGCATTGGATAGCTTATTCTAGTGAGCATCTTACCTTGACTTACTAGTATGTAGTGTCACTGGTTGGATCTTTTACGCGATGATCCCCATGGACTTGTGAGAGGTACCTAACTGTTTATAAGTATGGTGACCAAGTTTTACTTCATAAAGCGCTAACCTAGAAATGACCTCTCTAGCCAAGCCAATAACCTACCTATCTAATAGGTCAGGTATAGGTTACGGTTGTAGCCCAGCGTTAGGCCAGGACATGTGTTAACTGCCAGTGGCGATGTTGTCCTTGCGAGTAATACTGTACTGTATGTATGTACGTGTACATGCCTCATGATGGTAAACAACATAGAGAAACTGAAGAGAGCAACTTAGAACGACTCACAAGCGCCGGTTAAGTGGAGAAACAAGGATATCACAGACCAAACTGCCAAGCTACTAACCTACATTGGAACCGTAGGCTGTCACTGTAGGTTAGGTCGATGGAACCAAGATCGCGGTGGATTGGGGCGAGCGGGCACACGATTTTGGCGCTTTTCGGAGAGAACAGAAGTGAGACATGCAGGAGGAGAAGACAGCACATGTACCCGGTACGTAGTACTATCACGCCGTGGTGGAACCGCGAGGTTCTGGGAACGATCTGAAACATTTGTGCATGCGGATTCAAACGGGATATACGCATAATCGCGAAGCTAAGCGTCCCGGTGTTTTACAATAGAAGAAAAAACTTATGATAAGGATGTTTACTGTGTATATGAACAGTCTGCCCCTTATATTAATTTGTTTAGTAGATTATAGTGAATTCATACGTGTGCTAAGAACCCTTAGGATAATCAAATACGATCATGCTAATATTGAAACATTGCCTTGTAGCGGGGGCTTTCCACTGTATTCCTTTGCCGTGCAATTAATACAAGGGGCAGACCAAGGTATGTAGTACTTTACTGGGTTGCGTTTACGTAGTACCATTGTATAATAGAGTTGAATATAAGAGAGTCTCGACCCTCAAAGCCTTAGAAACAGGTACATAATTCTTATACCTAGGCAGTATGCAGTTATGATGGATTACTAGGTACTATCAATGATACCTCTACGTATGTACATAGGTACGCTCTAGGAACCTTTATAATACTAGTGTAGACAAAATCTTAAGGCAGGGGTGCAATTGACATCTCTAGGCGGCCCGCACCTTGGATTCCCACTACTGATGCGTACATATGTACATGGAACTACCATGATTAGGTACTGTTGTGCCACTGCCACTGCCAACTGTCTTTCAGCAGCATTGACTAGTTAGGTAGCATTAGTTACATACCTATAGAATGTTACTGCCAGTTACTGCGATTGCCTGCCAGCGAACAAAGCAGGAAAGAAGCAGGTAAGAAGACACGAGCAGGCTGCCTCTGGTTCTCCGCAAATACCCGAACGGTTATGGCCGTTAAGCGACCAACATCAGCCACTTCAAGTTGCATTGTCATTTTCCGGCTTTGCCGTTGCTTTCCACTCATCACCTTCATCACCTTCATCTATCACTGGCAACTATTCGATCAACGTTGAGACATTCCATGCTCGTTATCATCCGATATTTACCTATAGGATGCTGTGGGTAACCCCAGACCCCCTCGTATCAATACATACAGTGATTCCTACATACTGTAACTGCTAATATGTAGGTATGTATGGATGGATGTAAAGAACATCTATAGCGATCTAGTTATTCGCCAGATACCGCTAGCGTCGCATGACCGATCTACTTGTAAAGTTACAGTAGGTTGTGGGCTCTGGACAACTCAACTAGGAAGAGGTCGGCAAGTGTCAAGGGTTCTCTTTAACGAATAGTATCGTCTAGAGGCCACTACAGCGTTCTTATAGGACACTGGAATATGCACGATCCAAGACCATTTTGCACCGGTTTCTCTCACTCGCAGACCTGCATACTACACAGCGTCAGCAACCGAATGATGGACAGCAAGAAAACCCCCTAGCTTGGCCGATTTTCCTCCGTTCCTGCTTTGTGCCCTTGTCCAACAGACACTGGAAGCAGAAGTGGGAAATATATGGATATGGAGATTCTTGATCTACACCTTTCCCATGTCAGGCAGACTTCGTTAACAACATTGGCACAGCATCCAGCGCCATTGTAGTGTAGGACCCCCGGCTGTCGATCGGCTCAGACCCTCAGACCCTCAGACCCTGCTCCGCAAAGCCCACAACGGCGGGATATGGTCGCTGCCAACCAGGGCCAATACTCGGCGATTCCATTATGCACCCTGCACCTGATTTGCAGACGTGATGCAAACGCTCGCATCTTGATCCTTTACAGGGGTTTTGCGCCACACTTGTCAAAAAGGACCACCTGCCTACCTCCTAGCTAACTACTCATCCATGTACCTCATACTATGACCCTTGTCCAAACCCCTGGGTACATCATCGCCTTGCGAATATGCAAGGTGAAAGGGCAAAGCAAGCTAAAACGTACAGGTATCTTCTTTTACTATGTATATACAATCCCACCTCTCTTCTATTCTCCGATCACTCTGCCGATACTATCTGTAGTCTTTTGTCTCTTGTCTCCTACTCCCCGGTCTGGATCATTTCGTGTCACTTTTCTTTCCATATCTCGCCCATTTGATGAAGAGGGATAGCATCCATTGGAACAGGAACTCCTCTTGAGTTCTTCTCTTGTCATAGCTCCAGGGCCGACAGCTTCTTTAGTCTTCCCAGACGACCATAACAGCAGCAGAAACTTTTCAGTGAAGTCTGTTGAAGGAGGACGACGGCGTCAACGCTTAATAAACGCCCAGAAATTCCCCACCATCTTCTGTACTACCCACCATATTCTTCAACCTATCTTGCCCGGTTGACATTCTACTGTACACCCACGCGGAAACGTTTGCTTCCCCACAAGGAATTCTCCCCCGGGCTCGACTATCTTCGACATCCTTTCGCGGCTTTCCCTATTTGGTTCTTTCCCCCCTTGACGGTTGTTTCTTTACCTCACTCGCTAATGTTCATTGATATCTCTCTTCAATATTTCTGTTCTTGACTCGGTCGGTTGGATTTATTACTTGGCTTGTCCGCTCTTGCGTATTCATTTGCGTTTCACGGCAGCATACACTGGAGCTTTGGGAATTGTCATAATATTGGTCAGGCCGTTACGCATTGCGGCCAACGGCGCTTATGTATCAAAGCGAAGCCGGTGCCTATTTCTTCACGTCCTTTTCGCCGCCTGAGTGAAGTGGTGTGTGGCCTGTCAGCACCTAGTCGACGACTTGAAAAATCGCAAAACCTCTCGCAATAAATACTACCAGGTTGTACCATTTATGCCCGTCAGCTAGGTCTTACCGCTAACCACCCGTGCAGAAGTATATATGGATGTACCTATACCTTGGTTATAATGTACATTTAACCTTATATTATCATGGTTGAGCTTTCAGTCCTTCCTTCGAGTTGATAAGTCGACATGGCGTCTATTAGATCACCCTCTGAGTCTCGGGGTAGAGGGGGCAGTGGATCACAGTCGAAAAGACTAGGGGGCATAATGGAGACATCCAAGCAAGATTTCCCGCCGGTATTGAGTCGAATCGCCCGCAGGGAGGCAGAAAATTCCAGACTTGGGCCTCCATTAAACGCGCAGTCTAGGACATATCAAAGCCGAATACCACAGAACCCTTCTGCGCGAAAGACATCCACTCATAATTCTTCTAGCAGACCCCCCCTTACTCATGAATCACAGTCCTGGTCTATCGGTTCAGGCCCCACGAGGTCAACAACGAATGCATTGACCTCTGCATCAACTGTACGTGAACAGACTAGTTCATTGAAACAACCTCAGAATGTGGTACGCCGAAAGCAGTCCAGTATATCCCAGGAACGCGCCAGTCCGCAAAATCAGTCCCGGTCAAACTCGGGAAGAACTAGTTCTTCATCGTCAATACCAAGGTTGCAGACAACGCTCGACCCTTGTGGTCCTTATTCGGATCAGAAAATCACATCCAGTCCTGTTGAGATTCGGGTCGCACAAAAGGTCGAATTAGCTCAAACTCCCAAAGAGCCTGCTAGAGTCTATCCGGAGTTGGATCGTTATCGAGACATAGAGCTCCCTCCCTCTAGGGATGAACTAAGCATAGATGTCCCGTTTAAACTCGCAACTGACAATCTTCCGCCGCCGACACCACTATTTTCCGGTGCAAGCAGCCATAGTCAACTGAGCACCTTTAGTGCCAGTCCGTCTACTAGATTTTCCGACTCACCTGGTCCTAGTCCTTACAGCCGAGACACGACTCCTACCTCGATGTCTTCGCAGTCGCCCGGATTCGTTGCGCCGATGCGTCTTCCTGTAACTAGGGCAAGACAACCAAGTCCAGCTGAGACGAGGCCACCAGTGACACGGAGAAGGGCCGGGAGTATACCGAATGAGGGAGATGGTTTCGGTGCCGACCCTCAGGGTCTCGCCGCAGTCCGGGAAGCGTTGACGTCGTCGTCGTCAAATTCAACGGTACGCGCTGAAGACAAGAAGGAGAAGAAGTCACGCCGAGGGCTATCGCCAACCCCTCCGAAGCCCCCACCGCGAAAATCGTCTCAGAAGTTTAAGAAGGAGGGAAGTGAGGGTATATCGCCCTCCAAAGCGTCTCAGATACCTCCTGTTCCTCAAGTTGGGTCGTTGTCTCCAACGAAGACTATGCATACGCCTCGTGAACGAACTCATCAAGCTACGTCTTCACAGTCGCGGTTCGCGCCACCATCCCGGCCAAGCAGAGATGGGACGCCTGACCTTTACTCTCAATTCGGTGGCCCAGTTCCCATAATTCACAGCAATCTCTCCTCTGCAAGCCTCACCGGTAGACGCCAAAGCGGTCAGTTAGCGCCGAGCTCCCTACCGAAATCGACATCATCTTCCGTTCAGGACTCAATTGCATCGAAGACTCCTGTTGGTCGAGAACCCACACCATCACCAGGACCAGGAACCTCAGCAAGCTCTCAACCAGGGAGAACTACTAGGACGCCCAGCCCAGGTGTCTCTGCATTCAAGACGAGATTTCCGCTTTTCGGACGACGAACCAAGGCTGCTGTCCCTGAAGCACCACACGTAGAAAAGAAAGAGAAGCTGACTCGAAGAGGTCCAGCAGCCGGGACAGGCTATGAAGGATACGGCAGAATTGGAGCCGTCAAGAGACGTAGCAGTAATGCAGCAAATGTGTCACGCACCCTACCGGGTCCGGTATCTTCGGCCGAGAGTCTCGCAAGTACTCAATCAACCGATCTGTTTCTTTTAGAACGAATGAATCCAGTGATCATTGCTGGCGGTGAGGTTGTGGAGAATCGAAACACCAGCTTTGAATTGTCCAGAACAGAAAGTAACCAAAGCATACCTTCCATGCATCCGGAAATTCACTCCCGCAGCAACTCAGGTGTTTCCTTATCTCCCAAAGAAGAAACTCGACAAACGTTATGGCCCTCGCCATTTCCTAACGCATCAATTCAATCTCGGCGTCCATCAGACAGTAGTGGGTCGGAATCGGTCAAAACGAAACCCACCATTGCCTTCCGAAGGTCGGTTCAGCGCCTGGAGTCTCCAAATCGTGGTCCCCTTAATCTTCCAAAGCCCATCATCACCAGGGGGATGTCTTCTCCATCCGTTGGAAGTATAGATACAACCACCCTGACCGATGACTCTTTACTAGATTCTCGACCGGAGCTTACGCGAGAAGTGCCAGAGTCAAAGACAGCACCAAAGAAGTTGACGAAGCGAGCAAGGTCTCCTCGTAAGTGGAACCTCTTCAGCAGATCTCAGAGCCAGCCCAACAAGGCCCCTAAGAAGCAAGTTGAGGCAAGCGTTTCCGCAGTGGCGAAACCTGCTCTGAGCAAGCCAATTGCGTATTACACCATGATGGACTCCTCTGAGCAAGAAGATACTGAAGAGCAAGATGTCACCGATATTTTGAGGGAAGCGGAAGTCTTCAACGTGCCACATCGATCTACGGATAAGCGTATTCAAAGGCCTACAGTGGATGAGCAGACGCCGGAAGTATCGCAGGAGCGGCTTGTGCAGCCGCGAAAAATGGGATCGAGATCGACGCAAATAGCTGCATCACCACGCCAAACTCACACAAACCCAAGCTCAGGACAGCAACAGCGAAATGTGAAGCCTGCGTCCTTGGAAGCTGCCACGGCGCGCCCAAGTAGGCTTCCTCAAGTCGGTAGGATTCCAAAGGTCGTCAATACTCGCCCTGAACAAACTTCGCCTAAAAGCTTCTCTCGACCCTTCAATCGAATTAGCCTCCAATTCCCGACCCCTCGTCTAGACCACGTCGACCAGGAATCAGTTGCAAAGGGTCCAAGTCCCTCCAAGGGAACATCTCCAGAGCCCGCGCAAGTAGAATCGGCGGATGTAGGAGCATATCAGAGTTACTCTTCCGAAACAATTCCTACTAATGACCTACGTCTTGATCTTGCTCGGCCAGGCGATGAGTTCCTTACTTTCCCTCCTCCAGAGTGCATAGAAAGCTCAGGATCGAGCAATTCAGAGTCTGTTAATTTTTCCAATCATGCAATTGCACCTCCAAAGCCGATGGCGCCCCTTGGTGAGGATGAGATCTGGGATGAGTACAACGACTTGTTAGGAGAGGTGCCTCCGTCTGCAACCTCGTCACGAGGATATCCATTCCATTTGGATATCTATGACTCGGGACTTGGAGATAAATCAGGCAAGCCGCTCATGTCGCCCACTATCAATACCCAGCCCGTCAAGGACTTCAGAGATTCTATTGAGACTGGAAAGGCTGCCACGTCATCAAGCCACTACAGCGCTGATATGACGGCCAGGATCAACGCAGCCTTCGGGTTTAGCTCTGACCCACCGGGCACACAGCTCCCAGCCCCCGGGTATGTATCGGATAGCGCCCCAGATAACAGCAACGTACAGGCTCCTGTGACTTTTCAGCGAGGCAGCGGATCGTCAAACCGAAGCGCCGAAGAGAGCATGTCAAACAACAGAAGTTCAAGCAGCAGCCGAACAAGCGACGAGACGCCTCTCTCCCAGGTCAATCTTCGAGTCGGCTCGATGACGGTCAGCAAATGGCTCTCATTTGGCCACGTGCTGTTCAGCCCAGTCCGCGAAGATCTCGTCAACGTCGTTGGTTCGCTGCAGCGCCACTCGATCCTTGTCATTGACGGGCTCGGAAACGACGACTGGTCCTTCTATGCTGCGGAGACTTATCCTGCCGCAACTTTCTACAACTTGTCTCCTCGTGCCCCATTGCCAAAAAGGCTTCAGGCGACTTCTTCCTTTCCTCTCTCGCCCCCCAATCATCACCAAATCCAATTCACCTCTTACAAGGATAAGTTTCCCTTCGGTCCAGACAGCTTTACCTTGGTCGTATTCCGCTTCCCGTCTGCCGCACCAGAATCGCACTACCGTAACATTATTTCGGAGGCACGTCGTGTTCTCAAACCCGGCGGATACATTGAGCTATCCATCCTTGATGTAGATCTGAACAACATGGGTAACCGTACGCGTCGTGCCGTACGTCACTTAAAGGAGCGAGTGAGCGTACAGAATTCCGATTTCAATCTTAGCAGTACATCCGACATCATTCTCCGACTCCTCGGCAAGAAAGGGTTTATTGATATCAAGAGCTGCCGAGTTGGTGTACCAGTAGCAAGTGCGATCACCAACGCCTCGGGCAAGAGGGGTAAGAAGGATGAGCGCAGTCTTGCGGAGATGATGAACGATAAAACCGAGACGGGCGACGAAAATATCACGAAAATGGTGTCGAAGGTGGGACGATGGTGGTACAACCGATGCTACGAGGTTCCAATGGGGATGAAAACTAGCATTTGGAAAGATCGGGCCTTGTTGGCCGAATGTGATGAGTGGGGGACGAGTTTAAAGCTTATGGTCTGCCACGCAAGAATGCCAGACGCGGGCGGAAGACTTGCGAGCATATGAAGTTCTTGACAACGATCATCTGGATATCACGACCCCCCGCACAGGATCTCGGATTACGCAACCTGAAGGGCTATGGTTTTCTTTCTTCACCTTGATGGGCTCTTGTTTCTTGGATTATCTGGTTTCAGCGAAATTTTACAGCATCCTCTAACCCGGATAAGCGTCCTTTTTTCCAACATTCCACTCGCATCATCATTATCATCATCATAATGGCGCAGGAACAGTCAGTTATAAGAGAGGCATCGCAAGAAAATATTTCGGACAAGATCTCAATAGGGCGCGAGCCCGGCATGAAAACTTATTTCATTCTTTCTAAAACATGGGCGGGAACCGAAGGACTCGAGGTCATTTTATAACTACGCAGGAGACCGGGAAAACAGTACGGCTCCGATCAACAGCTCAGCTAAGTGTCCTTCGTTGGGCCTAATGAAGCCGGGCGCTCAACTCTAGTCAAACACATATACGCCAACTCACGCTTATTTCTGCTCGCCAATGTCACCTCGATCTATCCGAGTCTCGACAGGCAACCTTATTGATATTATTATTGGTCATTGTCGTGGGACCGGCCTCCACGGAGACTTGACTTCCTTTGCTCTTGACTAAGAGCATCAGCGAGTTAGGTCCTTCCTTCATTAGTTTGTTATTATTCCGGGGAGGGGGAGGCTTGGTCCTTGGTTCACTCATCCCGCCGCGATGGCTGGCTGTTGCATTTACATATACTCTTATTCTTTTTATTTGCAGGCAAGCTGTCTCGGTGAGCGGAGGGCTCCGTGAGCGAAACTCGTTTTGCTAGAATGTTGCCGGGTTTTCATATTCTGCGTACTAATGTCACGGGCTTCACGACGTTTTTTTGAAATTGGTTTCTCTCACCATGAGAATGAGGCATGATTATATTATGTATAACGACATATGGAAGAAGAGCGGGAGTCCCGGAAGTTCGAATCCAAGTTAGCAAGCAAGCAGGCAAGCGTAACGAGTTTAGAGATACCCCAATTATTTTCCGACAATAATGAAGCATTTGTTCAAATATGGTCTTTAATAGCACTACCAAAGCCTATGAGATGATGTGAAGCTCCTGAACATCCTTACGCCTCGCGTAGTTGAATCGAAATGTCTACAGATTATGATTTATGGTATGTAATAGAGCAGGTTGAGGAGAGATGTGATGATATATGATACGGTAGTCATATTTCCATGTAGGATTCTAACTACCTAGATAGCGCACGCCTATGTTCGTGTTTAATTCAGCCCGTCCGTGTCCATGGTTTATTCTTCTACTAGCATGCGCACGTATCGATAATATGATAATATACCCAGACCAACTCTGTCTCTGCGGCAAGGATCTAAACCCGACCCCTATTCTGTCCAGAAATAGGCAATCTCAGGTCCTATCGTTGGGACGAGCACCCAGCCAGCCAGCCCATGTCGATGTAAGCGCTAAAGGCACGCCTGCTCTTCTTGTGATAGTCGCGAGTTTCTCATGATATCATTTATGGTTGTTTATGCATATGTGGGGAGAGGGGGGCGGTTCAGCTTGTAGTGCCTCCGGACCTTATCGCGAACGTAAACTCGGCCGCGGGGGAGGTCGCGTTGTCGAGACATGGCGTTTGGAAATGGTTTAGATATATGGTACTATCTGGTTATAGTCCATCGTTTCAAACCGTAACTGAGGTCTTAGCAGACACTGTACTGGACTAGCGAATGAGAGTCTCCTGGGGAGCTATATATTTCTTTATAGTAGCTTGGCGAAAGTCTTCCTGCGTCGGGCTATACTCCGTGTTCTATCTAGGTCACACAAGCTGACTATTCGCTCCCCTATATTTTGTTGAAAATGAGGTGAAGCTTGTTATCTCGTTTGGGGATTTTGTTTGTGCTGGTTGGCCCGTTGCGTCTCCGTTGCATCCTAGACTGCAGCATCATAATGCGACTCCGCATCTGAACAGGTGGAAGATTATATGAACATCCGTCAGCGTCGCAGCCAGCGACATGCCTACGGTAGTGCAGAGAGCTAGCTGTTCGAGACTTCGAGAGGCCTAGAGACGAACCTATTGTTATCAACCAATGTCTTGGTCTCCCAAGCCCAAGGCTCAAGTTCTGAAGATGGCGCAATAGTTATACCGAGAGAACTAAGTTAGGTGAATCGCTACCTACATACCTAGCCCGGCTCTCGCACCTGTAATACCGGACTATTGACGGCGCACCGGCGGTAACGCTGACAATAGTATCCCTAAGCACGACCGGTCTATGTGAGGGCGACGAGATACCTAGGGTGGCGTTGTTGATAGTAACTTCGGTCTGCAGTGTTCCCTTGTGTGAATCATATACACCGAGACTCCAACGCTGGTTCCCTATATCAATCAACACATCACTGCGCACTCGTCTTGCTCACAGACAACCACGGAAACATTCAACCAACCAACCAATTTCCAACCTTCTAGATGAAGTAGAACCTAAATAGTCCCAGCATATATATATATAAACCAAACGACAGATCAATTTCCCTTGCCTCGTCATAGCTCTCATAGTCCCCCCCCCGGCCCCGAACAATATGAAGCCCTCATCGCTTCTCCCCGCCACCACCGCGGCTCTCGCCGCCGCCCAGGGCGGCTTCTTCTCCGCGTGTTCGAAGACCTGGACGCTGGGCTACCGCGGCTCATCGCACTTCGTCGTAGACGCGTGTCCGAGCAGCAGCGCCCCCGACGTCTCGGTCACCAGCGCCCTGGACCTGAACGATTGCCTCGGGAACCGCGAGGGCGTGATCGAGGCTATGCAGCTGTATGTGGAGGTTCCTTTCTTTCTTTCTTTCTTTTTTCATGCGCTATCCTGTCCTGTCCTGTTCCGTCGAGTGTGTCCTGTTATCCGCTCGCTCCGCTTTGCTATTTACCTAGTTGGCCTGCTCGAGTGACGCCAGCCCGCTTGCCTACCTACCTGCCTGCCTGTCTAGTTCTTTCTTGTCGTAAGAGGTAGAGAGAAGAAGGAAGGAGGGGGAGTAGATAGGCTAGCAGCAGCTAAAGCGCTCTTCATGTATAATAGTATACGTACGCACATGTGTATGAAAAAAAGGAGAGAAGTTGAAGAAAAAGAAATTACATATATAGAAGCGAAAGCCGCAACTGACGCATCCGCACCCAGGGGCCACGCCTTCGACACCTGCCGAAGCTGCACCGGAGCCGCCGATGGTCCGCTGCTGACCTGTGAGTGCTGGACGACGGACGAGGTGGTGAAGACCTCGACGTTCGACCTCGGTACGCTGCCAGACTTCCCCTTACCCCCACCCCTCAGCGAGATATCTATCTCGTTGACAGAAGGTAGGTAATGTATCTAGCTTTGCTAACGGGGTGGTAGACACCGTTGTCTCGAATAACGATGGCGTTCTGGGGTGCTTTGACCTCCCTGGTTAGTACCCCCTTTTACTTCTACTTGTTATATGTATCTGTTCGGTAGATTAGCGATATTGGTGGTATGGCCGTAGTTAGGCTCTTATGTTGCGCTGACGTGCTGTTCAGGCTTTGAGGTTGGCGCGTCCGAACTGTGATGGTGAGGGTGGGAATCACTAGATGGGGTATCAGAGGCTGCTAACTATGCTCGAGGGTTGAGGTGCTATTATTGACTTCGGACTTGGGGCTTGAGATCAATATACGATATAAGCATTGAGTCTTGGGTTGTAGGTAGGGCATGATGGGCGAGGCAAATGTGATGATAATGGAGAATGGTGGCGATGGTTCACGTGCATTGGAATTCCTATTAGATGCCGTTAAGACTGTGTGTAGTTTAACTCACTCTCAGAGTGTTTGTCTTAGTTGTAAGTGACATCTGCTATGTAATGGGTATCCGTAAAAGAACGCCGTCTCCTTGTGCTGTGTGCTGTGGTTCATCCATCTCTGTCCTAGTATATGCAACCCGATCCCAGACGCCGTATCTGTGACCCCCAAACCTAGGTCTATGACATGATAGTGATATATATATATATATATATATACAAGTGCTTTGTAACTTTTCGGGGTATCTATTATCTCTTCAAGCTGAGCCGGGCCAATCTGCCCTAGTAGTGCCGGGCTCGAGGCCGTACGGTATCCTTTCCATTGGGTGTTGTGCTGTATATCCTTCCGCGTCTATGTTCGCTAATACTGCATACCCTGGTTCTAACACTGTGAAGTGACCTTTCCGCGGGAAACTTATATAGGTGTCCTCCTCCTGAACAAGACCTCGGCATTCGTGTTCGGGCTCTTCGTCATCATGAACATGTTTGGTTTCGGTCGTGTCTCGCCGTCTTTAAACTTGATGTCGTAGTTTAGTAGAAGGTAGGCCAATATCATCTTGATCTCGCTGCCGGCGAAGAACCGTCCGGGACAGGCATTTTTGCCGAGGCCGAAGTTCTGGCTGGTGTCTCCGATGCTGGTGTACTGCCACCGATTTGCGGCCTCTTCCGACTGCTGCCGCAATTTCCAGAAACGAAGTCCGTCGAACACCTCCGGATCCGGGAAGTATCGATCGTCGACGGCAATTCCGGCGAGCGGTGTCAGTAAGTTGGTGCCTGCTGGAAGATGTGTTCCATCAGATAAGTCAATTGGTCTCATGACTTTCCGTATAAATGATGCTGCTAAGTGTAAGTCGAGATTCCAAGACAGTATGTCTCTGGGGTTCTTTTCATGATGACTTACTGACGTTGCCGGAAAGACGCTGCGATTCCTTGATGAAACTGTCCATCTTTTTCAACTTGGACATGGTCTCTTTCTTTTCCCAACATTTATCATCATTCAACACCTCACGTGCCTCTTCTCGTAATATCTCCTGCATGTCCTGGTGTAATGCCAGATCATAGATGCAATCGGTTGTGGAATTGCTCGTGGTATGAATCGAGGCTGCGCTCAACAGGAGCTGTATCTGTCCTTGTACGTAGTAGTTTCTCTTCTGGTCTTCCGGTAAGGCATCCAGCATCCATTGGGCGAAATCGTCCGGCTTCTCGTAACCTGGGGTCTCGGAATCGCGTAGTCGTTCCTCGATGATCGGTGTGAGCATGGCCTGGGCCTTGGCTATGTATCTATCTATCGTCCATAATTCCGAGACTAGATATTGTGCAATGGGCCGCATCCATGGTGGAAAGAACTGCAGTTTGAGGACAGCAATAAATGCTCTTATAGCAAAGTTGATGTTGATATCCATCCAGTCCTCTGAACGGTTGAGTGTTGGCCCGGCAAATACACATCCACTCAGACGTGCGATAACTCGAATCATGAAAGGCTGAACCTTGAACGGCGTCCACTCTGCAGCACTGATTAGAGATTGCTTCGCTGTAGATTGCGTCGATGTTATCTACCTTGGCATTCGGGAAACTCTTCGGCAATGATATGCTCGAATTCCTTCTTGATTGCTGGCATCATTCGTGAAAGTTGACCCGTCATCTTCGTTTTGAGGAGCAGCGATAACATGTCAGAGTGAGGTCCCGCACAGAGCTTTGTGTAGTCGCTCAACATCGCCTGTTCATATAATTAGTAACGTAGCTTGTCTCCAGCGATTGCGCCATGAACGAACCTCCCTAATAGCTGATTTCGCACTCAAGGTGTCCTCTGAGAGACCCTTGAGTTCACCAACCAAGGTTGCTGGGATGATGGTCCTCGAGCCCTCCGTAGACTTAACTTGGTATACTCTGTCACGGAACTTAGAAGCATCAGTATGTAGACCAATGCGCAGCCTAGAGAAGGACGCATACCTTAAAGTAGCTGTCTCTTACCAACGTATCGGCACTAAACACCCATTTTAATCTCGATGCCTTGTAGAATGGCACCGCGACGCCACACTTCTGATTATTCGGTTGGAAAAACCACAAGCAGACCAATACCACGCCAATGGCGACATAGTAGCTTATACGACTACTTGCCAAGACCTGGTTGGGCAATACGTCTGTGACTGTTGTGAAATTGATGCGAGGATGACCATCCTCAACGATAGAAGGCATTATTATTATGACGGGAAGAAAGGCGAAGAAGAGGGAGAAGATGGTCGTAGAGGGAGGGTATGTGAGAGAAAAGCAGGAACCAAGTACCCGCAACCTTCGATATCTTCGATATATACCATCGGGATAACTGGTCCTTATTACAATAGTAGGCGGGATGAAGGTGAAATTCGGTATAAGAAAATCGTCATGCAAACAGATAGCATAACAATAAAATGACTAGCTCAAGCCAGCTGAATATATGAAAGGACTACAATCGACACGAAGAGCGCCGTTCGAGAAGCTTATTCCCCGGCTCATCGGTCTATTTGCGATTTAATGTAGGGCGTCGGACTTGACCTGAGCCGAGCCGTATAAAGGATATAAGTCGAAGCCAAAGGGATGGATCTCGGGCTGCCCCCACTACGGCAATGATTGCCTCCGACAAGATAAATTAGAAATAGTGGTGAGAAGTAAGGATTGCAATACGATAGAACAAGAAATAGAAAGAGAAAAAGGAAAGACACAAGAATGAAGGAAAGAAACAGTTTACTAGGTAAAATGAATTAGTATCTCATTCAAATCGTGGTTCGGATCTGTAACCGAAACTAGGAGAGTTAAGAGGGTTTAGCTTATGGAGGAAACATTCGCAACTTCATCCTATTCTAGATATTCTCTATTATTCCCTACTTGCGTTGCTTTGCGGCTATTGTTTCGACGGTGATGCGCGCTCGTGAAGCCCCGAAGGACCGCAGGGGTTGGTCCCAGAGAGAAAGCTGTTGCTGTTTTTGGGTTTCCAACCCTTTGCCCTTGAAACGATGTTAGAAGATTGACAGAGAGAGAGAGGCACTGCTAGTGTCAGTGTTAAGCTTGCCAAGGGATTCGGGAGGTGCCACGTCCGGACCCTAGTCGACTTCGCGGCTGGAAACGCCTCAGCTGTCCCAATTGAGTAGTGAGTTTCGGCTCTACAGCCGGTAGCTAGATCTTCCATGCTACATCATCACTCAGCACGATAGATAGTTCACGCCAACATGGGATATTGCATTGCCATTCGCTTCAATAGAGCTCGTATTCCCCAATATGTTACCCCTTTCTACGGTTGTGTCTTTGCAACATATCCTTCAGACAGCTTACTTATAGTCTTTAGGAGAGTTGCCTTGAAAACAAAGTCTCGAGTCTCTTGGCAATGTCTCGGTACGCGTATGTAGATCCCCCAACCATGCTAGATACCAAACTCTCTGTCCGCCCGGTTTGACAAGTCTGATCCGCATGCGTCAAACTCACCCGTACGGAGTGTAACGATGATTTTCCTTTACCGCGTCCCCGTGCAGTTTGAGCAGCGGCCGATCGGTGATCTCATCTGTCAAAGCGATCAAGCTCGTCTACGCCGGTCTACATAGGAAAAACGTAACGAACATGGAGGGAACTGCCCGGGATCCCAACACCAGGAACCATGAGCCGAGCCGTCTCTATTGGCTGCGTTGGGCATGCAGGCAGGCAGGGCAACTCCAGCCGTATGAATTAAGCAAAGTTTATGCGCCAAGGCGGCCCAGCAAGCTTCGATTGAGCTTCCATAACTCTTGTTCTGTCTCCCCTCCACTTTTTCCGTGGATATGTTACCGTCCTGCAGGGAACCTGGAGATGAGCATGTTTCGCTTGGTTTTCGACTTTTGGCAAAAGCAGCAAATCGTAATACCACGAATCCATTACCATCTTTGTCAAGTCATTAGAGCCATGTGTGTCCAGGATCTTGTCATCTCGGAAGCAGTTGCTTTTGAAGTTCTACGTTGAATAGCCTCGGCTCGGTCGTAAAATATTGTCACGAGAATATGTATTGCGAAAGGTCCAATAACGTAGTGGAAAGGCATTATATTGGCAGACAGGCTCGAGCAGTCTGATTTGTCTTTGCATTCTCTTTAACACTAGCTTTTACACAAGGGAAAGCCAGTCTAGCTTTCGACAGCCGGCAATCCTGGACGTCCGTCAATCCTCCCCAGCGAATTCCTCATCTCCGGCGCATTCCCGAGAGAACACATCCAACGCTAGCTCATTCTGCGCCTCGACGTCGAACTCGTTGGTGAACGCGGCCATGTCGCCGAAGAAGCGCCTCATCCTCGCGGGATCCTCGTGCATACCGTCCTCGGCATAAGCGTAGACCCGGCCGAACCTGCGAGCGATGTCCACGACCGCCTGGCTCCTCGGTCTGCGCACGCGGTCGAACGCGAGCAGCGACCACGGAATCTGGTCCGGCCGCCGGACGCGGGCGAATAGGCGGTCGAGCGCGGCGGCGTCCTCGAGCGCCTGCGCAGCGCCATTGCCAGCGAATGGGAGCGAGGCGTGCGCAGCGTCGCCGAACATGGCGACGCGGCCCCGCGCGTAGTAGGGCGCGTGGTCGTGGTCCGCCGCCGCCCACGACGCGCTCGTGTCCTGCGCCACCATTCGCACGATCTGCTGGGCTTCTTCGCTGTAGTCCGCGTAGAGCGCCGGGTCGAGCGGCGGCGGTGCCTGGCCGTTGTGCGTGGACTTGGCGCCGCGCACCGCGACGCCGGCGCTGAGGCGCGTGTTCTTGTTTAGTGGGATACTGCAGCTCCTCGGATCAGCATTCCTTTGTAAAAGTAATGTTGAGGGTAGTCAGAAATTCCAAGGTCCTGTCTTAGTAGGTATCTTGAAGTCCTCGATTTGCTTGAAGAGAAATCGAGATTACGGATACGCGGCTAATAAGGGGTAAGAAGGGGCTCGGTGTGTTGCTTACCAGTTGATGTGACCCCTAGGACCAAGCAGGATGGGCACACTTTGCGTCCATTTGGGATTGATGCACTTCTTCGCATCCTCAGTTGACACCATAGTACGATAGATCTGCCAGCGGTCGTGATTCTTAGGTGTTGTGGCCGGGTGATTGGCTCCAAGCAGGTAGTTTCGTGTCACACTGTGAATGCCATCAGCACCCAGGAGGCAATCTACCATGGCCTCGGTGCCATCCGCAAAAGTCAGGATAATCTTATGTTCACCGGCTAGTTGCTCATCGATGCCAACTAGCCTCTTGCCAAAGCTGACGCACTCGCGTGGGATGAGATCAAGGAACCCTTCAAGTAGGTCGGCTCTACTGACACTCTTCCGCCCCTTCGCCTTGCCTAGCTCGGCCACCTTTTGGCCCATATGAGGGCCGTGGGCCAAGATCACTTCTGTTGCCATCTCCTGGTCCTCGTCACCCATACTCTGCGCCTTATCGAAATACGCCTGTCGTACCTCCGGGCCGATGAGCGACATGGCCTTGATTGCGTTCATGTGAAGTGCCAAACCTGCACCGACGTCTCTATAGGCAGGGACCGCTTCGTATACATGCACCTTGATATGTGATTTCTTGATCAGACCTGCGGCTAGAGCGAGCCCGGCAATGCCACCGCCAGCGATCGCGACTTCGATACGTCGCTCAGCCATTGGGAAAAAAGGATATTGCAACAAGAACGAGAAGAGAATACAGGACAAGGAAAGGCTCCAACGGTGTTTTTACCTTGTTGGATTTCACCTACCTGCACAATCGTGAACCTAGAAAAGCCACCAACCTCGATGGAGTATGCAGAAAAAAGTATATCGGCAATGGATTGCTGAGTGAAGATGTTACCAAAGGAGATGATGTTGTCCTACGCACGGTCGGGTACGACCACCGACTCTGAAATATCATATCAAACAGTCTTAAGGACGGCTGTACCTGTCCCCAAGTCCAAGGTAGCTGCTGCCATAGTCCAAACGTTGTTTGCCGAATCCCCAAATTAGGTTGTATTCTGCAGCGAAGACATTACCTTATCGTAGTGGTGGTGTAGCGGACTGGCAATATCACAACATAGGACAGGCAGACACGGCACGACACGCAGGACACTGTCCAACGCCAGCCTCTTCGGTCGGACCGCTAGTCGTTTGGAACCTACCCTGCTACCCCCCAGCCTCTCAGTTCAAAAGGAGAAGGCCATCCGTATAGAAGAGCAATCGTGAATTTCTTGAACTCGGTATCTAAATGACATCACGGACCAGCGAGGTATTCGATCACGAAATACGCCGCACTTAAGACGAGCAAGACGTGTGCTATCGGATCTTACAACTCGATAACATCGTTCGAAGAGAACGGGTGAACGGATGAGTTCGGGGTCGACTTGTCAATTTTTGCAGTTGATCTCGCACAGAAAATCAAACTTTTCACTTCCACGGCAGGGTACACAGCGACCGAGTTTTCGTCAGATCATGTTAAAACGTGCTAATTCGAGGACCAGCCAAGCGTCTGGCTCGGTCGAATGAGCACATTCCATAGAGGTGGTCTTTGCTTCCCCAAAAAGGGGGATCTTATCAGATCGATCGGTTGTTGACTATGTATGTATTTGGAGGACATTAAATCGCTCGTCCGACTCTTGTTCACACGTGGCGTGACTCGGCTTAGAACGTACCCGGAATCGTATCCGGGAATTGTTGAGATGATTTACTAAAATTAAGCGAAAGGAGCCAGCCTCGTAGCCTAGAGCCAAAGAGTCGGTGTATGGAAGCGATTAGGCGATGGAGAAAGTCCCATAAGCTGACCGCGCGGTCTCGCCTTATTATTATTGTCTCACTAGAGGGAGCAATGACACCGGGTGAGCTGAACGTTACAAGTCAAATGTCTCGAAGCCCCCGTGCGCCCTAATTAAACTCAACCCCCGAAAAATATCGAGTTGTCAAAGGGTTATCTGATCCCCCTTTCTCACCGAGACACCAATCTTATCTTAGTCATGAAATATGGGGCTCTAATTCATGCCGATGTCGGAGATTATCAGATTAGATCAGATTGATAATTTTCGCTGATTGATTAGATTACTGGTTTGATCATCATTCCTTCCAAGATGCCGTGCTACGTGTACCTGTACTGCTGCGACACTTTGCGCTGTAGTAGGTAACCCAGAGCGTCATAGTCGCGCGTCGCGTCGAAATCGAAGATGAAGTGTATGCCAAGCGCGATAGACTGAAATGGACTTTGATGGGGAAATACCCCGGGATTTTCGTTGGCCCCCTTAAGCTCTTTAGGGGAAACAAACAGCCGATTTTGCGAAGTCATCGTCCGATGCAGCTCACCAACAATGCTACGTAGTGCATCATACTATGTACACTAGGTTAGTTACATACATACGTAAGCATGCATAAGAGTATACATTCTACATATACTCCGCGGATTCTCTCCGCCGTTAGGTCTAAATGAGGTCTAAATGCCCAGACAAGGCTGCAACAGCCTACTAGTCCAACCAGCACTACACTAGCAGTATGCTCATAACCTAAAGCAACCGACACCTCAGCCGGTAGCCGGTAACCCCATGATAACCGAGGGAGTGGAAACTAGCGGATCATTTTCCATCTATCATGGCGCCGTTCTCGCATGTTTCGCTCAGGCGAGCCCCATTTTGTCAATGGAGGCATCTAAGGATCTGGGGTATTTTAGAAGAGCGGAACCAATGTTATTGAACCAGTTGGTCAAGTGATGAAATATTGTGCAATCTTCATAAGCCAACCAGAAGCGCGATAGATAAGTATCGAGTCTGTGAGTGTCTGCGAGTATGCACATATGTGCATTAAGAGAGGGTCGCCGCCGCCGATACAGGCAGTGGAGGCGGAGGACAAGAAATCGGGTATAACTTGAATACGTGTATACCTTGGGTATTATCTTGGCGGGGTATATGAAGCCGAATGATATAGAAACATATATCACATTGTAGGTAGACTACGGCATTTCAACCTGACAATTGCGATGGAAATGATAATGAATGCTAATGGAAAAGGAGATTATGCATCCAACGCCAATGGATGATATGGATGATGAATAAGGGGGAAATAAGTACGTACATATCACCCAAGCAGCCAAGCACCTGGATCGGCGAAGACCGGAGCTCCATCGGCGAGAATTTCCCCCAGGTAATTCTTACCAGGCATGTTCCATCTTCAAGGAATCAATCAGCAGCAATCGGCAGACAAGCCCAGAACCACAGGGCCAGATTTCTTCCCCACCCACTTATTATGCAAGCCCATCTGATAGGGCTTTTCCGCCTCCACCTGTCATCATCGCTAGCTAATACCTAGGTACGTACCTATGTACATAACTCAGCAAAAAGAAACAAAAAAAATCCCGAAGATTGAAATATCACAGATCGGCACCCCCTTGGAATTTTTCCCAACTCGTCTTTCAGGAGTGTTAAAGAACCAGCACTTTCCTCCTCTTTGCCATTCTCTGCCAGGCATCCTTTGTGGTTCACGTACCCCCTATTCTACTGTCAACCTGACAACTAACCATTTTAATACAATCTCTTATTATCATATTGTGATCGCGCTGCACGTCTTAACCCTACGTACGTACCTAGTACTAAACCTCCCTACCTCCCTACCTCCCTACCTACAATCTACAAGTACCTACAGTATACGTATATCTAACATAGTAATTCACAGACCCCACATAATCTTTGTTTCGAGGCCCTAAGGTTTACCGGGATATGAAGTTTGTTTGACGCCAACTCGTGCAAATTCCCCGGTTTTTTCCCTCCCACATCTTTATAAACCACCACGCCTCTTTGCTGGTTTTCACCTTCAACTGCCCCAACTCGGATTGACGACAATTACCGAAGCAAAAAGCCCACAAAGCAATGCATTCCGAAATTGAGGAGCGGTTGCTCGTCAACCTGACGGCCGATTGTGTCCCTAAGTCGCCACGCGCACCCTCCGTCGCCCCATCTCTAACCTATTCCGAGGATTCTGAGGACCAGGATGAACTCCAGCAACCAGAACCTCCCCGACGGCGACGTGCCTCGACTAGGCTTATTGCACAGAGTGCAGCTGACGTACAACGCATCACCGGCGAATCCACCCAGCAATTGATCAATAGATGCTGCGGTGGCGGTTGCTGTATGAACGTCCCCAGAAAAGACGATATCGAGTATGAAAGCATTCCGCTTCCAGACAACGAAGCCTTCCGCTCTTTAGGCTTACACATCGGTGGCATACCTGCTGTCCTATCCAATGTTGCCGACTTGCCTGAGCAAACCGCCTTCCTACAGCCGATTCGACGCGTTTCGAACGTATCTTCACCTGCTGACTCAGCAATCTCCTTGGGCACAGAAACCAGCACCAAGGATAACAGTGCGGCTGTCCTTGAAAAGAACCTCCAGAACTTGGAACTCGAGGACCTCGATACTTCGATTCAGCCTCCCTCTTTTGTCCAGCCACATCCCCCTTACCATGTATTCCCCGCCAAGATCCACAACACCCGTGAGTTGACAAAGCCGGGAGCTGAGAAACGGACATACCACTTCGACCTCGATGTCACCGGTTACCCTGAGGAGACCGGTCTAGACTTCAAGGTGGGAGGAGCCATTGGTGTTACCGCCCCGAATGATTCTACCCTGGTAGACGAGATCCTTGATCTGCTTCTGGTACCAAGATTCCTGCGAGACAAGCCTGTCTTGTTGCGCACCACGCGTGGGCGCTGGCCGACTGTTTGGGGCAAAGATCAGGCCCGAGAGCTGGTCACAACTCGGAGAGATCTGTTGACGTGGTGTTCTGATCCCCAATCATACCCTCCCACGAAGGCCATTTTGCGAATTCTTGCCGAGTATGCCCTCGACCCCAATGAGAAGAAGTTATTGTTGTACCTCTGTTCCGGTGAGGGACAAGGTCTTTTCTGCGACTTCCGTACCGGACCCCACATTTCTCTCTCACAGATCCTCAACGCCTTTCCCTCGGCCAAGCCTCCTTTGGACCTACTGCTGTCGGTGCTCCAGCCGCTGATGCCGCGATTCTATTCCCTTTCCAACGACCCGCATGAGTCGTACGGGATTCGCGACGGAAAGCAGCACCGCCTGATCGAGATCGCCGTCACGGTGCACGAGACAACCGACTGGAAAACTGGCCGCCGCACGGGCCTCGGCTCCGGCTTCTTTGAACGCCAGTCCCGCAAGTATACGGAACTCGAACGTGCCGGCGAGAAGGCGCCTCAGCTATACATCCCCATGTTCAAAGGCCTGATGGCGAACCCACTAGCCAAGCAGTTTGTCTCCGATGGTCCGATGCTCCTTATTGGGGCTGGCGTCGGCATCGCGCCATTCCGCGGCTTTGTGCAGAGACGCCTGAAGAACGCCAACTGCGCGAACAAGGTCTGGGTGCTGCAGGGCGTCCGGGACTCGCTCGTCGACGAACTGTACAGCGGCGAATGGGGCGTGCACGAAGACGAAGTCAAGCGCGTGATCCAGAGCCGACGGGGCGAGGGCCGCTACGTTCAGGAGGAGGTTGCCAACCAGGCCGACCTCGTCTGGTATATCATCAACTCCGTCGACGGCCGCGTGTTCGTCTGTGGCAGCAGCAGGGGCATGGGCGAAGGTGTCGAGGAGGCGCTCATCCGAGTCGCCATGCAGAAGGGCAACCTCGAGCACGGAGAGGCAAAGAAGTTCTGGCACCTGAAGAAGGAAGTCGGCCAATACATTGCCGAGACGTGGTAATGGCTGCCCTGGCTTATAATACGTTGTTTCCTTTGTGCGTCAGACCGGCGAAATCACGTTATGGGTCACACATTAACCCCCCTAGCTCAACCGGCCTCTTCCTCCTCGAGGTCGGAAGCATCTAAATTGCTTTCTTACTCATAGCGTGGGGTTCGCAAAATTTTCTTCTTTCACATCATAGAGGTCTCGGCGTTTTGCGCAAGCTGGAGTTAGTCGGGCTGACAGGTCGCGGGGGAGGGGGGGGGGGGGGGCGGCTTCATGGGAGCATGCATGGCTCATTTTTCTCTCCCATGAGCAAACAAACATGGCATTTTATGGGATGAGGGGGAGTCTCTGTGCATCTGAAGGACGCCGTTTAAGCAGCAGGATCGGATCTCCAACAATATACATAAGGGGGAGAGAAAGAAAGCTAAAGGGCTTTTTACCTATGGTCCACAGAAAGAAAGGGGAGGGCTTGCTTGATTTCAAACTGTACAAAACGTGGCTTTTGCACCTATAGTATATATTTAATAAGAGATGGTGCCAAATGGGTTTCAGCTTTTCAGTCCCCTAGATTGGCACGCGCCTACAGGATGAGGTAGCAATTATATCATGTCGTGCATAGTGAGTGACCTGATGAAGACGATTAACAGCTAGAGCAAGAACATTTAACTGTAGGAGGTATTTATGAGCCCAGCCTAGGCTTGTAGGTATTTGTTTATTGGAAAGTTACGTAGCAGTGTAGGTACTATATGTCTCTAGATCGAGCACTAACTGTATTGCATCTTTACCCCCACTCGGAAGAAGTAGGTTGGGCAGAGCAAGCATAGCATAGCTTGTATTATTTGTATATATAGGGGGGATTATGGGAGCTTGAGTTTCCCCCCCTTTTTAGCTTAACATGTAGCCTGGTGAGTAGTTATTATCTATTCCCGCAAACATACGTATTGTTACCGCAAGTATGCGGCTATAATAGATATACATTCCGCTTATTATAACGTGACCGATATATATACCTCTCCCATAAGAGTTTCATTTTTAAGATGTTGATAACTTTAATGCAGTTTCTTAGAATAAGAGCCGCTGTTAAACTATTAAAGGAAAAATATAAGCTTAGAAAGTTAAGGAGTGGTAACAATGCGGAATATATCCGGCTCCCAGAAACCCCGTCCAAGTCGCTAAGTGTATATTTAAGAATCCCAGCATACCTCGAAGATCTGAAAAATGTTCAGGTTAGGAGCAGGACATCATTTCCTCCCTCGTCACAACCAGACAGAACGCGCGATAGGCTCAAGACCGCGAAAATTGCCTAATCCGGCAATTGGATGTTTGCGAGATTTGCGGCGGCGAACGCTCATTGGTCCGGCATGATTACTTAAGCTTCTGACATGCATATGACAGCACGGGACCTACTGTAAGGTTTCCTATATACCCTAACCTACCTAGGTTAGGTAGGTTAGGTACCTCCCGTCCCTTCCACCTGCCACCTCTGCCACCGGTTTCACCCCGTCCGGCTACTTGGGATGATGGATGCATGGATGGGTGGATAGATGGATGGTTTGTCAGATTATTGTCAAAGCGGGAAGAGGTAGAGAGACAGAGCGAGAGAGAAAGAGAGAGGAAGAGGTAGCGCGCGGGGTGGGGTCGAGAAAGCCGATGGATGATTGCGCAAACAGCCGCGATTCCTTCCTGATAATAATAATGATAATAATAATAATCGCCATCCCATCCCATCCCATCCCATCCCATTATCGTCATTACTTACTGTAATTGCCTGATGGATGATGAGACGGTAAATCTTGGGCGCTAAAAGCCTACACGCTTAAATTACGTGCTCAACCGCCTCGAGGAAATGTTTACCCGGTCAGGAGCAGTGCCCGGGAGGAGGGGCGGTGGGAGGTGCACAGGTGGGCAAGGTTATAACATGCGAATCAATCCATGCATGTTGGTATACGCTAGCAGGTGGCCTGGTGGCCTGCCTCGCGATATGGAACCGTGAAGCGGATAAGTCTGCAAGTCTGCCCTTTCCTTTTTCCTTCCTCACGAGGAAGAAGCGATGATCAATTGCCTCTGTTAGTTTAAAAGAGAGGGAGAGTGAAGGAGGGGGCGGGGTGTCGTGTCAGGCTGGGTACTAACGTAGACTAGAGCCGCGTCGAACTAGTGGTAAGTAAGTACCTAGGTATGTCGTGTATCAGATGTTCGATAGTATTCTTTGAAATCAGAAACTGGCAATTATGTGCCGGTAAGCATGGAGATTTGCCTGATTATCAATGAATATGTAAGCAGCATCGGGCTGTCGGAGACTTTAAACTACTTACTCGTACTTCGTAATAACATGGTTATTAGGTGCTTTTTTCCCCACCATCTCTGGAACCCCCTGTTAGCAACCTGTTTTGCAGCAAATACAGCAACCTGCCAACTGCCTACCTCGGTACCTAAGTATCTAGGTATGTAATGCTCCGTCGTTCAAGTTGACACATTACCTAAGGTATTTGGTATCATCCTGATGGCCCGCCAGGCGGGTATAGAGCTACAACGAGTAAATCACAAAAGGACAACTCGCATACAAGAGTCACTGGGACTAATAAGCAACCCGTCGCTCTGGTATTGATTCCGTGAGGCGTCCAATAAGTGAAGTGGTACGGATCCGTACCCACGTACATCTACTTACGTCTTGAGACGGACAAGCCGGGTTGATTGGTGCAGGCGCGCCGACGGAACAACTGGATGCATGTAAGTCAGCGGGGCATTCTGCGATATTTGAGACGATATGGGGCCGTGGTGCCTCTTCTGGACTTTCCCACTCACCTGTTTGATCCATCCTCGCGCCGCCTTCCATTTACATTCATACATACTCCTGTACTAGTAGATGGTGTGCTACCGTGTGCTACCGTGGTATAAGTAGCCCAAGATGCGCCCTCAAGTAGTTAATTCCCTCTCCCGACTCAACAGCACTTTAGCATCTACTGCTCGAACCACAGCCCTCAAAGGCCTCGCTCCAGCTCCTGTAACAACAGCCAGGACGCACAAGTTGTTATTCACCACCAGCACCTCGCATAACAAGCTCGTACAACCACAGGCGAAGACCACCACCTCCGACCACAACATCAACATCTCGACGCCCTCCCAACCCGTCAAAATGGCTGCTCCTGTCAACGCCGACTCGTTCCTCGAGAACATCAAGGCCCGCCGCACCTACTACGTCCTCAACAAGGAGCTGGCCATCTCCAAGGAACGCATTCAGGAGATCGTTAAGGAGTCCATCCTGCAGGTCCCATCCTCCTTCAACTCCCAGTCCAACCGCATCCTAGTCCTCTTCGGTGCCGAGCACGATAAGTTCTGGGACTTCACGACTGAGATCCTCAAGCCCATCGTGCCCGCCGATGCGTGGCAGTCAACCGCTAACCGAATGGCCATGTTCAAGGCCGGCGCGGGAACGGTGAGTACACCTGTCTCTGAGATCAGTCTTACATTCCGGTGTTCCCGCAAATATCCCACCCATCCCGCGCGCGCACTGTCGCACAACGCCGCGCCGGAGTTACTTCCACTCCATACCCTTGTCTTCCATCTTGCTGCCCCACTCCTTTTCATCAAATAAAACAGCTTAGATAAGAAAAAAAAGAAAAAGAAAAAAAAAGACAAGCTATGACCACTCCGCTAACAACATTGCCTTGGATACCTAGATCCTATTCTACGAGGACCAAGACGTGGTCAACACCTTCCAGGGCAAGTTCCCGCTCTACAGCGACAAGTTCCCGATCTGGTCGCTGCAGTCGGACGCCATGATCCAATTCGTGCTGTGGACGGCACTGGAGGCCGAGGGCCTGGGCGCCAACCTGCAGCACTACAACCCGCTGGTCGACGAAAGGGTTGCCGCCGAGTGGAATATCCCCGACAGCTGGAAGCTCAACGCCCAGCTGGTGTTCGGCGGCCGTGCCTCCGAGCCCGGCCCCAAGGACCAGCTGCCCCTCGAGGACCGCCTCAAGGTTTTCGGTGCTTAGGCCGATTTTTTTTTTCGAGACCCGAGACCTGAGACCCTTGCACATGTATGAATGACAGCGATGAGCGTTTATATGTGTATATGTCTGTGTGTGCGCATGTGTATACATGTCGAGCGAGCTAGCGAGGTAAAACATTTTTTCAACAACGCGGAGGAAGAGAGAACAAGAAGTCCTTGGATAGAAATGGGCAGGAGGGGCACAATGCCTCGGGAGTTCCGTTCCTTGATTGACACGACCGCCTCGCTTATAGACCGACCTACCTACTTACATGGATACCTACCTCCTATCTAGACAGAGTCTATACGTACAGACGTGTGTACATACATATGTACGTCTGCGTCCATGAATAGACAAATAAACAACGCCGATAGATTCTGGTGAAATGAAAGTGCGTGGTATTCTGCATCGTGGGGATGTCGTCTATTGCCGGCCATGTTTCAGAATTGAACGATCTTATTGGGAGCCGGCATGCTGGATGACACGCCGTGGCCCAAGCCCCAGCTACCTCCTTAATGAGGTAGGTAGTACGCAGGCGTTGGAGGCCGACACGAGCCGCGTAGTCACGCATGTACATGTGCTGTGAGGCCGACGACGTTCGATTGATGCTTGACAACAGATAAAAGAAGACAAAAAATCGATGTTGAGTTCAGAAAAGCCGAACTCACCAACCCCTCTTGTATGATGCTGAGGTCATCAACCATACCTAGCCTACCCACTCATCGTCCGTCGGCCTTCGGTATAGGCTTCGGTATAGAAGTATGTAGTGTAAATTAGGTAGGTACAATTTATACCGTAAGGGTGTACATTTCAGTATAACCTGAAGCTATCTGAGTTAGGCAGGTAGGTAGTGACGTCTTATAATCGATCTAGTCCAATCTTCTATCCGCAACTCACCTGCAAGTTTTCAGCAGGAGCCTACCCATTTAGGTAAACGTTCAGACATTACCTAAGTTAGGTAACACCGCTGAATGGGGATGCTGGTCTTGCTTTCTACTCTAAGTCCGATTGAGGTCTTAGAAGCAGCGTTTCTCTATTACTTAATTAAGTAATTGCTTAACTTAGTTCGGATCGACTTGGATTTATGTAGCTTTGATGGGTTTGATATGATTTAATGTGCTTACTGCTAGTATACATATACCTAGCTATGTTTTTTTTTTCATAAAATGCATGAGTTTACTTACACTTGTATGCATAATTTGTAATAATAACCCTATCTTAGTGGTGAGTGGGTACATGCCCGGTGTAGTTAAGCACTCCTCTTACCCCGACAGCCATCCTAGTTAAAGTTCATGTTTATACACAGCACGACGGGACCCTCGCCTCTCATCAGACATTCGGAGAATTGGCCATCCCGTTCTCGCCTCACCGGATATCCATTAACAATTCTAAATTTAGGCAGTCCAGACCAAGACTCGCTTTTCGTTCTGGTTCAAATGTGCTACTAAGGTCGGTCCGAGCTGAAGATATTTCACGATATTTGCCCAGGCTTCATCCTGTTCGTAAGGTTTAGCGAGTTGCACTGGACTTGACTCATCGTTGTCCACCATGGTCGTGAATGGATACACAATCTTCGCGATGAGGGGTGCGTTCGGGGCTTTCAAACCACTCATCTCGACCCGAGCCTTAGCGGTGAGTACAGAAGGCAATTTCTTGCTGTCGACTCTCAACACCTCTTAACTTGGCTTATAACATAAACCCAAGACAATTGCCATTCGAATAATAGGATGGAAAGGGCCTACTTACTCAATAAGTGAGAGTTTGTAAGACGATGTAACTTAGGTCTTAAGTTTAATAATAAGCAGTAACTTGTTGCTTATTTTCTACTTCTTTGGGTATACTTGGACCGGAGAAATATTATAAGATGAAAACTTCATCAGCAACAATAGTCTGATATTTAAAGTCCGATGTGTTATAACTTATTCTTTTCACAAAAAAAATTAAATAAAAAAAGCTTGGGCCAATTCTTCGCGGTGACCACTGCGTACATCTTAGGTATCCAAATCTGCTACATTATTGGGGTTATTGTACGTGATCGAGATATCTATCCGTGAACGTGTCTAGAAAATCGGCACTCCGGCAGACCGTTGCATAATCCCAGACACGCACATGCATCACAGGAACACCGGGTAGAAGAGTCCTTCGATAACCTTGGTTGCGAATATAATATATATGTACACCCGGCCAGTTCTTATATGATACAACACGGCCGCGGCACCCACCGGTTCGCCAGCCGTTGATTTTCTGTAGCGCCGGGAAAAGAAAATGCCGTTGAAACCTTCGCTGTTGCTGTTGTTGTGTGTCTGTTCCCTCCCGTTCCGTGAATCCAGCTCCTTCGCAACAGCACATACCATTCATCCAAAACAAACCAAAAAAATCGGCTAGTTGGCGATGCCCTATTTCCCATGACGAGCCAAGCCCGAAGAAGGCAGAATTTGATTCCGTTCTGAGGCGGGCGGCTAGTCTTTTAAGTTCCCCGGTCTGAGTGAGGTTGTCGTCTCTTCCTCAGGAGTGCTACACCATAGCTGGCATAATTTTGCCACCGTCGACAATTATCTGTTGATCAATTCGGCTCTTAGTATCGCCATGCTCGAGTCGCTTATAGGTTGAAATCCGTGCTTCATTCATATCAATGTCGAAGAACCGAACTTTTCTGACGAAACCACCATAGCCACCGTATCCTCCAAAACCCGCACCGCCGCCGTAGCACATCCATAACTGGGGCTTTTGCGTTTCCTTGTTAGTTGAAAGCATGCAATATTCATTGACGTGATCGCTGTGATTTGGTGTTAGTCGCATATTTCAGATATGGGTTAGAGATGATCGCTTACTGTCCGCAGCTGACCATGACAACGCCTTGCTCCACCAAAGCATCATGGAAGCCGGAATTGAAACCGGGGGCCGTAACACCTTCCTTCCATGGACCTACGTACGCAGACGTCGTGTCTCTATACTCTGGCAGGGGTATGTGGATAAAGGCAAGGTCCATATGGATGTGAGTGTACTCCTTATGTTTCTTCTTCAGACTCGATGAAGTCTGCTTGAACCATTCTATCTGGTTCTTTTTAATCCAGTCGTAGCCGCTCCATTGCCGCTCATCTGGAGAATATGCATGGGTATCGAGGAGGTATAGTGTAAGTGCTGAATGCTGTGAGTTTCCTTGAGCAAGGACTTCGATATAGTAGTTGCCAACGCCATCAATATCATCCGGTCCAGCAACAGACAGCGAGTATGGCAACTGTTCAATCAATGCCATCTGTCCATATCTAGAAAGAGATTTTTCATCGTCATGATTACCAAAAATAGATACGTAGGGGATCTTGCGTTTGATGAGGAGCTGCGCATATTTGAATATTGCCTAAAGCTGTTTGTTAGTGATACGTTATTTCGAGATGCGAGAACGGATATTAAACCTACGGATTGCGCATCAGGTGCGGTGTCGCCATTTACCTGATCGCCACTGAGGACGACTAGGTCGGGCTTTTCGTCGTCCAACAACTTGGATACGAAGTCTAGGGTCCTCGGGTCTGCCATACAGGGTCCGCCCTCATATTCGTCGGGAATCGCGTCTCTACAATGACCAACTCCCGTGCTCAAGTGTAGATCAGCTAACTGCATGATCTTGAATTTCCCGTTGTCTTTCACCCGTGGTTGTGGCTTGATAGGATCGACCTGGCTGCCTCGTCTGACCGTGACATGCGCGACAGGTATTTCCGGGTTCGAGCCTAATAATAAAGGTGTGCCGAGGAGCTGCCACCCATCCCGAGCTTCGACGGCATCCTCGCCAAAGAGTACGTCCACGCCGGTGACAGCCTGCTTGGAATCGCTTGCATGGGGCTTCGCAGAGCGCAGTATCCATAAACCTGCCGGGCGAGATTCCCACCTTTGATCGGCCTGACCCTTGATTCCTGTTGCGGGATCTGATCTGCTAATTGAAACATCCATGACAACCTTATCATTGGCTGTGAGTTCCTCCTCTTTCTTCCTCCGAACATGGACATAGGCGCTGGATACCCACGACTTTCCGAGGTAAAGGTCCTTCTCAACGCGATGCCAGAGTTCGGAGTCGAGTTTGCAGGAGGAAAACACATTGACCTTGGAACATTTTGTTATTGTCAAATCGGTAATAAGGAGCCCATGATGATGCTGAGGCATATATTCGTGAACTGCATTCGGTAGAAGGCGAAAATTACGGTCGAGGAGGAAGATTACGAGGAATGCGATGAGGGCGGCAGCGGTAAGCTGCGATATAGTGCGCACCTGTCAAAAGGTTGGTAAGTTAGCTCTTTTGTAACGGGGGTTCTAAATACATAGCTTACTTACAATGCGTCGAGTCATGATGTTGGAGCTGGACGAGGTTGATCAGGTATCGCCTCTAGCCCAAGTTGGTGTTGATAATGTATTAGCACGACAGAGGTGACGAGTTGGATGCCAGGCGCCAGTCATCTTCAGCCTCCAGCCATGCATAGATATGCAGCCTACCTCCTGTCGTTGAAGTCTACAGCCTCGCAAGACTAACAACTGAATAATGGGAGCTGTGTGTGATACTAGTACGTAGATTGTAGTATGTATGTATGTATGTATGTAAAGTGTGAGCTGTGGACCGGGTCGAGGGCGAATTATGATCTGGGAGAAGGGGAAAATCATTTGGTTAACCCTGGTCGAGTGTCCCGATAATCTGGGGTATGCGACCAATTCACGCCAAGCAGCCAAGATCGGATCTATCCCCGATTGGATCTAGCGTAGGAAGATCGACCTAGCGTGATTTCAGCGCAGAGTAATCCTTTATACTTTAATAGTATACAGAGCCCACAGTATTTGGATAATATCATGTTTTTATAAGTGTTCGCTTCTTGCCAGTAATTCATGCACCTGAACTGACTCAAAATCTCAGAACCTAAACAATAAGAATCTTTTGAAGGGACCGGACTGTGAAATCTCTCCTTTAAGACTATAGGTAAAGAATGATAAAGTTCAAGTTCGTCGGGTTTAAGATCAGACTTAAGAGGTAGGTACCTACTAGAGCTACATATGTACTGATACTCATTGGATGTAACTCGTGTGGCATAATCCGGTGTAGCTGGGGGTGGTTGCTACAGGTAGGTGCTGCCGCTACTGCCTGCTTGCCTGCCTGCTTCTAACATGAAAGCAGCAGCGATGTTGGTGCCTCAAAAAAATGGAAACACATCTTATTAATAGAAGTCACTAACTTGAAGAATCTTCAAAGATTCCTCGCTTCGTCTTGCACATTATATCCAAGTCGACCATTTCGAGAGTCGAAAATCCAACTAACCCTAAGAATGGATAACCGATAGTCCCGTGCTGACAAATGCATTGGTATGTCAGCATTGCTCTCGTTTGGATCTCAAAGTTACGGATTGTCAACTGGACAAGACTTGCATGTTCACAGGTATACTAAATAAGTCTGTTTATGCATGAGCACTTTGGAAAGATGGTAGAGTCCAAGCACCCAAGCGGCTTACAGTTCTGTCCATTATGTAACAAACCCATTACTACAGGTACGACATACCACTCACTGCTTTAGGTGCCTATCATTTCAAGAGTAACTCATAGCCGCTAGATTCGGCTTACAAACGCCATATTGCCTATTGTAATCGAGCTCGAAACAGACCTAGAAAGAGGAAACGTTCCTGCAAGGCATGTCATTCGGCAAAGGCCAAGTGCAGTTTTGAGCCCGAGTGCTCACGTTGTAAATCAAGGGGTTTACAATGTCTCTACGAAGAGTCCACAGCATTAGTAAGACAGCATCACAGTTCATTGGAGGCATCAAGTCTACGGGAGGCCCACGGTGCCAGCGGAATAAGCGAAGAGGATGCTTTGGAGCTGGTCCCTGTCTCACAAATGCAGAATCATGAGACGACTACGACCTCCAATCACGATTTAGACGTACTGAGTTTTGGCTCATGGCCTAGCTTAGACCCATCCAAGATCGATGGATCACCTCGAGCCATAGTTGACTTTCGAACAGACCTGGTCGCCCAGCACAACGCAAATTTTCTCTTCGAATCTATATGTGCATTGCCTCATATGATGACTAGAAGAAAGACTTGCCTTGGTTTATCCACGGTTACTGGAATGAAGTAACGCTGCCGGAGAGCATTGCCGTCTGCATCGACATCGCAAAGGAGTATGTTAGTAACGGAGACGGTGCCGGCAAATCCGTCTGGCCATCCGTGAATGAAGAGAATCGACGCTTCCTACGAGATCTGGACGGCTACTCGAAGGGAGATATAATCGCCAGCATGCAAGCCCAGATAATGTATATGGTGATGTTTGCCTTGGAGAACAAAAGCCGGTATCAGGTTCCTGAGGTGCAATTGCAGATGCTGATGACTTTCGAAGTAGGTTTCAATTTTTCGTTATCTATCAAGAGCAAGAACCAATTAACCATCAACAATAGTTATACTGCAGAAAACTTCATGCACAACATAGCTGGGATGTGCGGCCATTTGCCCGCGACGAATTATCAAAGCCTAGTGCTACGTGGGAAGACTGGATCTATGCCGAGACACGGCGAAGGTATATATGTGCTATTCTCCTTGCCACCGATGCCATGTTCCACTCACTGACAACAATTCTAGGGCCGCCAGTTTTTGGTTCCTATTGAGTCGGGTAGTTGATGTGAGATTCGGAGCAACCTGTGCCAGTATCACTAACTACCGTAACCTCCCGTTGCCCTCCCCAGGCTCACTCTGGACGGCCAGAACTCGTGAAGAGTTCGAGGCCGCTCGTGAGCTTCACAGACCAGCAGACATGTCGTTATTACGGACCTACGGGGATCTCATCGATGCCCGCCTCTCATCTCGTGATCCAAAGACACAACGGCAGCTGAACAAGTGGCATGCGAATTGCGATAAGCTAGGTTTATTACTGACACTAGCTACAACGACGGTGTAAAATATACGGCCTTGTCCCATATCGATCTCTTCATCGCAAAACGAAACCCGGGAGCGATTTATCTAGGTATATCACCAAGGAATCGGGCTATTACGACCCGAATAACTATTTATCGTACCTAGTCGTCTGCACAATGTGTGTGACACCCATCTCCGGCTTCCCCCCATTCCAGGCGGTAACCTTCGTGGTAACCGAGCTGGGACAGACATAGGTAATTCTTCATACCGCCCATATCTTCCATCATGCGCCCGTGGTTCAACGCAGTCTTGCTGCAATTGTACGCGCAGTAGTCCCCATCATAGAACGGGAAGCATTTGTCCTGCACAACCGCCATCGACCCCATCCGACTCGAGACGAAGACAATGCGTGGTACGTCCGCGCGCCGCTTCGATCGACGCCTCGTTGGTCACACCCAGCTACTCGGGGTGCCTTCGAGCCGCGTGAAAGCGGGTAATCTGCTACTTCCGCGCCGGCACCGGCATTGCACGCCCCGATTATGATGTAGTAGCCATAGTCGGCAGCTAGGGACTCGGTGACGGCTTTACCGATGCCGATGCTGATGCCGGTGATGAGAGCTATTTGCGTGGTCGCGGATATGCTGGAGGCAGGGTCTTCACGGTGCTAGAAGTAAGGGAGGCCTGTCCGTTGGTGATCGAGAGGACGTCCCTTGCCTGGGGATCACGGCATCTTCTTGTAGGAGCGCTCATCAAGCCCGTACATACACGCGAAATCCCACGAACATATTAACATCTAGCCCATGTGGTACGTAAGTGATATACCTATTAGCTAGAGAGGCAAATAGCATCTCCCGCCTTACTGAAGGTACTACCTATCCACGTACGTATATACATATGTCACTCAAACCGCGTAAATGACACAGCGAGCAGCCAAGATGGCCGCCGGGGTGCTACCTATTAGCACCATATATATGTGGAATCCACGCAAACATCACACCTGTGCCGCTGACTTGCCTACTTATCTACGCACATAATACACCCCGGTGTCATGGCCAAATGAGCGTCGTTTACCTAAGCCAGCCCATGGATGGGACCGACTCCTCCCGCGCCGCGCCTCTCGAGTATTCGAAGTTATGTCCCATGACCCGGCCAAAATGGTCAGGATCCTCCAGAAAAATCGGCTCAATGGGCGTTGGTACGCATAGCACCTCCTAAGTCCGCTATGTGCAATAGCTTGTAGGTAGCCCAAGAGGTGCCAGATCCCTTCCGTTAGGCGAGCAGGCGGGCGGGCGGGAGTGTAAATGAAGAAATGAAGAGGTAGGCAGGGAACAGTATATAGCAGTGGCTAGCGTGACGGGTATATATATTCTGACATGCTGATACATACCTCCGAACGGGGATCTATCTCATAACCAACACACACACATAGATATATATATATCAATCCCGTCTATGATATGCGTGCTTCCAGCGTTCACAAACCGTCTATAATATTCAAAGGTGTTCTGTTCTGCTTCTCTTCGACCCGTGATTAACCAATGCTCTCTCTACCTAGTTTCCGTTTAACCCTCAGTTAACAGACTAATAGGACGAATGAATGAAATACGGCAATGCCTTCGAATTACCTATCTCTCTTCTAACCACATTACCCACCTATCTACCTACTTACCCCGTTCCTCCCTACCTCAACTTTGTCCTCGAAGGCTGATGATATACCAGCTAAGAAATATTACGTTCATAAAGTATATCCCCAAGCTTCCACGCTTCCACCCAAGCGTCCAAGTTAGCTCCCACCTGCTTACCTATGTACCTTACCTTAACCTACCAAACCCATCTTATTCTAGTTAGGTATTCTATTAGGTATCAAGCAAGCAAGCAGGTATGCATGCCTCCGTCCGTCACTCACTGCCCCGACCGCACCGCTCCATATCGTCCTGAAACATCAACAGCTCCTCCGCCGCAGCCCACAATTCCGCCGTAACGATATCCCAAGAGACTGCCGCACCACCACCACCGCCACCGAAGACCTCGCCATCATCCCCGGCCCCGTCTCCGCCTCCGCCTCCGCCTCCGCCCCCCCTAGTCACAGCGTCCCGCATACCGCTACGTATGCGATCCCGCAGCGCCTCCCCCGTCTCCGTACGATCCGAGCACGCCGACGCCGACGACGCTTCCTCGCGCCGTTGTTGTCCCTCCTGCACCGCGGCATCCCGCAAGCCCCGGACGCGCGCGACGAACTGCTCGAAGACCTTGACGCGCCGCTCCGCCGCCTCGGCCCTGGCGCGCCACACGCGGGCGTCGCGCTCGGCGGCGCGGAGCCGCGCGCACAGCGCGCCGACGTCCGTGGTGGTGTTCTCCCGCGTCTCGAGCTGCCGGCGCAGCTGCGAGGCTTCCTCGGCGCGGCTCTCGAGCTGTTTCTGTAGTCTGCGGACCTGTGCGTGCAGACTCGAGGTGGTGGTGCTTCTTCCTGAAAGGCGGGGGCTGCCGTCGCTTGGTGGTGGTGGTGGCGGCGCTGCTCTTCCGCTGTCCGCCGCCGCCTCCTCGTCATCGGGGGCGGTGGAGACGGCTGTCGGGCGCGCGAACACGATATGCTGGGCCACCGGCGGTTCCTCGTGGTGGGGCACCATGGTTCCCAGGCTCGGCGGCTGGCTTAGCTCTCGGTCGCGCTGCTGGACTTGGGGGCCTGGGGAGGTCTGCGGCACCTTTCTCGCGGCGTCTAGTTTGATGCCAGTGCGGCGCAGAGAAATTGGGATTTTCGTCGGTGTGTGCTCGACCGTGGGCCGGGGAGCAGTTTGGCGAAGGTGAAGGCGAATATCCGAGGGCACATTTCCTCTGTTGGGGGTCACGCTTTCTGGTGGGTTGTTTCTCCCTTCGGATTTCTTAGGCGGCGTGCTGGGTGCCGGCGTTACCGGAGACCTGGTAGACTTCGCGGGCGAGTCGCTCCTGGCATAGGGAGATAAGGCGCTGTTGGATTCTCTGAAACTGCCCCGTAGCCTTCCACTGATAACTGGGGCCGAGCCAGTAGGTGTGTCTTTGGTAGCATTGTCAAATAACGCAGCCATAGCCTTTACAGCACCGTTGGTTGGTCTTGATGGTGAGCGCTGTGAAACAGGTCTGCTCCCTCCATCAAGTACGTTTTTCGTTGGCGAGAACCCCTTTGATTTCGCTGGAGACGCTTTGTCTTGTGAATATGTGGATTCCGGGGAATTCGGGAATGCATTCTCCTTGGGAGATACAGATGTTTTCCTTTTCACACTCCGCTTGATCATGAGCTGGCGTTTCCATTCCGGCGTAGCTGGTTTTTTCTCTGGTGCTAATGATTCCTCGCTATGACGAGAAGAGATACGACCCGAGTAGCGCGTTAACCGTCTTTCCTTCGCGAGATGTGCAAGAGATTCCGTACTTGCCCTGCTGGATTGTGACAGTACTTTCCATTGGTCGGTACTGTGTCTGCTCGGATCCTTTCTGGATGAGACCGGAAGCTTTGTCGGCGTTGACTCCTCCTTTAAGGACCGGGTTTCAATTGGCTCAGACTCCTTATTCAGAAATGTACTCCTCTCGGCTTGTGGCGGATGTTCCTGACCGCTTTCATCTCCAGATAGGGAAGATCTCAAACCCGGAAACTTCTCAGGAATCGAGTCCGATGAGAAGTGCTCACCTTCGCAGAGGGTAGGTTTCAGTGGGCCTTTGCTGTGAAGAATTGCGACGTTCTCATGAATGCTCACGCGAAATGGCTCCCCGCTTTTGAGCTGTTCATTATAACTTGAAGTTGTGTCATCGGAATCGGTGTTTGTTAGCCGCGTAGCAGTTCTTGACCTTGTCTTGGTATTACTCCTATCGTGTCTAAGTGGTGTATGCCCGGCGGATGATGTGACTGGGAAGATTTCTCGGCGAATGCTGCCGCTAGAATCAGAACCCTCAGCAATTGATGATCTATTAGCCCTTCTCTTATCAGAATGTCGCTTCTTTAGTTGAGAATTGGTGTCTATGTTAGATGGGGCAGAACGGTCCCTTTTTGGTGTATTCGATCGTCCTCTTCTATTCTCTTTGGAGAAGTCTGGTAGACAATTATCATTCGAGTTGCTCTCCCCGAGATCCTTATTAACATGATCCTCTCGATCCAAAAATCGATTGGGGCTATCTGCGGACTCGTGATGAGAGTGGTGATGGGATGCTAGGACTATGCCCAGCATGTCTTTGGAGGAAACCGGGGCGGGAGACAATCCCTGGGATTCTTTCACCATCTTTCTTGCGCCGGGCTCATTTGACGGACTCTCCTCTACTGTCGGCGAAAGCGCTTGTGACGAGACCCTAGCTTCGAATTTGCATAATGAGCTAGAGCTTGGTAGCGACCGTCGCCGCTTGATCGGTAAGGGTTCAAACTGGGCCTCCATGTTTCCGTGCGACTTCGACGAGCTAAGTCCTACTGAAATAGTTAGCTTAGATAATGGGTGTCATAACAAATGAACGTACTGGGCGTCGGCGTTGGACTCATGGTTAAGGGAGAAACGTTCCTGTCCTTTTGCCACGTGGAGGAACCAGGCTCATCCCAGCCTGGAGGTTTTCTCAGCGGAAACGAGTCTGATGCGGATGCTGAAGTCTTTAGTACACCCCTATATGATCTATGTTCATGGGAGTCTAGATTCCGCCTAATCTTCAGCGTAGCCAAACTGCGCATATGCCGGACAACCTCTCTCCAATTTGTAACTAGCATTTCGGTGATGCTGTTTGCGACATGGATCTTGTCCACCGTAAAGGACGCGTTTGCGTCTTCCGCACGAGTTTTGGATTTCTTGTGTCTCTCCTTTCTTGACCTTGGAGGTGTCACGGGCAGCAGTACTAAACCGGCGGCTGGGTTTGCCAGCTTCGTATTATAAGAATCGATCAAGTCGCCGACTAAAAGGGGGCCGAACACAATGCTTAAAGCATTGTATCCCATCAGGTCAGCTGTCGGAAGCGGTCTCCCCTGCTCATCCTCTCGAGGCATGTTTTCTGCAACTCGGCCAATGAGGCATAGTAAACCGAACACTGCACATATAAGCTCTCTTTGGTACTGGGACTTGACGGTGCCGATGGCGAGGGCGATTAGTCGCGCACGGAGTTTGGTCTCTTTGGTCCTGGTAAGCTCCGGGTCGCCGTGGAGCTGACTATGAATGGCAACCAATGCATCGAGGAGTGACAGAGAACCCAAAATACCACCTGGTAAGCCAGCGAGAAACTTTTTGAAAACAGATGCGACATCGTGAACGCTGTACTTTATATGATTGGGGAGGTTCGGACTTCGGGTTGTGCTAGAGACATCATCGGCGTCTCTGTCAGCGCAGTAATAGTCATATAGTGTGTTTACAATGCGAACGGATCCGGGCACGCGGAATATGCCTCGTGAATCCGCTGTAGATATGGGTTAGTTAGTACAAAAAAACCCGGCATATTCAGCTTGCTAACCTTGCTGTACAAGAGCTTGTGCTAGCGCACGAAAGCAGGTGGGCAGAACCAGGGCACACGGGGCGTATTCCGAGGGCAAGTAGAAGAGGCTCTTGCCACATAGTCGGACCAAAGCCGGGAGACTCTCGTCCTCTAGGCCGTGCTTTTTATGATGATAATGATGATGATGCACAAAACTCATAGCCATGTCGCTGATGCTTCGTCGTTGCCGAAGGAGCCATTGGTCTCGCTTGACATTTCCCGGCTGCGAGATCTGTCCCGATGAAGTCTGCCGCAAAACTTTGGAAATCCAACGCCCCTTTCGACTCGGAAGGGAGTTTGATGCGTTTGCCTGATTTTATGTAAGTACGAGTGCTTCGCTATACAGGGTCACACTTACAGCGCCATGTGCAAAGTCTCCAGGTACCAGCAGTCGAATGCCATACTAGACAGAGCCTTCATGTTAGCCAACTCCTAATTGATGATGAATGAAGCAATCACCTTTTTCGCTAGGCGATTGTATTCGGATACGAATTGCTCGCGGTCGTCCACCGCTTCGCCTTCGGAAAGCAAACCGAGGTCGCCAGTAGAAGAAGTCCAAGTGCTGCTGCGGCGTGGGGCGCGATGATGGCCGTTGGGAACTTCCAAAGCGCCATATGACTTAGACGTATCCAATACCGTTTGTGGATTGAAAATTGTCGAATTCAAGACTTGTGGTCGGTCTTTCAACGACTTCAGAGAATAGGCGGTAGCAGGCTCTTTGCCTTTGTTGGGAATCGGAGCAGTATCATAATGGTAAGACTGCATTTGAGCGACCGAGCAAGAAGCCAGTTTTGGGGTGTGAAAAACAACAAAATGCCGCGGTCTTCAGACCAAAGAACTTCGCAAGTATGTGTCCGCGGCGTTCATTCCGGGTCGAATACATAAAAAAGCCACAGGCAACATCAGAAGCAGGAGCAACGCCTGCTCTGCAATGGATGTCGCCAAGAACAGACTCTACCTAGGCACCTTGGTAAGTAGATTGCATGACATATTGACGTCGTAGGCGTCAAGTGCTGACTGAACTAGCAAGAACGACACGATGGATACCAGAGATAATGCAGCAGCCCCCGTGGATACTCCCAAGTGCCAGGACAATGCCAATATATTATTACACGCTAGGAACGTGACAAGGCCACCATAAATCTACCATATACCCTTTGTCTTCCTTCCAAGCCTGGCATCTAATAATACTCCGTGATCCCCTAATCCGTGAGATCAGCAGGTCGTGAATAGAAAGGGGGGATCTAGAGGGGCTTAAATCAATCGATCCTATGCAAACATCTTGTTATTCCGAACGCCACATACTCCTGTACAATGCCAATCAATCCTAAACTCCTTGACCTCCCTGACCTCCCTGACCTCCTTGACCACCTTTTCCAAGGTATCGTATTCGCCGTTGAAAAACTCAGAAATCATTTGGATCGTCATGTTTGGAGGGTTGAGCCGTCTTCCCCGCAGAATAAGACATATCGGAGGATGTCGGAAAGGGAGATGATGCCTTTCAGGTGCCAGTTATCATCAATCACTATTAGCCTGTGCACGCGAGACTGGCGAATTGTGGTGAAGATCGAGTCGAGCCTGTCATCCTCTTGGCATGTGTAGATCCCTTGAAAGTCGTCAGGCCTTCGCGATAGCGCCTCGCCTACGGTCGACTTCAACTCGTCATAAACGCCTCCCTTGATGCATGGTATCACGTCGACAGCCTCGAAGACGTTGAGTACGACATTGTTCTTATCAACCACAGGTACAGCAGAGATATTGTGTACCACCATCAGATTGATCACCTCGAGTACCGTGTCCGTCATTTTCGCCGTCGCAAGATTATTGTAGGTTCCTAAGTCGATCTCTCGTACTGTCTGCTTGAGAAGCATCGTATACTGCTCTGTGTTGACAGCGATGAATTTGAGGATGCGATACTGCGTGATCACACTCACAACCGTCTCCCTTTGCGTCTCATGGTCGATGTCTACAAGGGGTATACGTCGGGCGCGGCTCTTAAGCATGCGACTACATGCCTCGTAAAGCGGTCTTGACGGATGCACGGAGACCGTCTCGAGAGGAAGGACGCCAATAGCCCTTTCGATGTCTTCAAACAGCTGTGTCAGCCACACATACCGCACCCCGCATGTTAACTCTTTAGGAGTATACCATACCGCGCAGACTGCTTAGCCTGAACTTGTCAACATCATCGATATGTTCAGGAAACTGGCAGTAGTACTGTATTAGATTTATATAGTCTGTGGCAGTCAACAGACCGGCAAATCTAGAGCGATGCGAGTCCCAAAGCGGTGCGGAGACTATTCCTAGTAGCTTCAATGTTAGGGGGTATTCCGGACCGTCGCGGGGGGGGGGGGGGCTACAATACCATTCTGAATCAAAATGTCCAGGCTCTTCCTGATGAGGAGATCATTGTCGAGCACAATGAGACGGAAAGAGAGTGGGAGAACATCGTAACTAGTTCGGACGCGAAGAAAGTCACGCAGGCCTTTCTAAAAGAAGGGAAGAAGATAGTGTCAGCTGTTGGATCGGGCCCCAGAATGCGTTAGGGTCTAGGCAGCAAGACAGACACCCCGCACCATGCGGAGCTGTGCAAGATGGAAAATGAAGAAAAGGATTGAAGGGAACAAGACTCGTCAAGATATCGCATAATTGGTCAGTTACTCACTAGGCCTTGCAGTTGTTCGTCATCAATCGGACTCATTGGCGTCGTGGTCACAGGTATTGTGTGACTTCGAGGTTTTGGTCTAAGGTACGAGGATGGCTGTACAAAAGGGAGCTCGTGACCGAAGAGTAGAGGTAGTGGTGGTAGCGGTGATAGCGGTGCTGGTGGTGGTGCTGGTGGTGGTGCTGGTGGTGGCATTGATGAGGCTGACATGGCGGGGAGGGCGGCTGGAGCACCCTGTGGCTCACCGGCTGGCTTGTCGGTTTTTTCGCTCGATAGGTCGTCCATCGTTTCAATTTTCTGCTTCAAGGGCTTGGCTGTTTGGTCTTGGGTCAGAGGGCAGCGGTGGGAAAATTTTGGTGGAACGCCCGTCTCCCCGGCTAGGCGTGTAACTGGTCGCTTCAGGTGTGAATGTGGAAAGAGTTTCCGGTGTAAAGCTTTAGCCAGGGAGGGGTGGGAAAATAAAAGGCGACTCTACCCAATATTTGAATGTGAGATAAAGATAAAGTAAGATAAGGCAAGACAAAGTTAAACAATGTTAGATAATGTAGATAATGTAGATAGATAAGGTACTTTGCCTAATGTATACAAGTACCTAATCTAGGTATGTAAATGCTAATGATGCTCGCACGTCTGCCAGATTGGGGGTTGGAAGAAGGGGGAAAATGGCCTTTGAGATCATGGCGCAGACGAGGGTGGCGATGGTAGTTAATAAAAAGTTCAGATTAGAGCAGATCGGAGCAGGGCAGATCAGATAAAATAAATAGCCTCATGATTTTTTTTTTAATTCCCTTGTCAATCAACCTAAGGTGACAGGTCTGGTTTGGTCTGGTCTGGACTGGAGCCGGGTGGGTGATCCTCGCTGATGATCATTGATAGCTGGGCAGCTGGGCAGCTGGGGAAAACTACTACATCAGGAAGATATGGCTGGTGATTAGTCGAGGGGGTTGAGAACAGTAATAACTGCTGTGGCTTTGAGATGTGGTGGTTGGTGTTAGTGCTGATAAGCAGAAGCAGGCAGACATCATTAGTTAATAACTACATACATGCACACATACATACACGTACGTACATATGTCTGTATTGTATTGTATGTATGTCTTCAATGGAGATATGGATGGCATGACTCGTAGCTCTCCGATCTATTATCTTTCATGATTCAACTCGAAGCAACATTAAACCCCCTTGCCCACAACGAGTGTTATAAGTGACCATGTCTGGGACGCCGGTTTACACATGTATGTATGTACATATAGTAATATTTCACAGATAACTTCAGGAGTTCCCTTCGGTACATGTAATTAGAAACTAGGCACATACTTACATACTAGCCTGGCTGTGCACTGTTAACTAAGTATGTGCAGATGATAACCTAGATGCTATATAGACTCCAGAGATAGTTGAGGCGATAGCAAAAGTGATGATATTTTCATATGTGCTAGGATTGAAACAATTCAATATATTCATCTTGATTCCAATTTGTCGACTTCTCAAGTCTAGTAATATATGGCCAAACTATTCGACAGTTCGCTATAACAAAGAAGATGACGTACCTGTGCTCCATGTATTCTGGTATTATTATGCCGAAGCTCCCCTCCCCTCCCCACCATGTTCACAACTATCCTATCCATATCCTTATCCATACTGACATAGAACACCTCCAAATGATAATGTGTATAGAATTAACCTTGTGTAGGAAACTGTTGAATTTCAGATACGAGAAGATCAGTCATGATCTCGGATAACACATCAGACGAACAAGTGTGCGGCCCAATCTATAATATCATATCATATAGCAGCAAACTTCTCGTGTCCAAGAGGTGCTTGTCGCACGCAAGGAGACACGAGGGCACCATGTTGGTGTCTGCATTATCGAGGCTCAGGGACGTTATCAACCACCCCTTTCCCGCGGTGAAGTTGAACAAAGGCGAAAAGCTTCCAACGTCAATCACCTCAAACCGGAACAACGTACATGTTGGTCATTTAAGAACTTGCTCTTCTGTTGAATCATAACATCATCATTGATGTTGTCGAGGGTCGCATGGCCGGTTCTGAAGGCGAGGTTCTGTCGTCATCCCGTGACCATATCCTCAAGAAGGTGGGCACATCGCTACAACGGGAGGGCTTGGGAGCTGTTGTATAATAGGGAAATAGTTGTCAGGTGAAAGGCGGCAACTGTTATTGAGAGTAATATGTGTTAAGTGCTGAAACATGATCATTCATGTTTTCCGTTGACTGTTTCTCTTGAATAGGACCTCGTGACGCTGTTGAACTAGGCTGGGAAAGTCCTGGTATTCAAGGGCAACCGAAATATGATTTTGTTTTTTGGTAGATTTCGGAATAGCTTCAAGCGAGGCAGCCCCAATACCGTGACAGCCCCTAGCATGTCTGGGGACGGTTCTTGCGGAAAGATGCATGATAAATGGAGGGTAGGTAATACCCTTGAGACAGATGGGTTTTTCACAAGCCAAACATGCCAAATGAGTTCAATCAGCTCAGTGTGGCCATAGCATGCTGGTTGTGGCTGCTGTACACTAGGTAATACCGGAGCTGTCCTGAAACGGCAAACAGGGTGATTATCGAGCCCTGGAGGTCTTCCACTAACATGTGGTGCTACGTCAAGGTCTCAAAAGCTTGAAGCACTGGGGCACTCAAGCTTTGTATGAGTATGTACCCAGCTTCGTATGGTTGGTAATGGACGTAATGCCGCAGTGCAATATCTCGGATCTGATTGGGTGTGGCCGGAAGCCCGCCAATGCACCATCCAATCGTACGTACTTGACGCCATAATTCCTATGTACAGAGTAGTAACATGCTAAGGTTAGATGACATCGCTCTAAGGAGACAAATGCTATAAAACGAGTTGATAATATTTCTTCCATCGTGTATGCTTTCCAAGGTGTTCCCAATGACCTTGGGAGGCTAATAACGTCTGCTAAGCTTAGGTACTTACCCAAGCATCGCTTATTCCTGTACGCATGTATGTACTATTATCAGCTGGGTACTATGTGTATGTATGTAGTACATCCATATAGGTACCCGCCCGAGTTTTTCACTAATTGTACATGGTAGGTAAGCTTGTCCGCCGAAACTTCCCGGGTGTGCGTATGTACATGCTATTTGTATACGTGTATGTACATACATTAGGTGTATCCATGTGTACAGATGTAAGCACTTCATGTATGCATCTACCTACGGTGCTGTACCTATGAGGTGAAGAAAATTAGAATCCACCATTCCTTCCCACCTGCAGGCGGCACCACCAGCAGCTTCTTTCTAGCCGGGACTAGGAACAGGGTTGTCAGGACTCGCTTTCCCTTCTACATACTACCTAACCTACATACTGCCTACGCAGCTACGCAGTACGCAACAACCCTTCGAGGCCAAGGTTGTTATTATTATGCAGCTTGCACCCTCGTAAACACCATCTCCGTCAAAATCCAACCACGTCCGTATCCCTCCTCGCTTCTATCGCATCATCCCGCTCTCGTCGACAACTGACTCTTTTACCGCCTGTAGATGATACCCATCTGCTAGGGCCCTTCTCTCACGGCCAGCTTTCATCGTAGGAACCGAGCCCGGGTGAGCAGCAGGCTTGTTTGGACCTAACGCCAATTCTCTACGGGTTAGGCTTCTGTCTTGGCTTCAACAACTGCCAATCAAGAGCAACCGGTTGTCTCGAACCCTCATCTTCATCCCCTTGTGGTTCTTCCTCCACTACCCGCGGCGACGACAATCATCATCGATCACGGTCGCTTTCTTCCCCTGCCCCAGCGATGGGTGTCTGTCAGTCGTCATGCTGCGGAGGTACGCATGCTTTTCCACATCAATCCAATAAGGATTTCCAAATTCTAAATTGTTGAGATAGGGAAATCCCGCGATGGGCTCTACGAGCCGGTCCTGGCCGATAGCGAACGGGAGGCCGTTGCCGATCTACTCCAATATCTCGAGAATGTGTGTATAATCAGCTGATACTTGCACCTCTCAAGAACTAACTGCCTCTCAGCGCGGCGAAACCGACTTCTTCTCCGGCGAGCCTCTTCGAGCTCTGAGCACACTCGTCTTCTCCGACAATATCGACTTGCAGAGGAGTGCAAGCTTGACATTCGCAGAGATCACGGAGCGAGGTACGTGATGCATGACAACAACATCTAAGTTTGGGTGGGAGAGGTGCCACCTTCTGCACTTCCTAGCCCAGGGAATGGCTTCAAATACCGTTCCAATGTGCAGTTCAAAGATCGGGTCTGTTGGCTGACAATATCCTAGATGTTCGTGAAGTTGACCGTGATACCCTTGAGCCCATTCTCTTTCTGCTTCAAAGTCCCGACATAGAAGTTCAAAGAGCGGCGAGCGCTGCCCTGGGAAATCTTGCCGTTAATAGTATGTATAAATCTCTCCGATTTGCCTCGTCAATCGGCTGACCTATCTACCCAGCCGAGAACAAGGTTCTCATCGTCCAGCTGGGTGGATTGACTCCGCTCATTCGTCAAATGCTTTCACCGAACGTCGAGGTCCAATGCAACGCCGTAGGATGTATCACCAACTTAGCAACGCACGAGGAAAATAAGGCGAAGATTGCACGATCTGGAGCGTTGGGTCCACTCACGCGACTCGCTAAATCAAGAGATATGAGAGTTCAACGGAATGCTACGGGAGCTCTCCTAAATATGACACATTCGGGTACGTGTTTGGTCTGTCCTCAATATGCGATATTTTCGCTAACCTATCTATTACATAGACGAGAACCGGCAACAACTCGTGAATGCGGGCGCTATCCCTGTCCTCGTTCAGCTCCTGTCTTCTCCAGATGTCGACGTTCAATATTACTGCACTACTGCACTCAGTAACATCGCTGTTGACGCCAACAACCGACGGAAACTGGCTTCGTCCGAAACGAAGCTTGTTCAGTCGCTGGTTAATCTGATGGATTCGTCGTCGCCCAAGGTTCAGTGCCAAGCCGCGCTCGCTCTTCGGAATCTAGCATCGGATGAGAAGTACCAGCTTGATATTGTCAGAGCACAGGGTCTCAACCCCCTGTTACGCCTGCTCCAGTCTTCATATTTACCTCTCATACTTTCGGCTGTTGCGTGCATACGCAACATCTCCATCCACCCCCTGAATGAATCTCCCATCATCGAGGCTGGGTTCTTGAAGCCCCTGGTCGAGCTTCTCGGTTCGACTGATAACGAGGAGATCCAGTGTCATGCTATCTCGACACTCCGGAATCTCGCTGCCAGCTCCGATCGGAACAAGTCTCTGGTCCTGGAAGCCGGCGCAGTTCAGAAATGCAAGCAGCTCGTTTTGGACGTTCCGGTTACAGTGCAATCGGAGATGACGGCTGCCATTGCTGTCCTTGCTTTATCTGATGATCTAAAGACACATTTGTTAAACCTCGGCGTTTTCGACGTCCTGATACCCTTGACGCATTCGCCAAGCATCGAGGTTCAGGGGAACAGCGCTGCGGCGCTCGGCAATCTATCCTCAAAAGGTGAGCGTCCCCATAACCTTTGGTCTCTGGCCGTATTGTTAATATGATCATAGTTGGTGACTACTCCATCTTCATTCAAGACTGGTCGGAACCCAACGGCGGTATTCACGGATATCTGAGTAGGTTCCTCGCTAGTGGCGATGCTACATTCCAACATATCGCGATTTGGACGCTTCTTCAGCTGCTTGAATCGGAGGACAAGACTCTGATCGGGCTGATTGGCAAGTCTGAAGCGATTGTGGAAATGATCAAGCAAATTGCGAACAGGCAAGTTGAGTCGGATAACGAGTTCGAAGAGGATGATGAAGGCGAAGTTATCAACCTTGCCCAGCGCTGCTTAGAGCTTCTCGGTCAAAGTATGTCCAAGGCGCACATTGAGGGGTGAAGGGATGGCATGACGAATAGAGCGACGTTGTACCGAGATTATATTTTTCCCGCTTGCCGCAAGTATATTTTGGCATCTTGTTCTGGCATCCAAGCAGTCATTGGTGGTTGGTTTTGGTGTTCGAGGCGTATTTTATACGAGCAGGTTATTTGTCATTCCTCGATAGGAAGGCTGCTCTCGTTTTCACAGGGGTGCATATCCGCATTGGGCGGCCTGAACCGCGGATGGGCGTATCATTGTTGTAAGTCGCATCGTTTTTTGTTTGCTGGGCAATTTTCCCCAATACGGAATGAAGCTACAGGATCTCATTTGTACCACTGGGCATCTGCCGGCCGAAAAAAAGGACTTGTTGATCCTCTCCTAGACAGGTTGTGTTTCCCTGCAAGCTTCTCGCGTGGGGTGCTTTGAACTCGTGTAATTAGATTGTCATTTTTTCCGCGAAAATGATATCCAGAAACTCAACATTTTAAAACGCCTCCATGTAATGCAGTCATTATATATAAGTACAAAGGAATTCCTTGATCCTGTCGCCATAGAGACCCAACCAACCAACAACTCGAGACAGTCGAGCAAAGCAAGGTAGAAGACATACATGGTCCTAGTTTAAGACGGGGATGACGTCGGAGCATGCAAACCGTTTTCGACCTTTGTGAACCAGTTGCCGGGCCACCAGCCATTCATAGTCGCTTTCGCAACAACTTTCCCCTTGATAAGACCCATCGGCACCGGTCCAAAGTCCCGACTATCTCTCGACCAAGGAAGGTTGTCACCGACTAAGTAGCAGTGACCCCTCGGCACCTAAGGGTGGGCGGAGGCGAATTAGCATGGGTTCCTACCTAAACACGTAATATATATACCAGCCCCGTAGTAGACTACTTACTACAATGGGGAAAAAAAAAAATATATATATATATATACTCGTATATAAAAGCAAAGCAAAGCAAACCCAACAAACAAACAAACACACATACCTGGATCATATTCTCACTTGGGCTACCGGGGGAGTTGAGCAGGACGTAGTCGCCGGGGAGCCCGACGACACGCTTGACGCCCTCCTCGTCGGGCTCGACGGGGATGGCGTAGGCGACGCAGTCCCCCACGGCGACGCCGCGCCCCCGCCGGCACCGCCGGTCCGTCACCAGCCACTCCTGCATCACCAGGAACGTCGGCAGCATCGAGGGACCCCACCCCGCCCCGAGGCTGTACCCGTACGTCAGGAAGACGTGCGCTAGGGCGAGCGTCTTGACCGTCGCGATCAGCACCCGGAAGGGGTGTCCTAAGAAGCTCATATTGGGATGGCGGGTTGTGGGTGTGTGAGGGAGGGAGGAAGTGAGTGAGTGAGGGTTGGTTGGTTGATCGATCGATGTGTGCGTGCGTTAGTTGGGAGGTAGGTAATCTTAGTTATGATGATGAAGATGGGGATTTCTGGCGTTGTGTGGCATGCATGTTTTAGAAGGTTAAGGGTTGTATATGTACGATATGCGTGTGTTGCTTAGACTTTGTGAATCCGATGAGCGTGTGAATGAGTTGAGTGAGTGAAGATGGACGAGCTTGAGCTCCGAACAGCGGGTCATTTTTTATGTCTTGGCATCAAGCTCCGAGACCCCGGTCTCCGTACGACGACATGATTGGCCCGTGAGCCCAAGCTCCTACCGAAACTTGCAGTTCTCCTTCACTGAAGAAAATCGGATTGAAAAAATCTCCACCGCAAAACACAACTTAACAACACCTTTTTATTAGGTATATATACCACCACGAGAAGCGATCTAGGCGATGCCGTAGAACACCAATTGATCTCTCCTCAACCAGACACGACACGACACGACACGACACGACACGACACGACACGACACGACACGTCGGGCGAACAAAAAGACAATGGCACACCGACGCTGTCTCTTCTCGCCCGCGCGGGCCCTCCGCCGCGTCTTCCTCTCAGACCTCAGCAACACCGCTCCCATCACCACCACCACCACCACCACCACCACCACCACCACCACAACGGCAACCCACCCCCCACGCCTCCTCGCCGCCCCGCGAGTCACCCTCCCCTCGCCCCCTCGCCGCACCCTAACCAGCACGCCCCCGCTGCACAGAAAGTCCAAATACCCAAGCGACAAGAAGATCCCGTACCGCTGGGTGCGCATCGGGCGCGAAGGCGGGATCTCGGAGCCGCAACTAACCACCCGCGTGCTCGCCTCGCTGAACCTCAAGACGCACAGCCTCGTAATGGTGGCGCCGCCGCCCGACCCGTCGACCATCACCTCGTCGACGCGCGAGGGGCCCGCGGCCGCCATCTGCCGGATCGTGGACCGGGCGGCGGCGGCGGCGTTCGAGAAGGAGGCGGAGGCGCACGCGCGCCGCCGCGCCGTCGACACCAAGGAGCTCGAGCTCAACTGGGCCATCGCCCCCTACGACCTCGCGCACAAGATGCGGCGCCTGCGCGCCTTTCTCGAGAAGGGGCTGAAGGTCGAGGTCATACTTGCGCATAAGCGCCGCGGCCGCCGCGCCGAGCCCCATGAGGCGCGCGCGACCCTCGATGCTGTCCTCGAGACTGCCCGTGGCGTCGAGGGCGCCAAGGAGGAGCGTAAGATGGACGGCGAGGTGGGCAGGGAGGCTCGTCTGTTCTTGGAGGGCCCGGCGGGGAAGAGGAGGGGGAGAAGGAAGCAGCAGGTGGAGGAGGGGGAGGAGGGACAGGCGGAAGAGGGAGAGGGTGAGGGAGAGGCGGGTGAGGAGGGGGAAGGTGAGAGGGGAGATGGGGAGGAGGTCGTTGCGGAAGGGAAGGCGAGAGTGAGTGAACAGGTTCGGAGGGAGCCATGATATGATGCCCGGCGTTGCAAGGCAGCCCTGGCTGGCTTGCTGACTTTGGGCTGGGGATCTAATCCCGGAACCAGAGGAACGAATCACTCGCGGGGTATGGAGAAGAGCTCAAACTAAACTCGGTCGTCACAAATTGTATAAAAGGCATCATCAGGGTGTTTGCATTTGCGAGCCGTTGCCGTCTTCCGATAGACCCGGGCATGAATATGCCTGTGTATGAACACAAAATAGAATATTGTATATCAGCTTAGCCAGCGTATATATTTGCATATATATTTACACCTGGTTCGTCGATATTCGGTCCATTTTCTACGCTCTAAGACCCTGTTATGGTCGTTTGATATATATATATATATATATCGAGATCATACATTAAATACAAATCTAGCTTTCAAAGCTGCCCCCTAAAAACGCCGTCATGTGCCATGTCCGGGCATGTCATACCATGCGCAAAATTCCTTTGTCCAATCCGATGCCCCTAGTCCCGCGATATTTTTCAAGGGCTTCCTCATTTCGTCGTTGCTGATTTGGGGTGCCTATTCCTTCATCACGAAGAATGACCCACCTAGCACGCTGAACGCGATCGCTGTCGTCACGAACCCGGCAGCCACCTTCTCGCCCGTTGTGATCTCCGCGAGAGGCGGCATCTTTTCCTCCATGGGCCGTCCCGCGTTGACGTTGCCAACCGACGTGCCGCCCGTGTCAGCGGTAACAGGCGCTTTGGAAGCCTGCTTCTTGACTAATGTATACTGCACGGCGGAGAGGGCGCTCATCTGCGGGCCGACCCCGACGATACCGTCGAACTTCCCCTTCTCGGTCCACTTGAAGCCGCACGCCGTGCCGGGTTCGCCTTTGAAGTCGTTGGCCGAAGGGGAGCCGGAGCATTGCTGGGCCGCCGCCGTCGCGCTGGATTTCAGTAGCGGCATGAGCATGTCGAAGGTGAATGGCGCCATCTGCGAGGCCGAGGCCATCCACCTCATTAGATAGGCCTTGAAACTTTGCTGGTCGAAGTCGCAAGAGCCGTTTGACTCGCACGGGCGCTCGACCACAACTCCGTCGTCGAAGAAGAACTCAGCCGTCCTCTTCGCCAGCCCGTCCGTTCGCTGTCTCCACACATCTTTTCCCTCGGTGAAGTTGAACATCATGGCGGCGCCTTGGAGGAAGATTCCGGCATTATAGGTCCACTGCGCCCGGTTAATCTCGCTACAACTGTCATCTATGCCTGCTCCGTCGTAGATGTTGAACTCGTCGTCGATGAACTTAACGTCACTCATCCAGTCCCACACCTTCTCAGCCCAGTCGGCGTACGTCTGGTTGCCCGTATATCTTGCCAAGCGCGCGGCGATGTTAAAGAAGCAGCCGTTCGAGATCGAGTTCTTGTAGTTGAATCCGTTGTTGAATGTGAAGATCTGCCACCGCAACCCTCCGCCACAGTCCTTCTCGTCCCATCTGGTAATATATTCATTAAACACACCTTGCACCAAAGCTAACCATTGCGGTTGATCGTCCGGGGGATTGGGGAAGTTGTTCTCCGCAGCTGTCATCGCTGCCATGGCCCAGAATCCTTGATCGTCGTTTCCCTCCGTTCTCGTCTGATTCTCCGGCATGTAATCTGCATCGTCTCCAACTTGGTGTTGCATCGCTTGCATAGTCACATCATTGTACGTTTTGTCTCCGGTAAGAAACCAGTAATCGATCATCGTACCAAACATAGCTCCCGCCTCCCACCCTGTTATTCGTGTGAGTGGCACTTCCATCGGAACAGACAGGATCACGTACAGAAATAGGGATCTGGCAGGTTTCCTGGGGTATCGCCTGTGTTGTTCCCAGTGTAATATTTTAATAAGCCAAAGGCGAGAGTGCTCGCGGCATCCTTGACGGAGTCTATATCTTGTTAGCCATATGGACTGTAGTAGCCATCGATGATGCGTACCATCGTTTTCAATATCGACTTGTATAGCGCCCCCTAAACTGGCCAGTAGGCTCATAAGGCCTGCAGCGGGAAGTATCGGTCGCATTATGAATGAACGTGCTATAGCAGAGAAAGACCGTGTCGGGTTTCTACCCGCCGGCGGTGGTAGACTTCGAGATGAAAGACAAAGAGAAAAGAAAGGTCGCCTAAGCCAAGCACATGTCCTTGAGTATGTCGCCAGAAAAGAGTCGGCAATAGCGTCTCGCCTATTAACGCTCGAGAAAAAAGACGACGTGACGATTACCGGTCTCAGCAGTCCAAGCGCCCTATAAAATTGACAACGAACGACAGAAATTAAGGAAAGTCGCCAGGACGGAGCAAATATTGGAACAAAGGAAGACTCGACCAGGAGCAGAGAAAGGGACAAAGGAATGGAAGCCAGCCCAAGGTCGCTCAGCGAAACGAAACAAACAGAATAAGCTTCAATCTAGAAGCAATCGTGAAGAGAACGGATGGTTGAAGATGTGAAAAGAACAGAAAGGTCACCCGCATCTGGAAGTCAATTCCCACACGCGCTGGGCCTTCGTCATAAGCTCAGTCAGTTCACCGGGTTTCAGCAGTCAACGCATCTCGAAAGATGTGTGGCCATGGCGGGCAAATCGACGGGCTGAAACAGTTCCAGTTCGACCAAGGCGGAGTCTCGTCTCAAGATGGATTGGACCAGACTCAGGTTGGCGGTTGGCCACACAGCCACACAGAAGCAGCAGACACAAAAAAAGAAAGGATGCCAAGGTGCCAAATAATGATCTGGATGGATCGTAGATCATTCAAGCAATGAACAACACATGAATAGCCATTTTTTCTATCAACTAAGGACTTCTTTAAGATAAAGAAGTTGAAGATGTAGATGAAGACAGGGTCGACTGTGGTTCTTGGAGAAGACCTACCTAGGTAAGCTTCCCCCCTTGCATATCATAGGGCTGTTAGTGCCTGGCTGCCTAGAAGCCCGTACCTGACACTTGTATTATGTAATTATTCGCTCCAAGTACCTAGGTAGGCATAGATTACACCGCTTGGAGTGATAGTCGCGTTCAGTACATATACGCACAATATGTGCATTCATATATGGTGATGCTACATATGTACTAGCCGGTCCTGCAACCTGACGGCACGCTCAAATCCGATGCCACAGTTACACACTTAGGTACATAGTCTCTACCACTCGACTTAACTAGTCGAGGTCGTGTTACGAGTCTTACCGTAGACACAAGTACCAAGAAAAATCGGTCTCTCCAGTGTTGCAGTTAGGTACTATAGCATTCTGCCGGATCACGGTTTACCGGCACCTTACTTTCCAAAAGATTGGATTTCAGTGGTGGCTGTGTCGAGATACCGTCGTGTTGGAGACAAGACTGCTTTTGTTGGATTGGACGCCGCCATGTTAACGAGCATGAATGAGTATTATTAGATCCTTATGTCGCATCAACCATCGACATCTACAGTAACCCCGGAGGTTGCAGCCACAAATGAGTTGTCGCGATGGCCCGGCTTTGCGGTCTTTCGCAGAAGGCGGCACATTGTCGCAGCAGCAGCAGCAGCAGAACATAAGACAGTTAGCACAGTCAAGTTAGCAAATCTAAAAGTTCTTACATCCCTCGAAACAGCTTGCGAATTACTTCAAAGCTCTATTTCGTCAACGTCAGCTATGTGCTTCTTTTGGTATGCTCTATATAAGTACTTTGAAATGCAAAAAAGTCAACGAAAAAACTTTTCAACTTTTCCACTGGTATCTATAAACCCCCAAATCCAGCCACTGCGGTAACCCCCGAGTTATCCTGATCGTTCACCATTAAAGCTCAAATCCTCAGCGTAACTTCGTAGAATGTAGGGTGATGAAGTGACACCATCCCCCTACTATCTCAGCGAAATCAGCTCTTTTGCTTTTTCGAAGGAGGTTGGGCACCGTCGCCATTGGCATCCTCGCCGTCCGTGTCTTCATCCATGTCCTCAAAATCGATCTCGCTGATATCTCCCTCATAGGTTTGGGCTTCCAAGCGTGTCAGCTACCCAGTACTTCAAGGACGGGAGAGCGGGCTGAATGACTCACTGTAATACTTAATAGCACCAGGCCAGAGATCGTCGCTAATAGCGAGGGCCAATTCATCGCCATCCGGGAAGATTTCGAGGGCGAAGGGATTCGCTTCGTCGTCCTCGTCCTCGTCCTCATCCTCATCCGGCGCCTCCACTAATTCCGGGACCTTGCCCGCGGCCCGCTCGGCCCGCTTCTTGCGGTCTTCCTCGATCGCGGCGCGGCTCTCCTCCTCGGAGATATCCAAGCCCCTGAAGCCGAACCAGGCGAAGAACGAGAGGCCGTCGACGCCCGCGCTGACCTTTTCCCTCAGCGCCTTCTCGTCGGGCGTGTAGTCCGCCTCCTTCTTGATCTTCCTCGCACTACCCGGGCCCTTCTTCTTGTCCGCCTCCCAGACCTTCACGGCCAGGTCCAGCATGCCCTGCGTGAGGTCCCTGCCCTCCTTCCACCTGATGGGGACCGGCTCGCTGACCAGGGCCGTGTCGCCGTCCTTGGAGACGCGGTACCAGAACTTCTTCTCGAGCACCTTGTCCTCGAAGTGCTGGTTCTCCGCGAACTCCATCTTGATGGATACACTTCGGGGGTCGCCCTTGCCGCCGTTCTCGATCTCGAAACGAGACACCGAGATGGAGGTGAGCGAGGCCAGGAGAACGACCGAGTCGGTGGGGTGGATGTATTGATCAATGTCCGGTGGTGCCTGCTCAAAGACCACTGGCCAGAAGTTGTCAATCTTGGCGATCAACTTTTCTCTCTTCTCATAGAGCGGCTTATGGAGAGTGTGTTGGTAGCGCACTAGTAAGCGTGTTAGTCCATGTTCATGTATATACAGAATATAAAACCGGCATATCAATGAGGCTGAAAAATTGGTATGGGAACAGAGACTCATGTTTCGAAATCGTCAAGGCAAAGCGTTAGAATATCGCACTTACTTATTTCTGTCTCAACATTGTCAAACTCTTTATCGAGGTCTGCCAGTTCCTCGTAAGTGGCATTAGCCACGTCGAACTCATCAATATCAGTTTTGTCCGCCATGGTCGCGTAAGTCCTGAAAGTATATATGATAAGGAAGAAACGATTTGATTTGGAGATCAAGAAGAATTTGTGTATGAGGGGACTATATACCCCGTAGCCGAGCCTGTGACGAGAATTTTGAACGAAAAAAAAAATATTTATCGTCGATCAATTGGCTTCGACCATTGGTTGGTGGCGAGCAGCAGATATACCTTGCTCTACATACATTAGCGCTACCCTGCACGGAGGGTAGCGATATCTTTAGCGATGTTGCTAACCTAATCTAGCCGCCTACAACTGCTATGGAAGTCCCCGCAAAGACTTGGCAGGGGACCATGTAGCTACTTGCACATAGGATGTGATGCACATGTGCTGCAGATTTTGATCTAGGTCTACACTACGTAGTATACATATACCTATAGTAATGGTAGATAATTAGTTTCTTAGTTCAGCGAGCATAAAATCAGTTAGTTTTAATTAGCTATATTACCAACTTTAGTCACTTACTCAAGTCTCTAACTGTAATATAGTAACAAGAACCACAACGCTAGTGACAATTTCGACCCCATTAACATATATACATGCATACAAAACGGTGTTATTCAAAGACGTCCTCCTTTAATCAGGTATTAACCAGGGTTAGTATTCTCTATACAGGAGGTATTGTAAACTTGGGACCTTAGGAGAAGAACGACTATCAGGCACTAACCTGACCTATAATGACGTAAGCCATATATGTAGTGGCGGTACCGATGTGGGGTCCCTAAGGTCCAGATCGATAAATCGCCAGGCTGGCTTTATAGGAATTAAAAAATAACTTTAGTTTATATAAAAATCTCGGCAAATTCCGTTATACCTTTTTAAAACCTCTATAGCTATATTTTACCTCTTTTAATTAGTTAAATAGTTAATTAAATTTACTTATTTTATTATAATATAAGTTCGAATATTTCGTAATATCTATAAAGTAATATTAATAACGTAATTTTATAATTTTTTAAGCCGAAATAATATAAAAAAAATTAGAAAAAAATGGATAATATTTAAAATAATATTCCTAAATAAATAAAATCCGAATTTAATAGCTTTTATTTTAATTTAATTATAATTAAGGTAATTAATAATAAAAATACCGTTTTTATTAATTAAATTATTTAAAAGATTTTTAAAGAAAATTTAAAGGAATTATAATTTTTTATAAATAGTTAAAAAACTTTTATAAATGCCGATATTAGTTAATTTTAATATAAATCGATATATATTATTATTACCGTTAAATTTTTATATAATTTAGCGACTTTTATTAATTTTTAACTTAATAAATTTAAAGTTATTCCGAAAGCTTTTAAAAATACCTTATTATTAATATTAAAATAAAATAATGAAATAAATTCGGCATTTATACGGTATTTATTAAAATATTATAATAAAAAGAAATTAAATATATAGTATAAATTTATATTAATATCGGTTTAATAATATATATTTAATAATATAATAAAAGAATTTTTCTATAAACCCTTTATTTAAAAAAAGATCCTATTAAAATAGGAAATTAAAAAATAAAAATACCGCTAATAGATAATAATAATAAATATATCCGGAATTTTATTAAATAATTATAATATTATTATAATATTTCCGGCAATTTAAAAAAACTTTTTAACTAAATAGCCTAAAGTTAATTAATTAAAAATGATTTTTTTAAATAATAATATCGGGATTTATAAAAAGGTTTTTTTTAAAAAAATAACAATCGGAAATTTAATATAAAATATTAATAATAAAAATAATATTCCCGATAATTTTAAAAACGATAATAATATTAATAAATTTAGAATTTTAAAAATTAATAGAAATTATTAAATCCGTAAAAGGAATATTTATAAATTTAATTTATTAAATAGAAATAATAATAATAAGGTTATTTTTATAAAATCGAAAAAGGTAAAAATGAAATTATTATAAAACCCTATTATAGTAATTATTAATATAGCCTTTATAAGGATTTTATATTTTACTAATAATAACGACATTAAAAAAGCTATTTAGATATTTAAAAAAGGGATTAGTAAAAATATATACGGTATTTAGGTAATTAAAACTATTAAAATATTAATAAACTTTTTTAAAATAATAGTATTTTTTAATTTAAATAAAAATTACTGTAGATAATTTTTAGGATTTAATAATAATAAAAAGGTATTTAAATAATAACGAAATTAATATAATAGCGATAAAATTTAAATTATAATAATTTTAAAAAATTAATAATATTATAATAGTTACTTTTTATATTAAAATTATATAGGTAAATATATTTATATAATATTTAAAAAATCTATTAAAAAATTAAAATTAAAATATAATAAAGTAATAAAAGGACGTTATAAATATTATAATATTACTTTTTATATTAAATTTATATATAAAATATATTTTATATATATTTAAACGGTTTACCGGTAATTTTATAATATTTAAAAAAAGTAAAAATAATAATAATAAATTTCGTAATAATTAAATAAAAAAAATAGCTAAAAATTCAATTATAGCAATAAAATTTAACGGTAATTAAAAAAATCGATTATAATAATAAAAATCGAAAGCATACGCGTTTTTTATAATTATTAAATGGCCTCTATTATATATACGTACGAATTACGATGGAATCGCGATTTATGGTGATAATTTATTATTATTATTAAATTAAAAGGTAAAAATTATAGGCTATAGTGGTAGGGATTTAATTACTACCATTAAAATCCCGCAAATTACATAATGTAGTTATATAACTATATTAAACCTAATTTAAACTAATTTACTATAAATTAATTATAGTAGTTTAACTATAATAATTTAATATTAAGTACTTTTTATTTTATCGTTAAAAAACGCGTTTTACGGCCTTAAATCTATTTATTTCCTTTTTATATAAATATCCCGTTTTTTCCTTATACGTGATTTTTATACGTGATTTATGTAACGTTATACTATCCCCGTAATATTACCTTATCTTACCTTATAATATAGTAGTCCTATTAATAAAGGTTTCGATTTATACGGTAAGTCGATTTATTAAAATTAGCTTTTCGAAGGCTAAATTCGGGGTCTTTTTTATAAACGCATTTAATGGATTATTTTTGCTATTTATTTATTTAATTTTTAATATTTTTTATTATTTATATAATTTTCGAAATAATATTATATCGATTATTAGCCTTTTTTTTAATATTATTTCTAGCTTAATTAAATATTTATATAATAATTTCGAATTTATATAAATAATTATAGGTATTTATAATAATTTAAAGGTATTGGTAATTTAGTTAATTATTATATTAAATATAATAATATTATTAAAACTTAAAATTATCTTATATAATTTATTTATTAATATATTTCTGGTAATTTTTTTATATTTAGTTAAGTTTTAGTAAAATATATTACTATAAATTACGAAATTTATATTTAACCGAATTTTAATTATTAATATAATAATAAACTTTAATTAAAAGTTAAAGTTTTTATTATTTATAAACGATTTATTTATAAAAATAAATAATTTAGTATTATTAAAATTTAAAGGTACGTATTTTAGTCCCTTTTTTAAATTATTTATTTACTATTTTATTCGTTTATTAAAGGCGTTAATATTTTTATTTATTAGTTATATAATCTATATTATTATTAATAAGTTAAACGATATTTCCGGTTAATAAATTAAAGCTATATATACTCCTTTTATATATTAAATAACGTATTATTATAATATATCGGTTATTAATTTATCGATTTTTTATAGTTATTAGCTTTAACTACGTTAAATAAATATTATATTTTCTTTTATAAATTAAATTTAGCCATTATTAAATTCGATTTTTTATATAGTAATAAGGTTTATTTTCGGTTTTATATAGAATCCGGCCTTTTTAAATTTATCCTTTTTTAGTTTTAAAAAACTTTCCGTAATAATACTAAAAGTATTATCGGTTTATAGTTTTATAATAGTAAAATTTTCGGCATTTTTGTAAATTATTAATAAATACGGGTTATATATTAACGTTTTTATAGTTAATCTTTTTTTATAATATATATAATACGTTTTAAATTAATATAATCCTAATTCTATAAAGCTATATAGGGATTTAATTATTTTAAAATAGGTATTTTTAGGGTATTTATTAACGATCTTTTTCGATAATTATATATAGATCTTTTTTTTAAATTTATCGTTAATTTAGGTATATATTTAAATAATATTTCGTAATTCCCTTTTTATACTATAAATTTTAAATAATAAAGATATTAATATAAATATTAAACGTTAATTTATTCGTTAAATAATCGGTAATTATATAAATATAAATTTTTTCCCTTTATTTCCGTAACCTTAAATAATTAATCGTAATTTTTTATATAGTTTAATTATTTTTTTTAACCTTTTATATAAACTATATATTAAAGATTTTTTCGGTAATATATATTTAATTAAATTTTATAAATTCGAACATTCTTTAAATAGTAAGGTTATTAATTTCTATAATATCTAATTCTTAAAATAGTTTCTTTAAAGCTTTAATAATTTTATTTTATTTTAGTTTAATTATTAATTCGAAATTAACCTCCTTTTTATATAATAGAAATACGTTAAACGTATAATACGCAATAGGGGTATAATTTACGATAGGATATTTCCGGGATTTTTTTCGTCCTTTTTTTATAAATTATTATCCTTTAGGGGCCGTTATAGGTTTTTATATCGGTTTTTTTATTATTCCCGGCCATATAGGTTTTTATATCGATTTTTTTATCGCTATTAACGTTACCGATATTTTAATAAATTTTTATATCGATTTTTTTATCCCCATTAATACTATTAGTTTTTATATCGATTTTTTTATAGCCTTTATTACCTTTTATTAATTATAATAATATCTTTTAATTTAAATATATCGAAATTTTATTAGTCCGTTTATATTAATAATAACGTTACGGTTTTTAAAAATAGTAATTTTAAAAAATTTTATTTAACCTTTCCTTTTTTTTATACCATTATTTCCATTTATAATAGAAATATAAAAATCTCCTATACTATAAAACCGTTTTATATATTAACTATATAATCTATATTAACCTTAAATCGTATCTTTTTTAATATCTTTATAGCCTTTTATATAGCCTCGGCTTATTTTATAATATTAAACCACTGCAGTTAAATCTATAGTGGACTAGTCTAGATTAGGTTTAACGTAATCACGTAACTACGTTATATAACCTGCGGGACCTTAATAATAATAACTAAATCCCCACCACTATAGCCTATAACTTTTACCTTAAAAAAATAATAATAAATTATTACTATAAATCGCGATTTTATCGTAATTTATACGTATATATAATAAAAGCTATTTAATATTAATTAATGGTTATAAAGGTAATTATAAATAAGTAAAAATAAAAAAACGGACCGTAGCTAGCTTTTAAAATA